>CM022876.1:33412743-33425857 GCA_012654025.1 Pachypsylla venusta
TCAGGAATGAATTGATGTATAGGGTGGTTTCCTGTTGCCTTCCCTATTGTGGTACAAACATACAAACAAATGAAATGTTGTCAACAGATAAACAACTGGTTTGCAGTAGTCCTCTATTTCAGGTAGACTACTTTGTCTCAGGAATGAATTGATGTATAGGGTGGTTTCCTGTTGCCTTCCCTAGTCCTCTATTTCAGGTAGACTACTTTGTCTCAGGAATGAATTGATATATAGGGTGGATTCCTGTTGCCTTCCCTAG
Source organism: Pachypsylla venusta (assembly GCA_012654025.1). Lineage (NCBI taxonomy): Eukaryota > Metazoa > Arthropoda > Insecta > Hemiptera > Aphalaridae > Pachypsylla > Pachypsylla venusta. Next base: position 33,413,003 of record CM022876.1, read on the forward strand.
TCCTCCATTTTAGGTAGACTGCTTTGTCTCAGGAATGAATTGATGTATAGGGTGGTTTCCTGTTGCCTTCCCTAGTCCTCCATTCCAGGTAGACTACTTTGTCTCAGGGATGAATTGATGTATAGGGTGGTTTCCTGTTGCCTTCCCTAGTCCTCCATTCCAGGTAGACTACTTTGTCTCAGGGATGAATTGATGTATAGAGTGGTTTCCTGTTGCCTTTCATATTTTCTCTGATATTAATACCTTACATCTCGCTTTTGCAAAATGAAAATTTCATCTATAATCAGAACGAAGCTTATATTATACAGGATGTCCCAAAAGTCCGAGACCGCCTGAATATCTTTTAATTTAATTTATAATTTTATTATGTTGTACATGATTCAAAATATACGTTTTACATAATTTACAATTTTAATTTCTAAGTACCTACTTAAATAGAAGTTACAATGTCTACTTAGAAGTTACAATATACCTAGCTTAGGTAGGGACACCATTTATACAAAATTATAAAAAAAAAAAAAATCCAATATAAAATATATACTCGTACGTTATATTATAGCATCTAATGATTTTATGAAGGATTTGTGTGGTAATGATAGATCTAGGTGAGTCTGATTGGAGTTATATAATTTCACCACTTTATAAAATTAAAGTGGTGAAACTTGGGAATAGGGAGAGAGAGGAATTGAAAAAGTTTTAAAAATAAGATTACTTGTTCGGTTGGACGGATTGTTGTATTTTATATTTTCTCGAAGATGTTCTGAGTAGATTGCATTATTAATTAGTTTATACAGGGTGATCATATTCATACACATTCATACAACACGAGGAATGCAAAAGATTTAATACACTCCAGATTATCGATTTTTGGGGAATCAATTTTGGATAAAGGTATTAAAATATATAACAAAATAAATAATGCTAATAAAAACATGAACTACAAAGATTTTAAGTTGTACTTAAAAAATCGTCTCTTAGAAATTGCTCCCTATAGCCTACAGGGGTTCAACGACTAATTTTTTTTTTCTCTCTCTCTCTTTTTCAGGTATCTACTAATAACAATTTCATTTTTCTTTACAGATCCTTTTAATTTTGCAGTGTATTCAAATTTTGTTAATCTAATTTTCAGTTTTGATTTTTTTATATATATTTATAATTTTATTTGAATATTAGGGGTTGGGGGTATTTTTGTCCGCAAATTTGTAATGTGTCAGCGGTTTTTAACCTCCTGAAACACACTAAATAATAATAATCAGTTTGTGTCTTACAGCGATTTTATTCAGACAAAGTTGTTCACCTGAATATCTTTTGAACAGCTTTATGTGGAATTTTGAAATTTTGCATGGTACTATACCCCAAATTAAACCACCTGATGGTGTGACCAATTTTTCAGGGGCGGGTCCCATGTGGCCCCCCAGGGGGTCTAACTTTTGTTTTTTAAATACGAACCCCCATCTTGTGATACATTTTCAGAAAGATAATAGAATTAGAAGTACTTTGCAAAAAAATTTACCCGTCTAGCGTGTTTGGTTTCAAAATGGCGGTCATTTGAAATTTCCAAAACATGACTTCCTAAAACTAAACGAATTCCTAGTTTTAGACACTCTTGGAAGTCATAGGGTGCCTATTCACATCAATTTCATACAAGAAATTGAAGAAAACAACTTAGGTTGTAGTATAATATATTGTTGGCCGCTAATTAACGGTTGAAGGCCGCTTTTTGGCGGTTCCACCTAAAACTAGAATGGAAAGAGCTAGAACTTGAAATTCATATAAATTTCATATAAGAAATTAAAAAATACAACTTAGGTTGAAGTGTAATATATCAGTGTAATATACTAGGTGTGTCCGGACAAAAACGGGCGGAGCCATCCGTTTCACCTTGAATTTTCGCGCACTACATAAACTTTAGCATATTGCTCCATGATTCCGTTAAAACAAGATTTTTTGAGAATACCGCACCTTTCTTGATTGCATCGTGCCGTTGAGTAGTAGGTCCTATTTAAAGCGCAAAATAATCGGCCGAAAAATCGGAAACGGTTCAAGATATCGTTCTGAAAATAGATATATGCACCCTTGGGTAGATGCAGAATATGAAGGAAAAAATTTGGTAAAAATCGGTTGAGTAGTTTTGGAGGAGTAGTGTAAAAAATGTTTGCAGTTTGTAGGGAGTATGAGGCTACGCTTCGCTCCGCCCAATAAATATGTATATATTCGATATCTCTCACCGTTTTGGCTAAACAAGTAGTATTTCCTAAATTTTATTTTGCCCGATCCCGGATTCGAACTTGTAACTCTGGAATGGTTTATCAATATTTAGTAAATTATGTCTTAAATTAAGTATTGAGAAGCCACCTAAAACTTTTTCGCTATGAGTTGATATGTTGTAGCGAAGAAATTTAAGATATCGTACCATGACTCGCTGTATTTGGTAAAAAATCGGAAAATCGGAAACGGTTCAAGATATCGTTCTGAAAATAGATATATGCACCCTTGGATATATGCAGAATATGAGGAAAAAAATTTGGTAAAAATCGGTTGAGTAGTTTCGGAGGAGTAGGGCAACAAAAGTTTGCACTTTGTAGGGAGTATAAGGCTACGCTTCGCTCCGCCCAATAATTGTATTTCCGCTCTGGGGACTTCAAAACGTGTTTTGGCATTGAAAACTCAACATGGAAAATTTCGGCCCATTACAATACTTTCTTCTTTTTTATAGATAAGGAAAGTCGTGTGATGTTCACACCAGATTTTTTTGGTTACCTCTGGTTAGAAAATTAATACTAGCTTTTTGCCCGTGCTCCCCCCCTGGTGCCCTGGGTTTTCAGAGGGGCCCGGAATTCCAAGGTGTTAAAAAATTTTAAGCTTTCACCACGATTACCTAGTTTATACAGTTTAAAACTTGATTGATTTGGTTCATTGATCATGATTTGTCATTAATAGAAGTAATTTAACATCATTAGTTTATATTATACATCATGGATACTTATATTTAATGTTTAGGTTATTTGCTTTTGAGGATTCATGGATTTTTGTATAGGGGCCCGTATCTTTTCAGTCCCGAGCCAGGATTTTCTCTGGGCGGCCCTGTCCCTATGGTTATTATATTGCTATTTTTGTATTTCAATGACAATGAAATTTGGGGGGGGAATATGGACTTCTGTCCATCCTGTATATTGTAGCCTTTAAAAAACAAAGGCCTTAGGGGCATGGCCGTATTGGGTGGTTAGTATTTTCTAAGTATTTATTTTCCCGTACCCAGATTCAAATTGGTAACCCTGTAATGGCTGGTTTTGCAATATATATATCCTCAGTTAACATCTAAATGCCACCTAAAACTTTCTTGCTTTGAGTTGATATGTTGTTGCGACCAAATTTAAAATATCAGACCGTGACTCCCAATTCGTTCAATATTGAATAGAAAGCGGTTAAACATTTTCTAGTTCCTGGTGTCTTAGACTAAGATTTTTTTTTCGGGTTGGGGTCCATTCCCATAGATTTTTTGATATCTGCTACCGTTTAAGCTGTGGTAGACAGCCCCTACCACACAAACACACACACATACACGCACGCACAAATTTCTGATTCATATTAATCTATACTTATAAAACGCAAAGCCCAGTTGGTTTACCTACTGACTGACTGACTGATAATCAACGTAGCTCCACGATGGCTAAACATAAAGACTTGGCACACAGGTCCCTTTTAGTATGTGGGTGCGTAATAAGAAAGGAAAAAAATTAAAGTTTAAGTGGGAGCAAGTTACCGCCAAAAATGACGCTATTTAGCGGGTCTTTTTGCATTTTTTTTTTCTGAGCAAACTAAAAAAGTTAACGAAAAATTACCGAGAATAGACCCCCCAAAATAGTATATATGGACCCCAAATCTAAAATTTGAAAATTTCCCCGATTTTTGTTTTTCCCCGATTCTTGGACGGTTTTCACCTTAAAAAAATTGGAATTGAGCTGAAATTTTATACGAAGGTGTTCCGCAGTGCAAAAAGTAATATCTTTGAGTAAAATATTGAATTTTCTAAATAGGAGCCGTGTTCACTATGGGGGTCGGTTCCACCAAAAATCTAAAATTGAGAAGATTTAATTTCGCGTTCTCGAAATTGCTGTTGGATTTTGTAACCGTAGCGAAACACGGGAAAACAGCTAGTTATTTATATAGCCACGGGGAAAACACGTAGAGTGACTTTTATTGCTAATTTGAAAATTCGACTGGTACCCAGATGACTAGATAAAATCAAAAGTTTGAAAATTTAGATTTCATAAAATCAAAAGTTTGAAAATTTAGATTTATTATTTAGTCCAGTAGCCAGAGATTTTTTGAAATTGGGGAAATCTCGACTTTTATGTTTCTAGATATGGACCTCCTCTTTAAGAATCGAATTATTCAACCTATCAACCCCTGTACGTTTTCCGTCATCTTTAAAAAGCTGCTCAAAAAGCCGCTTTATTCTGGGTTCCTCAAATACCTACTCGCTTTCTGTGCAATTTCAATTCACATTTTTCCTGTAGGATGTATAGGAGTGCCCCTACAGGCGGCGCCGTTTTGACGTAAAATGCCGCTTTTGATGAACTTTTATATTAAATAATGAACTTTTATATTCATTTTTACCTTTCTATTTCCTAAACAAAGCCTCAATACCGCATAACATTTCTCAATAAAAAGTAGATATTTTTATTTTACACCGAACCGAATTCATATTATATCAATCATGAAAAATGGTTTTTGTGGAAGATTCAAGAAAGAAAAAGAGCTGGTCGAAATGATATTTTACTTATTTAGCACTAGCAGAATACGCCCGCTTCGCTTGGCGCCTTAGAGGCATGGCCGTTTATAGTTCCAACCCCCTTTTTTCGCGATAAAAAGTAGCCTATGTCCTTTCCTAAAGTTTAGTCTATCTCCATACCAAATTTCATCAAAATCGGTTCAGTAGTTTAAGCGTGAAAGCGTAACATACATACATACATACAGACAGAGTTACTTTCGCATTTATATATTAGTATGGAAATATGGATATGGATAATTATCTTAATATATAAATCAGAAATTTGTGTTACAACCACTGAGTATGAAGGGTTGTCTGTTACAATATACCACAGCCCAAACGGTAGCAGATACCGAAAAATTGATGGGAATGGACCCCCCCCCAAAAAAAAATCATGATCTACGACCCCAGGAAAATTATCAGAACTAAAATATATCAAGCCGTTTTCGAGTTACGGCCAAATTTCTAATTTATTCACAAAAATCGAACAGTCACGGTCCGATTTCTTAAAATTTCTCACTACAAAACATATCAACTCAAAGCCAGAAAGTTTTAGGTGGCCCTTTAGTCCTTATTTGAAGACATTTTCTGCAAAGGTATGGCCAGCTATTCTAGAGTTTCAAGTTCGAAACCGGGAACGGTTAAAATAAAATTTAGTAAATAGAACCAATACCCCCCCCCTCCCCCAATTTCCATTGTCCTTGAAAAGCAGAGATAGCAACATAAATACCGTAGCGAAGCACGGGCGAAACATCTAGTCGCCCATAGATCATTCTGCATTAAAGCCGAAATGTGATTTTTTGATGGAGTTGTTAGGTATGGTGGGAAGATTATAAAACTCATTTATAAACTAAACATCATTTCTAAAATCAGCAGATTTTTCTGGCATCCTCTGAACTTTGAATTGGGTTGAATTGGGATACCATGTCAAGATACAGTATCTTATCTGCCTTAATATGTACTTTTTATAGGAGTAATCCGAATTACACACCGAGGAAGAAAAGCATGGATACTGATGGATCCGTTAACGGCCAGAAACAATATAATTCTAGTATTTCAAGATGGCCGGGGAGGGCCAGTGGGTGAGTTTGTTGTAGATACACCACTATCAATATAATCAGAATTTTCTTTTTGTTCACCTTTTCCCTATTCTACAGGGTGCGGCAATTGGTTTTACCACATTTCAAAAAATCGTGGGAGGGGAAGTGATAGTGGGAGGCACGTGGGGTTCGTGCTATTCAACACGAAATGACATCTAGTTTTTAGTTGTCGCAGTGGTTTGGTCTTGTCAATGTGTTTTTTAAAAAAGTGAATCCATTATGGCCATTCAGAGGGCGTTCCGCACAAGGTCTGGTTTGCACTCCACAGATCCAGTTACTGATTGAAAAACAATTGGAAAACTTCTGCGAAAGACTCCAAATGTGCATCACTCGACAAGGCCGTCTTTTGGATGACATTATTAACAAAACATAGATAAAAAAAATAGAAGACACAAGCTTACAGCATACAAAATATTTTTTCAAATATCTCATTTCGTTTTTATTTACCAGCTCTTTCAAATGTGAAAATACTAATAGCCGCACACTGTATTTGGCAGCTGCCTTCCTGCATTCTATAGCATGCCACAACCTTCTGTTTAGTTCTCCCTCCCTTTACCACTCCTTCTCTGATTTGAGAAAGGAAAAGCTGAGCTTGATATGAACCATTGACAATCCTTCAGAGAAGCTTACGATCATCTTAATTGTGCCCCACGGAATCTCTTTAGATAATTACCTCTATTAGGAGGATCCTCACTACACAGTGAAAGTGCTTCACAGTGATTTTTTTCTTATTATTATTATTATTTTTTTTTTTTTTTGTAGCAANAAAATAGCCGATGAAGGCATTTTATTATAATTGCAATCTAGATACTTAAATCTAATGAACAATATTATTCTAACGAAATATTAAAAATAAACAGTTTATTATGTACATGTAGTGATTTTAATGATACCCGTCAGTGTTTTCTCCGTGCTCAGACAATGGAGATAGTTTCACTATGAATATCACGGTACTGTCACTGACACTTTCACTGTGTGAATGTTTCTTTGCCATGTATTCTACATCCAATGCTTTATTTTAATTAAACAGCACAATATTTAATATACAGGGTGTCCAAAAAAGCATGTAATCCTTTTACTCACGTAAACTAGAACTCAAAAATAAAGGTCACTTTGATAAGATAGGTATAATGGTTCCGGAGGTTGCACATTCTACGGCAACAGGGCTGGCCAAAAAAGGCTAGCACATTTTGTTATCTCATGTTAAGTGAACAATCGTCAAATTTAGTAGAATTGAGTAGATCAGTAATGTTTACTATTGGGCATTGGTCACTTAAATTTCTGGTCTCCGTTTAAGGCTTTGGATCACATTTTTCGAATCAGTCATGTTATATGAACTTTTTGCACATGTCATGAATGTTTCGAATATTCTATCAAAATATTCGACAATACATTGAAATAAGGAAGATAAACTCTAGTACAGTTTTGATGTCTTCTTTTTTACTTTTCCGGAGGAATTACATTCCAAAAAAGGGGTCCAGAAAAAATGTGTCCTTCCGTTCTTCCGCAAAAATCGTGTTTGCGCATTTATCTGATTTTGATAATATTTGGCATTATTATTCCTTGAGGCCATAATTCAATCCAAAACCTTAACATTAGAGATAGCACCCTCTGGAGTAAAATTATGGGTCAAAAGGTTCATTTTGGGGTGACCCTGTAGAACCCAAAGGGCAACCCCGATATTGATGAAATTTAACAGACAATCTTTGTAACATATCATCGACGAATTTTGGTTGTCACGGGCTATCTTTTTCGGCAGGCCATTTAGTGAACCAAACATGTACTTTTTATAAGATGGAATTTAAAATAAACGCTCTGTGAAACATATTTTACTATCGACAAATGTATGGTCTCATAAAACTAGAGAGCTGTGCTATTTTTACTAGAGAGCTGTGACCACAGCCGAAGGCTGCCAAATACAGAGTGTTCGAAAAGTCCCGGGACGGATTTTTTTATTTTTAACGGCTAAAGATAGAGACTTGAAAATTTATATGTAATTTAACATAAATTAATCTATTTTTTGGCGTAATTAAAATTTCTGAAGGGTGTCTCAAAAGTGTGTAAACAGACACCAATTTTCGATTTTTAAATTGAACCCCCTATTTTTTATTTCATATTCTAATTTTACGTCAAATTCTACACAGAATCGACTCCTCGCCCGATACTTTGATCAAACGGATCACTGATCGTTTGATCAGTGATCGTAAAATTTGACGTAAAATTTGAATATGAAATAAAAAAATAGGGGTTTCAATTTAAAAATCGAAAGTTGGTGTCTGTTTACACACTTTTGAGACACCCTGTAGAAATTTTAAGTAGCCAAAAAATAGATTAATTTGTGTTAAAACTGTAGTTTTAACATAAAATTTCAAGTCTCTATCTTTAGCCGTTAAAAATAATGCCTCCGGTATAATTCATACAATATTTTCACTGGAGAGCTGTGACAACAGCCGAACCTGCGACATCATAAAGGAAGGTAAATTTTCTGCCCTGTCTGCTGAGGCAACAATCTGCGACCACGACGCATAACGAATGCTTCCAAGTTTTATTTTCATTATTAAAAAATTCTCAATAGTTTAATTTAAAATATTTTCAAAAATCAGCAGAATTTGACCGAAAGCCCATTAACTGCAGCTGTAGAGAGACTTCGGCAGCACTCGTTGTTATTGACTTTGATTTTGCTTAACATTCAATAAAATAGTTATTTCTCCTTCCACAGCATTGCGAATGCCACCTAATACTGTTTACGATTATTATTATATTACACTGGGTGGTAGTTATATTTATGCAACGGGTATAAAAAACAAACGCTTGAGCATCCTTTACTATGCCCTAAAAGCATACTGTTCCATGCTAACGACTACTGCTAAAACAAATATAGTGAGACAAATCGGAACTATGGTCAAGTATGATGGGAATATGGTGCAAAGAGGAAAAATTGATATCCATTTCTCTTACTATAACATGCAAAATGCTGAGATAAACTTGTATGCTGACACATTAGCTGCAAACAGAATCTTTATGAGAAGAGGTGTATCAGTGGCGGACACAATAGAAGAGGTTTGTATGTCCAACCGGGGCAGGTGTTGCTATAAACTTGTATACTGACGCATTAGTTGCAAACAGAATCTTTATGAGAAGAAGTGTATCAGTGGTGGACACAATAGAAGAGGTTTGTATGTCCAACCGGGGCAGGTGTTGCTATAAACTTGTATGCTGACGCATTAGTTGCAAACAGAATCTTTATGAGAAGAATTGTATCAGTGGTGGACACAATAGAAAAGGTTTGTATGTCCAACCGGGGCAGGTGTTACTATAAACTTGTATGCTGACGCATTAGTTGCAAACAGAATCTTAATGAGAAGAAGTGTATCAGTGGTGGACACAACAGAAGAGGTTTGTATGTCCAACCGGGGCAGGTGTTGCTATAAACTTGTATGCTGACGCATTAGTTGCAAACAGAATCTTTATGAGAAGAAGTGTATCAGTGGTGGACACAATAGAAGAGGTTTATATGTCCAACCGGGGCAGGTGTTGCTATAAACTTGTATGCTGACGCATTAGTTGCAAACAGAATCTTTATGAGAAGAAGTGTATCAGTGGTGGACGCAATAGAAGAGGTTTGTATGTCCAACCGGGACAGGTGTTGCTATAAACTTGTATGCTGACGCACTAGTTGCAAACAGAATCTTTATGAGAAGAAGTGTATCAGTGGTGGACACAATAGAAGAGGTTTGTATGTCCAACCGGGGCAGGTGTTGCTACGGATGGCACGATATATCGAAAATCGATATATTTCGATATATTTTCTTCCGATGTATTGATATATTTTTCACGATATATCGTTTCATATATCGATATATTTTTCACGGTATATTGTTCAGTATGTACACTAATTTAGGTTTTTTTCAATGTTCTTAGTATAGCGATAAAATTTGAAGGAATATTTTTTTTACTCGAAGTTTGCTATTTTGGGGGATCCTACTTGTCCCTTTGAAGCCTCGTGAGGACAATGAGTAGCTATGGAGATAAATGCGCATAGCGATCCGGTGCCAGCATTGTAGGTAATGTTGAAAAATTCAAAGGAATTGGATAATGATTGATATTGGGAAAATACTACACTGCTGCAGTGAGCACCAAAGTTGAGACATAATAACACAAAGAAACAGCATTTATTTATAAACTAAAAAATCTCCCTCGCAAAAAAATTATAAACTAAAAAATCTCCCTCATATTCACTTATTATTTTCAATAATGAACTTTTGGAATCGTCGTAAAAAAAATATATTTTACGTTCCAAAGTAGGTAGGTAAAATCCAAAAATTGAATAAAAAAAAATCATGACGCCATGAATTTTACCACTTAGCGTGGACCAAATTGGATAAAATATGGTATACAGATCCCGGTTTGGGATTTTTACAGGGTATTTAATGTTACTTGGCATGGACAATGTACAATCATCCTTATACAGGATTTCCAAGTTACCGTAGACAATACGATTCTAGATCCCAGAACCTACCAAAATAATAATCCTGTCAACAATTAATAACACCTTCCTTTTTGAGTTATTCGTATTTTTCATATTTTTTTTTCACGTGTGCAACTGACGTCACAAATATGCTCATAACTCTCTTGGATTATTTTTTTGCAAATTTGAATATATTTTTTGAAACACATAAAATGTCTGTTGAGATAAAGTTACTTTTATTACCAGAAATTATTGCCTCCTTTTTTAAATGATCTTGTATTTTTTTTTTATAATTTATTGTAAACTACAAAAAAAAGCAACGGGACTCTTCCACGGTTGTTCAAAAAATTTTTGGTATGGAAAAAAATGGGGAAAACATGCCGGTAATAATGAAATTCCAACGGTATATCAATTCTTCTTATAAGAACGTCTATCTGGAGAAATTTCTATTTTAATATAACAAAATGACGATAATTATGCCCATAGCTCTTTTGCCAAATACCAAATTTTCATTTCTGATAAATTGCTTTATTTTATAATAAAAATGCTATGATTTGACGGAAAAGGACAATTGTACATTGATAATTTACAACACATTTTAATTAAATTATTTAACTTAATTTTTATTAAAATTGTATTTTTCCGTCAAATTATAGTATTTTAATTAAGAAATAGGTAATGATAAAGCAATTCATTATGTAAAAAATAGGTACTTAACAAAAGGGCTAGCATAATTTTCGTCTTTTTGTATTATTAAAACAGAAATTTCTACAAGTGATTTACTTTTTGCACAGCGGGACACCTTCGTATAAAATTTCAGCTTTCTCTCTCATCTCGAAGTGATACTTCTTAACTATGGGTTTTTGGTGGAACCGACCCCCAGAGTGAGCACCGCTCCTAGTTAGAGAATTCCATATTTTATTCAAGGATATGCCTTTTTGTATTTCGGAACACCTTTGTATCAAATTTCAGCTTTCTCGCCCATCCCGAAGTGGTACTTCTCAATTCCGATTTTTTGGTGGAGAAAACCGTTCATAAATCGGGGAGAAACCGGAAACTTTCAAATTTTATATTTTTTATGGGGTTCTTATGTACTATTTTTCGTTATCTCTTTTTGTTTGCCCAGAAAAAAATTGCAAAAAGACCAGCTAAATAGCGTCATTTTTGGCGGTAACTTGCTCCCCCTGGACCTTAATTTTATCCTTTCTTATTACGCACCTACATACTAAATGGGACCTTTGTGCCAAGTTTAAAGTCTCTACGTTTAACCAACGTTGATTATCAGTCCGTCAGTATACCAACTGGGCTTTGCGTTTTATAAGTATAGATAAAGAGGGGTGTTTTTGCCCCGTTTTTGTCCACAACAAAAAATTGATGAGTAATTGTGGGAAAGTCTCGTTGATGTTTTTTTCGTAGTTTACAATAATTTCTAAAAAATTGCAATTTTGCTCAAAAACGAGACATTATTTCAAAAATTTTCACCAGACATTTTCCATGTGTTCCAAAAATACATTCAATATTTGTGAAAAAATAATTTCCAAGAGAAGTATGAACATATTTGTGACGTCAGCCGTCAGGTGTAAACGTGTAAAAAAAACTCTGCCAATGTGACACATGGGTTTATTAATTTACTGGCTAAAAAAATACGATTCCAAAGGTTCATAATTGAAAATAATGAACCAAAATTAAAAATCAAGCAAAACGCTAGTTTTGCAACGCCAAGAAAAACAAAACCAGCGTGCTATCAAGCAAAACGCTAGTTTTGCAAAGCCAAGAAAAACAAAACCAGCGTGCTATATTAAGGAGCGCGGTAGCGCTCCGCCCCGCCAAGTCAAAAAAATGCGGTAGCTACGAAGAGTATATTATACGCCACAGCTTACATTGCCGATTTCAGCTACTTCCAGAGGAAAAACTACACACCTCAGGATAAAAATGATTATTTCCTACGTATGGGGCGTACTCAGAGACGAAGTATATGAAATTTCAACAAAATCGGTTAAGTCAAATCGGAGATATAGGCTTCTGAAAAGTACACTTTTTTTTCTCACCGTCTGCTGCTGCTGCTGCTTCTTTGATGTTGACGCACCTACAGCCAAAACTACTGGACCGATTTTGATGAACGATAGCTCATTTTTTTCCTCGTGATGTGCCTTTTGATACTTATATTGTCCCTCAGTGGGTCCTTCAGCCCTAAATTTCCAAAAACCCTCAAAATTGGGGGTATTTATTTTATACACGTGTTTTTTATTTTCCGAACTAATGAACCGATATGGACGTATGAGGTGTTATTTTAATCACCAAATCAAGCAGAGTTACACAATAGGTATCAAAAATATACAGGGTGTAATTTATCTCATATACAGGGTGTAGGCTTGGTAGATATCCATAGGTCAGGAGGCGTCTCTTACCTTTGAATGATGATGGGCTGGAATCCTGTGGCTCGCATGATACATAATGAAATATTATTTTAACATTCAATTATTTATACCGGGTGTAACACATTGATTAATGAT
>CM022876.1:33426849-33482799 GCA_012654025.1 Pachypsylla venusta
GTCGGAATTTAAAGTCATTAGGTATTTCGAAGAACGGAAGAATGGATAGCGGGGCCCAAAATAGATTTCATGTCTTTTTTGGGGTGATGACTTGGCGGGGAATTTTTATAGCACGCAGTGGTATTTTTGGGGGGATACTATATAGCACGGTAAACCTAGAGTTTGTAGGTATATTCACTTTCAATTCTGACCCTTTTCAACTAAACTTTTTAATTTTTTTTTTCATATTCGCCTTTGGCATGTGCAATCTAAGTTTAACTTTCATCTTACTTTAATCCTTCAATGGGAATGTCTTTTATGGGCACCCGAAAAATTGTCAAAAGTTCATACTTTTTTTTTTCTTGTTTCTTTCCATCTCGCCCTTACCACGGCCACTGTGTTGAACTTTAAGAAGCGGGATTTTACATTTGGGGTCCTTCTGACCTTAACTCGGGATTTTCATAAAAAAAATCCCCGCGGACACCTTGTGTCGCTTTAGCGGCACCCTCTATATCTCTGCTCCTGATTGTACTAGAAAGCTGAAATTTCGTAGGTGCATTACTGGTTGCAATATCAATTTTTTTATATTCTATAAAAAATAAATTATAACTTTAACCGTTTTCGACATTTTCGACTTTTTAAATTTTTACATATAATTTTGGCAACTCTATATCGCATAAGTATATTAACGCTTTATCGTAACGATGTGACATTTGTAGAACTGATTCATCATATAGCCAGAACTTTTCCTAGTTAGAAGTAATGTTTTCGACAAATGTACGGTTTTCGAGTTATGGGCTGCCAAAGATGGAAAAAAATGAAATAGACTTCGGAATACTATCTTCAATATCTCGGCCAGTGTTGGTCCTAGAAAGTTGAAATTTTGTAGATATGTTTTTGTTCCGTTTAAAAAAAATAATATGTCATAAAAAAGATTTATATTTAACCGTTTTCGAGTTTTTCGATTTTTTAAGGAGTTTTTTGCTACTCTAATACGCATAAGTACATTAACGCTTTGTTGTATCGACGTGAAATTTTGAGGCTAGATTAATCATATTGTCAGAACTTTTCCTTTTTGGAAGTAACGTTTTCGATAAATGCACGGATTTCGAGTTATGGGCTACCAAACATAAAATAAATCCCAGATATCTTTCCGTAAATTTTCCCCCATACATTGACGAATTTGTTTTTAGCCATAACTTTTTAATGGTTTGACCGATTTGAATGAAATTTGGTAGTATTGTCCATCTATTTTATTGAAATAGCGGTATATATTTTCACACAGATCGCTCGAACGGCGAGGTAATTCAATTTTTTTCCGAGATAAATTTGTATTTAGAAAAATGTCATTTTGTCTCAATTTTAGATTTTAGAAAACAATATGTAGCTAGCATAAAACCAAAAAGAAAGGTAGACCTTTTTTTTTTATTGTTTCTTGATTTATATCAAAAACAATTAGAACCTTTTCTTTTATGTTGGTCTATTGTAGGTACACATTGCCTATTTTCAATATTATCATATTGAAGAAAAAAAAATATACCTAAATGCTACTAATAGGTCCATACAAACAAATCAGTAATCAAGCAAACCGCTAGTTTTGCAACGCCAAGAAAAACAAAACTAGAGTGCTATATATACGCCAAACCTATAGTTTGTAGGAACCCCTTTAGCTGGCGTCTATTGCAATCGAATACTGCAGTTCCCGTTAGATCAGTGAAGTTAAGCAACAACCAGCGAGGTTAAACTAAGTCGGTCACCACGAAATGTGGTTAGCTTTGTAAGTTTCTAGCGAATAGAATGTAAAACCGCCGTCCCGAATGAAAAATAGAAGTTAAAAGTAAAGCCAAAAAAGATATTTCTTTCAGAAGAAGTTCAAATGAAAAGTTATACTTTTGATTTCATTAACCGAATCAACTTTTAAGCACGAGTTAACGAGTTTTATTTAAACGTTCGTTTTTAACAGCGTCATTCTTAATTGGATTGTCCGATTTTGATGAAATTTATGGAAATATTAGCAGCGTAGCTAACGTATCAAAATGTTCCACCGTGTCAAATCTATAAGGTACTCTAATTTTCATCTTGCGACCCTTTCAATAGCTCCACCATTGATAATGCTTTAAAAATTAAACTAGGGCGATGGATTTGTAGCATCACAAATACCTGTCTTCTCAATTGTCTCAAGAAATAGTCACTTTTATTTTATTAAAAACTACCATCTTCGAATTTCGCACCTGGATTTTGGCAGGCTTACTTTGGTGCCGACTTGACAAAAAAGTAGTGATATCTCCCCAAAAAAACACTTCGTGTGCAAAAAGATGACAAAAGAAAATGTCTCTACCAAAAAGCCAAACATTCAAGTGGCTCATATCTCTCCTAAAAATATGGTCACAAAAGAAGTAAGTGCCAAGTTCATGTCACACCAAAAATATTTGCCTACAAAGAATGTGATATCATATGAGTGCCAAGTTCAGGTCACATGAAAAATATTTGCACCAAAGGTGATTCGAAAGCTACAAAAAAAACTACAATAAACTTTTTGTCCCCGGGCACATGGCGCACATTTTAGTCTAATATTTATAGCGTAGTCTTACAGAGAAAGTTGAGTATAAAAACACGCATTAATATTCAAATAACATGTGCGCCAAGTGCCCGGGGACAAAAAGTTTATTGTAGTTTTTTTTTGTAGCTTTCGAATCACCTTTGGTGCAAATATTTTTCATGTGACCTGAACTTGGCACTCATATGATATCACATTATTTGTAAGCAAATCATTTTGGTGTGACATGAACTTGGCACTCATATGATATCACATTCTTTGTAAGCAAATCATTTTGGTGTGACATGAACTTGGCACTCATATGATATCACTTCTTTTGTGACCATATTTTTAGGAGAGATATGAGCCACTTGAATTTTTGGCTTTTTGGTAGAGACATTTTCTTGGCGTCTTTTTGCACACGAAGTGTTTTTTTTGGGGGGGGGAGATACGAATAACTTCAATACAAAGCTTTTATTAAAAAGTTTTAGGGGGAATTTTTGGTAGGTATTGGCATCAGTTTTGTTCTCGTTAACTGGGACACCCTGTACCTACAATTTTAATATATAAATCAGAAATTTGTGTGTACCTATGTATGAGGGGTTGTCTGTTACAATACCACAGCCCAAACGGTAGCAAATAGCGAAAAATTAATGAGAATGGGCCCCCCCCCCCAAANTGGCCCCCCCCCCCCCAAAATCATGATCTACGACCACAGAAAAATTATCAAAACCAAAGTATGTCAAACCGTTTTCGAGTTACGGCCTCATTTATAATTTATTCACCAAAATCGGACAGCCACGGTCCGATATCCTGAATTTTGTCGCGTCAACATATCAACTCAAAGCGAGAAAGTTTTAACTGGCTGTTTAGTCCTTATTTGAAGACATTTTCTGCAAAGGTATGGCCAGCTATTCAAGAGTTTCAAGTTCGAAACCGGGAACGGTTAAAATAAAATTTAGAAAATACTAAAAAGTCAGAATGGCCGTGCCTCTAAGGCGACTGGCGAAAAGTTTAAATCTTGGCTTTTTAAGGTTGCAATATAAAGGGTGGACACAAACCCATAACNCCCCCCCCCCCCCGACCCCCACTCAATTCCATTGTCCTTGAAAAACAAAAATAGCAATATATTAAGAATCGTAGCGAAGCACGGGCGAAACAAATTATAAAACAAGTTCCCGCCAAGTCATCCTAAGTCTTCATTTTGTGAGATCAAACCACCCACACTCGATAAAATACCTTCACATTAAAAGAAACCTCCTTTATTTTCTGAAGAAGTACCCAATACCCATGCCTCACGCTGAATAAACCGTTTCCCGTTAGATTAATGAAGTTAAGCAACGTTCAGCGAGGTTTAATCAAGTGGCTCACGGCGTATGCTCGAGCCCTCGTGATGCTGGCTAATGTCGGCCCAACCCAGGCTGGGTGGGGTCAATATTGGTAGCTGGTTTGTAACTTTCCAGCGAATGGAATGAAAAAAAAACGATAAACGGCAATCAGACCCAAATTTTCGTTATTTTTTTTCAGGATAAAAATAATAGTGCAACTTACCATAAAATGAAAATGCATTTTGAATCGCAAGTTGGGGATTTAGAAGCTACATTAAACAAATTGAGAGATATAGCTTTTGATGATACCTTCCAGCCTGGAATAGAACAAGTAAATCAGATATTTACTCAAATAAGAAACTCTTATGAATGGAATGCATCATCTGGTGGCAGTGGTCACGATGTCAGTGCTGGGGGAAGTGGCAGTGGTCTAAATGACGGTGCTGGGGGAAGTGGCAGTGGTCATAATGACAGTGCTGGGGGAAGTGGCAGTGGATCTACTAACTCTGGTGGAAGGAAAAAGAAGTACACACCAAATCGTTATGGGCCAGCACGCGAATTGAAGTATGTCTATAACCCAGAAACTGAAGAGTTTGAAGCCATAGAAGACAAAAACTGGAGGGATTGAAGACATATAAGACAAAAACAGGAGGGATTGAAGACATATAACACAAAAACTGGAGGGATTGAAGACATATAACACAAAAACTGGAGAGATTGAAGACAGATGACACAAAAACTGGAGGGATTGAAGACATATAACACAAAAACTGGAGCGATTGATGACATAATATATAACACAAAAACTGGAGAGATTGAAGACATATAACACAAAACCTGGAGAGATTGAAGACATATAACACAAAAACTAGAGAGATTGAAGACATATGACACAAAAACTGGAGAGATTGAAGACATATGACACAAAAACTGGAGAGATTGAAGATATATGACACAAAAACTGGAGAGACTGAAGACATATAACACAAAAACTGGAGAGATTGAAGATATATGACACAAAAACTGGAGATATTGAAGACATATAACACACAAACTGGAGATATTAAAGTCATATAACACAAGAACTGGAGAAATTGAAGACATATAACACACAAACTGGAGAGACTGAAGACATATAACACAAAAACTGGAGAGATTGAAGATATATGACACAAAAACTGGAGATATTGAAGACATATAACACAAAAACTGGAGATATTAAAGACATATAATACAAGAACTGGAGAGATTGAAGACATATGACACACAAACTGGAGAGACTGAAGACATATAAAACACAAAAACTGAAGAGATTGAACACATATAACACAAAAACTGGAGAGATTGAAGACATATACACAAAAACTGGAGAGATTGAAGACATATAACACAAAAACTGGAGATATTGAAGACATATAACACAAAAACTGGAGATATTGAAGATATATAACACAAAAACTGGAGAGATTGAAGACATATGACACAAAAACTGGAGAGACTGAAGACATATAAAACACAAAAACTGGAGAGCTTGAACACATATAACATAAAAACTGGAGAGATTGAAAACATATGACAAAAAAACTGGAGAGATTGAAGACATATAACACAAAAAGAGATTGAATACATTGTATAACACAAAAACTGGAGAGATTGAAGACATATAAGACAAAAGCTGGAGCGATTGAAGACATATAACACAAAAACTGGAGCGATTGAAGACATATAACACAAAAACTGGAGATATTGAAGACATATAACACAATAACTGGAGAGATTGAAGACATATGACACAAAAACTGGAGAGACTGAAGACATATAAAACACAAAAACTGGAGAGATTGAACACATATAACACAAAAACTGGAGAGATTGAAAACATATGACACAAAAACTGGAGAGATTGAAGACATATAAGACAAAAACTGGAGCGATTAAAGACATATAACACAAGAACTGGAGCGATTGATGACATATATCACAAGAACTGGAGAAATTGAAGATATATGACACAAAAACTGGAGATATTGAAGACATATAACACCAAAACCTGAGAGATTGAAGACATATCACATAAAAACTGGAGAGATTGAAGACATATTACACAAAAACTGGAGAGATTGAAGACATATAACTCAAAAACTGAATACATGTAACACAAAAACTGGAGAAATTGAAGACATATAACACAAAAACTGGAGAAATTGAAGACATATAACACAAAAACTGGAGAAATTGAAGACATATAACACAAAAACTGGAGAGATTGAAGACAAGTGAAGGTTCCTTTTACTTATACGTCTTGAAATTTATTAGTAGTATGGGAGTTTTATTTTAATTTTGGTTTATTTTGACTTTTCCTATGTCTATAAAAAGGAAAATATTATATATATATTTATTATTATTATTATTATTTTTTTATTGACTAAACGCCATTATCACTAATGGCTCTTACATAGTCAATAAGGATTGAGGTTCAAAATAAATTGAAAAAGTGCGCACTGAAATCATTAAAAGTACACATTCTTATTTTTATCATTGTCGTAGACTGATAAAGTCAAATCTCATTTTTCTTCAGAAGGTTAAATCAGGCAGTTTAGAAAACGGGCGTTTTCGGTAGAACGTCCAAACTAAGGTTAGTATTCAGCAAACAGTAGAGAGTAACTTAAATATATAATCATTTTAGCATAAAATAACAAATATTAACCGTCTCATTCCTTTTGAATGAGAAAGTTTCAATAGAAATACTGCAGGTTTAGAATATGAGTTATTTACTGTGTAATTGTATTGAAAATTTCTCATTCCTCTGACCCTAATATTAAAGAAAAGAAAAGAGAAGGATAATGTTTTTTATTTTTTGCTAAAAAGTTTCCACATTTCTAAATACGCAACAGAGTCATGTCCGTAAGAACGTTTCCTAACCTGTCTGGTTGGGCTAAAATATTTTGAGTTTTGTCAAGGCCGCCAAGAGAAAATCCGGACCCGGGACTCAAAAGTTACGGGCCCCTACCCCTATACAAAAATTCATCAATCTTCAAAAGCAAATAATCTAAACATTAAATATAAGTTAATATCCATGATGTATAATATAAACTAATGATGTTAAATTACTTCTATTAATAACAAATCATGATCAATGAATCAAATCAATCAAGTTTTAAACTGTATAAACTAGCTAATCGAGGTGGTAAAACCTTATCCTTGGAATTCTGGGCCCTTCCGAAAACCCCGGGCCCGGGGGGGAAACTCCCCATTCCCACCCCCCTCTCGGTGGACCTGAGTTTTGTCAAATTGAAGGTCAAATTCATATACCTATAATATGGGGGAAAAAATATCACCAAGAGATTTTTTAATCAACGAGTCGAAAAGGGATTTTTGGGATAGCCATAGCACTCCTCCCCGGATACAGAACCATTTAAAATGAAAAGTAGAGGGAATTAATATGGGAATTTTTCTGATCCTTAAATTTTATAGATATTTCACTTTTATTTTTACCATTTGGCAACGTTATTGTTGTTGTTTACCTAATTCCATTTTCCAATTCCAAATTTTCTATTTTTCTTACACTTTACAAATATTCTGATAATTTTTAATTTTCTTTTTCCTGTGCAGAGTTGGAAATTTCACTTTTCCGGTATTTTCATCTTCTATTTCTTGAATTAGGTAGCTTTCTCTTTCTTTCAACAGTGAATCTAAATTGTTCTTTCATCTCGTATTCTCGTAGTGTTAGTGATCAGATAGATAGCCGGCCAGACGAGTGCTGCGTGTCGTACGCTTTTTATTTGTTCCACACTTTTTATTTTCAATTTATTAACTTTCATTTGAAATGTCAATTGGTATACCAATCAAGTTATTACATGAGGCAGAAGGCCATATTATTACATGTGAATCAACAATAGGCGATTTGTATCGTGGTAAACTCATTGAAGCCGAAGATAATATGAACTGTGCCATGTCTGAAGTTACAGTAACGTTTAGAGATGGAACTGTTAAACCCATGGCAAATGTATACATTAGAGGATCTAAAATTAGATTTCTTATATTACCTGATATGTTAAAAAATGCTCCAATGTTTAAAGGAAAAACAGCAAATAAAACGGGAGCTGCAGGACGAGGAAAATCAGGAATTCTGAGAGCTCAAGGTAAGATTTAAGTAAAATGGGATCCGAGCTAGTGTCTATGGCACGTTGAATACACCAGTTCCCGTTAAATCTCTTAAGTTCACGTAGTTTCGCGACCTCTTGATGCGGCCCAACCCAGGCCGGGTGAGGTCAATGTGGGAAGCCGGTTTGTAAGTTTCTAGCGAATGGATGTTAAAGAGTCGTTAAGCCAAAAAAAAAAAAATGGGATCTAAGCAAGTTATATCTGTTGCTGTTGTACCTAGTAGCGGTGTTCCTCTTAAATTCAACTCTGCTCCGCATTTGTTCATTCAGGTTGATAAAAATGATAGAGACACGTAGATATGAGGTTACCAAAAGGTTTTTGATGGCCCACAGCCGGATCTGTGATGGTATGGGTTCCAGGTCGTCCTGGTGCGTAGAACCGGCCAGATCATCACGAGACATTAATTTGGTCCTTTCGAACTTACTAGCGATTCGTTCTACGTATGAATTCCACTAAGAATTTTTTATCCGACCAAAGATCCCCGTAAAAAGGGGTTCTCCTCGAATCTTTATTTTTTAAGTTAGAAACCTAGGGTTTGATTTAAAATGTGTCTTGGATAATTTAAAATCGATTTACTTACGGATGAATGTGTTTTTTTTTTCTCCACTCCATTAGGTCACATTTATATGGCAAACTAATCCATGTATTGTAAAGATGGATCAGTATTCTTTTCAGCGAGGCATTGGCCGTATGAACATAATATAACCGTACCTGAAGTTTGTGAAAATCACATTCATCCATAACTAAATCGATTTTAAATGACCCAAAGAACATTTAAAAACAAACTCCAGGTTTCAAGTTTCAAAAATAAAGATCCGAGAAACTCACATTTGCACACGGTCACAGGCGAATGGCTCCACGTTTATTAACGTTCCTTGTTTGAAGTTTTATTTTTAAAGGCTTTTATTATTCTCTTTGTTTCAGCTGCACGAGGACGTGGTCGAGGAGGGCCTCCCCTCAGAGGAGGACGGGGTTCATGGGGAGGCGGCGGCCGTTCATAAAAGAAAGGAAGAAATATTCTTATGGTTCCAAATTTCCATTACCTTTTTTTACTCTTTGTAATTAATAAAGGGGGGTGGGGTCTTGACGCTGCATATCATTCCAAGGAAATAATTAACTTAAAATTAATTGAAGAATCGTTGGATAAGAGTATCAAAAAAAAAGTTTATTTTGAGTTTAACTAGTTTAATTTGAAAAAATAAGTTATCTCACTTCGAGTCTTGTTCACATAGTGTGTTCACATCGTGCATTCATAGCTCTGATGATGCCAGTCTAGAGTACTGTTAAAAGCTCACCAACATAAATTAATAATTTTGATTCATAGCTCTGATGATGCCAGTCTAGAGTACTGTTAAAAGCTCACCAACATAAATTAATAATTTTGATTGAACCATTTTAACTCTGAATCGACATTGTCTTTTTTACTAATCTTCAAAGCTGAACCTGACTTGGAACGCCAACGCCAGCCATTTTCTTGTATCATTGTTCTGTTTTCATTTCAGTGTTGAACCGTTACGACGGTGATGGCTTGTCCTAAAATGTTCATAAAAGAAAGCCTTACCACTAGGCGAGGTTAATTTAATTGAAGGAGGGAAAAAATCCTGCATCTGCTGGGTATTGAAGCCTTGCTCTCCTGTTTACCAAGAGAGCGCTTAACCACAATGCAAAAAAATCAAAACGTTCATTGAAAGGAGTAATTTTCAAATATATCAAGATGATTATTTATAAATCAATATTAATTAGTGAAACCACACTCCAACACTGAAATCCCCCATTTTCTTGTATCAATATAAATCACAGGATTTTCGAAATAAGTCCATTATCGCCATGTGATTACCGCTTCCTCCTTTTGTTTTTGCCCTCTAAGCATTCAACAAGAGAACATCTGGAAATCTGGGGGAGTCTTCTAGAAGTGACTTGTAGATATCTCGTGGACGAGGTGCACACCAGAGCAGCATGACAAATGTGGGCCGATATTGTATCACAAGTTATTTTTATCGCGTCAGGGTGTCTACCAGACTGGAAATCCTGGAATACCTGGAATTGTCAGGGAATTTTAGAAGACTGGAAATGTCAGGGAATTTAGGAAAAAACGCCAAAAGTCAGGGAATTTTTCGAATTGAGTTTTTCTTATCTCAATGGCCAATTTTATGCGTGAACATGCTTTTCCTGAAAAATTTCGCCTGCGGCGCTTATTATCGTTTTCCTCTAAAATTTTGGTATACATGTTTAGGGTGTGAAGGAAATTTGCTGTATAGTTTTTGGGGGCCCTGGGCCCCAATATTGTGTTTTTTTAAGTCAGATGGGGGAGCCAAAATTAAATTACACTGGAAAATCTGGAAAAGTAGACTGAAAAACCTAGAAAAGTCAGGGAATTTCACTTTGACGATTTGGTAGACACCCTGCGCGTGCGATACGCATTAACTTTTAAGATTTTAAAACCTAAAAAATACATTTTTTTACGGTGTAATGCAATTTTTATCGGCCGATGTTTATCGTTAGCGATATCCGCATGCTGGTTGCTTAAGATCAATATCGAGCGATATTTATCGTATTGCTCTGGTGTGTATCTCGCCTTAGACCTTTATGAAATGTAATATTTTTCTGGACACTTTCGTAAGAAATAAACTGTAAATTTTATTCATTTGAATTTTGAAACAGTGGATGTTATTTATTTATTTTAATCACTCGTGAGGACAATGAGTAGCTATGGAGATGAATGCGCATAGTGATCTGGTGTCAGCATTGTAGGTAAAATAGAAAAATTCAAAGGAATTGGATAATGATTGATATTGGGAAAATCCTGCAATGTTGCAGTGATCACCAAAGTTGTGACATAATAACACAAAGAAACAGCATTTATTTATTTTTATTATTTATTCTTACTTTAATTAGATAAAATAATATGAATAATTTAAGTTGATGAGCTCTCAGCAGTATTCAGACCGACATCATTAGGTCATAAAGTTCAAGTGGGAGCAAGTTACCGCCAAAAATGACGCTATTTAGCGGGACTTTTTGCAATTTTTTTCTTGGCAAACTAAAAGAGATAACGAAAAATTACCGAGAATAGACCCCCCCTAAAATAGTATATAAGGACACCATAAAAAATATAAAATTTAAAAATTTCCGGTTTCTTCCCGATTTATGGACTGTTTTCACCACCAAAAAATTAGAATTGAAAAGCACCACTTCGGGATGAGCGAGAAAGCTGAAATTTGATACAAAGATGTTCCGAAGTACAAAAAGTCATATCCTTGAATAAAATATTGAATTTTCTAACTAGGAGCCGTGCTCACTCTGGGGGTCGGTTTCACCAAAAATTCATAGTTTAGAAGTATCACTTCGGGATGAGCGAGAAAGCTGAAATTTTATACGGTGTTCCGCTGTGCAAAAAGTAATATCTTTGAGTAATATATTAAATTTTCAAAATAGGAGCCGTGTTCACTCTGGGGGTCGGTTCCACCAAAAATCTATTTGTAACCGTAGCGAAGCATGGGAAAACAGCTAGTTTTACCCTATAAACGTTGTCGCTTATTGTATCCTTTTCCTTGCTCAAATAGAGGCCAAGTGTACCCCCTAATGCACATAATATGCCTTGAAGACTCACATATGCCCTGAAAATTCTGACCTCGTCGCGAATCGAATGCAACTTTGAAGACCACGGAAACTCTAATGCGAATTACTGTCGTAATAATATCATCGCCGATGAGACCATCGCTATCCTTGATTTCAAATTCTTGTCCGTGCCACTTTCTCGGTGACCATGAACCACGCTCAAATCAATAATAGCGTATTGACAACACTCGACCGAGTTCTGGGCTTCACAACGAGTAAGATCCGCCTAGACAGAAGACCTTGCTCGGATAAAGTCAGAATGGCCAACTCTTGAAAAAAACTACCATAACCGACTGAGGATTTTCTCATCCCCAGGGCTGCGGAGCCAAGGAACCGTGTGATATTGTATAAAGGAGCTAGAACCGGATCCCCTTTTTCTAGGAGCCGGAGCAAGAGTTTTTATCGACGGCTCTGCAGCCAGGGCTGCGGAGCCAAGGAGCCGTGTGACTTTTAAAGGAGCTGGAGCCGCAGCCCCTTTTTCTTATAGAGGATCCGGAGCCAGATAATTATCGGCGGCTCCGCAGCCCTGCTCATCCCACCAGCAAACTGAGGATTTCATAGATATTGAGACCTCCATTCAACTGAATGACTTCAAATGAACTGAATGACTGCAAACCTAACCAACCTAGAACTTAATATAATATTATCTTTTTTTTTTAATTTGGCTTAACGTCTCTTTAACATCTATTGGTCATTCGAGACGGGGGTTTCACCCTGCATTCGCTGGGAACTTGCAAACCAGCTACCCACATTGACCTCACCCAGCCTGGGTTGGGCCGGCAAAAATAGCTAGCGTCACGAGGGCGCGAACCCACGTGGACACCCACATCCCACATGGAACAATCTCGCTGGACGTTGTTTAACTTCAGTGATCTCACGGGATAATAATTCTCTAGTGATCTTTTCACTAGAGAATAAAGGTTTAAAAACAGCGTGGATGTCATCGAAAACGTTAACAGCAACAGGAAGAGTAATTTTAATATGGTTGGGTCTACGTCCCATAACAACATGAGTTTACAAACTCCAAACAAAGACAATCACTTACGGCAACACACTCATTATCGTTAAATACTTATAACTTGGTGCAACTGTTGTTACTACTTCTACTTTGTCTTCAGATGGTTGGTTCTACGTACCAGAACAACTTCAGTTTACAAACTCCAACCAAAGACAATCACTTACGGCTACACACTCAATCCCGTTAAATACTTATAACTTGGTGCAACTGTTGTTACTACTTCTACTTTGTCTTCAGATGGTTGGTTCTACGTACCAGGGCAACCCGAGCACTGAAAAGTGTATGGCCAATACAGCAATGCAAACCAAAAGAAGACCCACATCGTCTCACAGCGATCATCCTCATTTTTTCTGGTGATGATTTGCTGTAATGAAAGAAAATGTAACCAATATCATTGATTTTGGTCTTCTTCGGCTCATGATTGGTGATACAACAACCACCACCTACTTCAAAACCTCTTGTACATTTCTTTTCTCTATCAACATATTTTCGTTTCCTAATGCAAAGACATCACTGCATTACAAGAATTCTATCACAGACCCCCACCCCCTATAACTTTTATATACTCGTATTTTTGTCCCATTTTATCATGTATTTGCAAAATTCTATCACAGAACCCATTTTTTAGCCCATTTTTTTTTTCATATTCGTATTTCATCATGTTTAGTTTGATGAATTTTCAAATCATGTAATCTTGAAAATGATCTTTTACATTTATCACAAACATATTTGATTCTATTTTCATTATGTATTTGTGTATGCACTTTTAAATTATAAGCTCTTGTAAATTTATGATTACATATCGTACATTTATGTGGTTTATCTAATTTAAATTTACTTTTAGTTTTTCTGAATGGAATATCTTTTGTACCAAATTTAATAAAATGGTCTAAATGTATTTGTATATGATACAAAAGATTTTTCTTACAAACAAATTGTTTCGTACAATATTCACAAGTTAATATTTTTTTATTAATATTATTCTTGCAATAATGTTTTGTTTTCATATGTCGTCTAAATTCTCTTTTATTTTTATACATTTCGGAACAAAATTCACATATTATTTTTCGTTTAGAATTGCCCATATGATAAGAGTTTATATGTTGCGTTAGACTATATTTTGATGCATATTGTTTATTGCAATACTGACAAGTATATTTTATATTCAAATGGTAACTATGCATATGACGTATTAAATGTTCTTTGTGATAAAAATATTTTAAACAATCATAACATTGATATTGTATGCGATTTGATGCATGTGTTTTTAAATGTCTTTTTATTGATATTGTATTTGTAAATGATTTATAACAATATGTACAGATTAATTTGATATTATGATTTTTTATATGTTGATCATATGATCGTTGATTGACATATGTTTTTAAACATTGTTTACAAAAATATTTTTCTTTTAATTCATTGTTTAATGTTTCATTGTGTGTTTTAGTTATATGATTTGTTAATGTGGTTTTAGCTAGGTATTGTTTTTTACAATGATGACAGATGAATATTTCTCGTTTCATTATTTTTGAATGATTCTCTGTTGATTTCGTTTGTATCAAACTGTCCATTGTTTTCCTATTGGCTTTCGGAAGGTAGATGAAGGAAGGTCTTTGGTTTACGGATGCAATCAATAATCATACAGACGACATGTCTAAAAGAAAACAAGAAGAAAATCAATCGTTGTTCTTTGCTTTTGTATTTTCTGTGCAACATTAAAAATAATACTATCATTGTTTATCGAATAATAGTTCTGTGAACTGTAAACCTTTTTTT
Organism: Pachypsylla venusta; assembly: GCA_012654025.1. Classification (NCBI taxonomy): domain Eukaryota; kingdom Metazoa; phylum Arthropoda; class Insecta; order Hemiptera; family Aphalaridae; genus Pachypsylla; species Pachypsylla venusta. The sequence goes on from CM022876.1 coordinate 33,441,272, forward strand.
TTATTTTATTGATCCCTAACCGAATTTGCTGACAACAGGGGGAGACGAGGATGGGAATCTTCAAAAGATACACCCCACTTTTCGACCGGAAAAATATTTGTCCAGCCGCGGCCAGACAAAGACCCCAGTCGAGTGGCGTGGAGGTTATGTTGGACTCAATCTCTAACTAATTGGTGGGGTTGAAACCCCACCAATTGCTTAACAACTAAACCCACCCTCCCCTCTCGGCCCCGATGTCAGCTATATAATAGCAATCTGTCCCGGCACTGCACGAATGTGCTATTCATCAGAACTGTGAACTGTAAACCTAACTCAATTGAAATGGTCATCATTTGGCACCGGGTGGCCCAATTGAACCGAAAATCCATGAACGTAATGAATACCAATTTTCATCAAAATCGGATAAGGCGTTTGAGTGCTAACGTGGAAAGAACATGGAAACAGGCTTTAATCATCAACTGGTTACTACAGAACTGTAGAATCTGCCATCAATATTTTATCAAGTAGATCTGTCAAACATCTCGGATCCTGTTGAAGATGTAAAAAAGAATATTCCGACAAAAGTTTCTAGCAGGCCTCGCCCACTGCGCTTGGCGCCTTAAATACAAGGGCATACCGTTTGAATAAAAAGACAAAGGAAAGAGATATCCTATAGCATTACTATTGTCCTGCATGCTCCGGATCTCGAACGTCGAGTAATGCAGGGGATTTACATTTGTTTAGTTTCTTGAATCGGGGAACGGCTGTATCAATGTTTAGTCAAGTATTATAAAGAAACTAGACTAATGGAAATCCGGCTGCATCAATGTTGATTTTCGAAAAGCCCCATTAGCGGCGCACCCAAGATTTTCATTCAGGGGGGTTTCATATAGACTTTTTATCTCTAGTAGTAGGGATTGAATTTCGGGGGGGGGGGGGGTTTNGGGTTATATCTAAAATATATTAAGGCTACCCATTTTAGCTAATTTTCGAGAAGAAAGTTTTACGAAATTTCCGGGATTTTGAGGGTATGTTTGTGCATGGCAAAAGTATCGTTTTTGGGACAGTCATACCTAGGCTCAAACTTGCCAGTCTGGTCCGGTCAAAACATGAGGGGAGATTTGAATTCGCCAGGATTTTGAGGGTGTGTTTTTCCATGGCAAAAGTGTATTTCTCTAAAACACAACTATTCCTAATTTTTTTTCGGAGGGAGAAGGACCCCCCCCCCCTTTAGTGTGCGCCACAGCATCTCATAACTATGGTCTAGTTTTCACCTTTTTTTTTAATTTAAAATTATTCACTTCCCGAGATCTCTCTTCAAAAAGGTTCTATATTTGATTTTTCAGCTCTGGTAAGTCTAAATTTTCATTTAGACTTACCAGTGATAAGAAGTTTTGATTTCAAGGAATACTCGTGGAGTGGTGGATCACTTACCAATATGAGTCCAAACAAACTTTTTTGGATCCCTGCATTCTGAAATTTTACCAGATATAATCAAGCTCATATTTTTTTAAATGCTGTGAATAATATTATGAGAAACAACAAATAATAATTGGTTTTCTTGAAGCTTAAGTGAAATGATGTGGAGATGTGGATCTGGAGGAAGTTATTAAAGATCAAATGGACGGATAGAGTGACCAATGAGGAGGTTCTTGAGAGAGTAGGAGGGAAAAGACAAATATTAAACATCATCAGAGAAAGATCACTACAATAAATAGGGCACCATCTTAGACATAGAGGAATCGTATATGCAAGTCTGGAAAACGCCTATATTGTTCAGAAAAAACCGGGACGCCCAAGGCAAACTCTCCTGAAAAAAGCCATCGCCAACTCGGGATCCTTATCCTTCGAAGATATGAAAAGTAAAGCTACTGATAGAGAAGTATGGAAAGACATTATCCTACGTTGTGAACCGTCAGTTAGGTGATAAAACCAATCAAGTGATTGTAAAAATAAAAAAATGAGTGAAATATAATTTTAATTATATAAATACATTAATAGAAAGTATAATTCGTACAAGTAAAATCTATTCGGAATTCAGGAAGAAAAGACTACCGTTCAAAATTCAAAAGTAATTCTTATCAATTCCATGGATCTTTAAAGAAATAGATATTATACTTTTTCGATGGAAAACCTTTTTTGAGCTACTCTTAGGCCGGCCATACACGCACCGATAAGTCTGTGCAGACTTGTCTGCAGATTTTGTCTCCGATTTTCAAATCTGTGCAGATATCGAAATCTATTGATCCTGCCATACACGACAGACTTGTCTGTGTAGATAAGTCTGCACAGACTTATCGTTAAGTGTATGGCCGGCCTTAGGCCCGATCCTACCACGACATGTTTTCAGAGAGTTTCATTCAAACACTGTGTCAACCTGTGTTATACAATAACCAAACCCGAGTGTTTCAAAACTCGGCTTTTGGTAGGACCGGACCTTAATGAATTTCTACATCAAAATAATATTCGGTTTTCGTTATACAGGGGGTAACAAGTTTTGGTTTTGAACCCCTCTGGCTCCGCCCCTGATTATTTTTTTTGAAAAAACAAAAATGGGAATATTACTTATTTTACTGGCACTTTTATTTTTCAAAAAAATATTTGTACCATTCCATTTAAATTTCCCGAGAAATCGACTCTTTGTGTCAAAAAAAGCCACTTCCGGGATTCGAACCTGGATACTGATATTACCATTCGAATGGCCATGGGCCCTTTTCTATCACTAGAAACAAACAGAATTCCAAAATTCCAAGCGGTTCAAAAGTTATGGGCACCGGGCAGAACTTTTGGGACATACTGTATATTTAGATGACGGAAAATTTCCTGCGGTGGAGCGAAATTTAGCAGTAAAATTTACGCCATCATTGTCTCGAAAAAAGACAAAATCCGAAGCTATAAAGCTGCCTTTTTTCCTAAAAATCGTATGGTCTTTACGGCGGAAAAAAGGCTGTGCCTAATCCGTTTATTCTCAAGAAATTTTTCTTTAAAATAATAGGTAGGTAGGTAATTTATCTTTATCGATTTTTCGAATAATTTAAACCCCAATTTTTATATCTATGCCTTCAGAGTCTATAGATTCATATTCGATGGCGCCAAAAATTTGAATAATTGATATAGGAATAGGATATGGGTATTTTCTTCGATTAATTAAGCTGATAAGGAAGAGACAAAAAATTCAAATTTTACAAAAAAATTAAGTTTTCTATATTATTTATACAAGGTTTTATAATTTATAATGAACAATTTGAGATCTGTTTATTCAAAAATCAGCAAAAACGTAAGAATCTATTATATTAATTATTTATTGAACACATATGAATTTCGACCTTGCAGATAACCCTGGCTTCATTTGTTTGTGTGTATGTGCGTGTCTGTGTGCGGGGGGGGGTCACATAGTAATATGGTCTTTACGGCGGAAAAAAGGCTGTACCTAAACCGTTTATTCTCAAGAAATTGTTCTTTAATGACTGGGTTCATGTTCATCTAACTAGGAATTGTCTGTCCCAATACCACAGTCCACAGTAGCAGATAGAGAAAAATTGATGGGAATGGGCTAAGAGAAAAATTGATGAAAATGGACCCCCCACACACATACACTGGCACGTACATGAAAAATATCAAATCAATTTCGAGATACGGCCAACTTTTCAATTGATTGATTCAGCCAGTCACAGTCCGTTATTTTAAATATTGTCTTGACAACATATACCCAAAGGGACCGTTTAGTGCTTATATTACGACATAGTTTTAAATATTATGACCAGCCAATCTAGAATTATGAGTTTGAAACCGGGATTAGGTAATATAAAATTTAATATCTATAGGTATACTAACCACCCAGAACTACCTTGTCTCTAAGGCCATGGTTGGTAGCGGAGAGGAGAGGGTGAGTTTAGTTTTTAGACAACCGGTGGTGCGTTGCCTCACCCATAGCCAGATTGAGTACAACATAACCTCCGAGCCAATCAACTGAGGTCTTGGCTGTGACTGTATTTCCATATCTACGCCTGATCGCCTCCATGACTGGTGTAGTACACATTTTACTTTTTTATTTATTTTTTATTTTCATTCCCCAGATCAAACCCATCAATCTATCGATCAGACCAAATTCTCAAAATGTGAATGCTAATGTCCCTGGACTTAGTGAAAAGGTTCTATCCGTTCCACAAAAAGGTAAATTTAGGTGACAATTTTTCAAGAACTAGATGTCCGGAGTAGCTCGACCTTGATGAGCAGCTGCAACGCAAAAAAAAAAAACAGGAAGTTGTTGTCGGAACACTGTTCATGGTTTTTGGCCGTGTCTGGTGACACAGGTAACTCTGGTGCGAAGAACCAACGATCCAAGGGCGTAGCCAGCATCTGGCCTAGGGGGGGGGGAAGCTGAGATTTTCATGTCGGGAGGGATCGATAAAGTAAGTCGGTACTTATTTAATAATAAACCCCTAGGGGTAACTTATGATTCAGTTATTAAGGAGGGGCGACCCCAGGGCCTGTGATAAATATCGATAAAGGAAAGTGCCAAACCGGCGAAATTCAACTAGCAGGAGGAGTTTTACAATGGAAAAATATACGGAAAGCCAAAAAAAACACAGATGGAACCTATACGTTTGTAACGTTTGTTAATTTTTTTGAATTTTCCCACCAAATTTACCAAATGCGATTCAACGATGCGACAAGTTTGCCACAGTTACATTTGATTGTTCACAGTGGGGCTGTTGGATTAGGGACAAAATGTGGCATTTATCGTATTTTGGTACTTGATGACTTTTTTGCTTCATTTTATCTAGTGTAAATTTAAGTTGCCCCTTCCGTGCTGCATACTCTCTAGAATTTCTAGGGGGGGGGGGCAGCTGCCCCTACCTGCCCCCCCTTCCTACGCCCATGCAACGATCTTGAGAGCTGTTAAATTGAGTAGTTTCCATTGGCCGGTCCCCCCTTCCTACGCCCATGCAACGATCTTGAGAGCTGTTAAATTGAGTAGTTTCCATTGTCTATCGACAAGCGGTAAAATACGGGTCGCCTTATTTTTGGCGAGATTGATTTAGGGCCCAAAAATTCGGCCGCGGCCGGTCGTTGAAGTCTTAAATGAGATGATCTATCAAGCGTCTACTCATTTTAAAGGTAATAAAAAGAGAATTTTATTAATACAAAGTTCACCACTCTACGACTTACTGTTCTCGAGATAATGGGACCGGCCGTTCTAAAAAAAAATACGTTTTCCACCCTGCATCTCAAGAACCATAATTGCTAGAAAGATGAAACTATTTGATATGAATTCACTCCACCAGACCTTACAAACGAATTAGTAATCAACCTTTTCTGATAATGTTCTGGGCTGCCGGCCGGCGCGACGCCAGCATGACTAGGACAGCACAGTGCTGAACGCGGTTGAATTAAATAGGACTTGGTCTGTCGATTGACCTATCACAATGTAACAAATAATAAAAAAAATAACTACTTTCGGTATATTAATTTTTCATCATAATATTGGGTAATTTGCCTAAAAACGAAGCATCTGCTATAGCAAATGCTTCACAAAGTATTAAGAACTATGATGTTTAGTATATAAAAAAACTAAGCAAATGCTTTTACTATAGTAGTAGATACTATAGAAAATGCTATAGTAAAAGCATTTACTTAGTTTTATGCATTTACGGTCCCACCCAACCGACTGCCTATCAACTGAAATCGCCTTTTCGCCCAGTCTAAATCTTTTCAACTTATACCATATTTTTTTTTGTTCTCAGAGGTGGGCCCAGGTGCTTCAAAATCAGGTGCTTATAAAAATCCAGAATACTTCTCCTATCATAAGAATTCATATTTTGAAGCAGAAATTGAAATGTTGAAATATAGATGTCCCCAACCATCAGCCAAACCCAAAAAAAAAAACTAATTTAGTTTGTATGGAGAGAAATCAGTATTGGAGGCTTTTTGCCGTACTGTGAATATGTTCTATTTTGTATTTAGATTTTTATTATGTTAAAACATTGATAGTGTTAACCATAAAGAAGAGTCATGACATGAACTTTCACTAATGAATTGAATGATCACTCTAATACACGGGTTCCCAACATGGAGACTTTCCTATTTTTATTTTTAGGGTAGGATAATGGAAAACTCTGTGGAATGACACTAGAGCTAAAGCAAATCATTTATTAAGCGTATGACTTTTTTTTATACATTGAAGAAACAAAAAATATAATATGAGTATTGATGTATAGGGACATAGGGAAGCAGGAGATCAAGACGTCACCTTATTTCAGAAGGGGTCTAACTCGAAATTTTTCAAAATCTGTTTTTTGTTCCATATGATGTAAAATATCAAGGCGCGACTAATGGTATGATCAGAATTGAGTTAGCTCTTACAGTTTTTGCTAGAGAGCTCCCTTCTTCAGAGAGCCAATTTTTGTTTCTATACTGCCTTTAATTTGTTTATAGCATGGGGGATCATTATAGACTGATCTATTTGACTGAATTTGGAACAAAGTTAATACAGTAGAGATCCAATTGTGGAGCTGTAAAGAGCCAACTTTGATGATTTCATACATTTCTAATGTATTCTTAAAGACGCAAGCATCGAATTCAAAATAGATCATGCATTTCTAATGTATTCTAAAGGACGTAGGGATTCATTTCAAAATAGATCTCTACAGTATTGATTAAAACGGTACCTTATAGGTACAAAAACAAAGGCCTTTTTTTATAAGGGTTTTTACAAGTGGAATAAAAGAGATTACAGATTTTTTTAGAGGTAATAAAATATCCCTTCGTATGTCTTATTTTAAATGAAAATTGAATGAAACCTTTAGTGTAAGTCGTCAGCAAGATATAAAAGAAAACGTAAAATATTTCTTTAGAAAAAACGTTTTTTTACTCTCCTGTAAAATTTGCTTTTTTGTACTTAGACCCCTTCTGAAATAAGGTGACGATAGAGTTCTTTATTTACTTTTTACTATACATTGAAGAAACAAAAAATATAATATGAGTATTGATGTATAGGGAAGCAGAAGATCAAGAGTTCTTTATTGTTAAAATAGAGAGCAAACTAGATTTTTTTTAGAACAGACCAAGTTCGTACCATTTATTTTGTCATTTTGTGTATGTTGGCAAAAAAACACCTGATGATTGTGTGGTGTTAGCTCTTAGGATACACCACATCGAGGCGAACTAATGTTTCTCCTTAAAGCAACTAAATAATTATCTTATTGATGATGATCAAGGCCGTACACAGGGGGGGGGGGGGCGGTCCAGGGGGTCCAGACCACCCGAAATTTCAATCTTTTTTTTTTAATGAAAATACTCTACTTTGCACGTGATTAATATTAAGAAAACAACAACAATAACAACGGCAGCAACAACAAGAAGAACAACATCAACAAAAACAACATCACCTTCCATCATCATCATTTTCAGGTGTTAATCCTGACTTGGCTGTCAATGCTTCGGACCCCCCCACCCCTCCCCCGCGAAAAAAAAATCTTGGGTACGGCCCTAATGATGATTTATTGATTATTGATCACTCGAAGATAAAAAGATCACGGTACAAGGGCGGTTTTTCGAAAATTACTGATCTCCCGCAATTTTGATCTGTAAGAGGTTTGCTGCACCAGCTGGTTTGGTTGTAGTTGGGTAAAGTACATAGGTACAATACATAAAGGGTGTTGATCTGTTCATTACCTGGTATTACAAGCGGTGTACCTACTATTGCGCAATTAGATTAAGATAAGACAGATAGTCAGACTGGGAACCCCTGCTTAAAAGGGGTTTCAGCTCTTCAATTGACCATTTTTACACTATTAATTCCGAACTACTCAATGAAAGTTATGAGGTTTTATCACAGAAATGACTTCTACATGGGTTGGTGGTGTAGTGGTAAGACGCTCTGACTGGTAAGCAGTAGGGCGTGGGTTCAAACCCAGCCAACCCATGGAATTTTATCCTCATGAATTTGATATATTTACCACATAATAATAGCACCCAAAAAACTGCCGGTGCAAAGGGACTCTTCAGAGTCTTCAGTCCTATTCGGGCAGTATAAATAAGGGACTATTATTATTATTATTATTTACATTAAAAGAAAACAAACATCACATAAATGAAGTAAAATAAATTGGCATAACGATTCTTAAAAAAATAATAATGATTAAAAGGCGAGCCTTCAATAGCGCTCAGACTTTATCATCGTCAGGCCTATGTTGACCCAAATGTAGAGTTTACTTCTACCCTGAACACTGTATTGTCGTGTTGATAGTCTGATTACTGTTGAAAGATCGCCTTTGATCAACTCAATTATTTTGCGAATCGAAAATGTCTTTTTAATTATTTTATTTTTACGATTCCTTTGAAATATTTTCATTAAAATAAATTTTGTTACATAAGGTCTATTAATTTAGAAGTTATTGCGAGAAAACTCTGACAATGCGCCTCTATTTTATAAGGTCTATTAGTTTAGAAGTTATTGCGAGAAATCTCTGACAATGCGACTCTATTTTATAAGGTCTATTAGTTTAGAAGTTATTGCGAGAAAACTCTGACAATGCGGCTCTATTTTATAAGGTCTATTAGTTTAGAAGTTATTGCGAGAAAACTCTGACAATGCGACTCTATTTCATAAGGTCTATTAGTTTAGAAGTTATTGCGAGAAAACTCTGACAATGCGACTCATGTGTTTATACTTTCACAGGCTAAAAAAATTAACCCCCGCAAATTTTGATATTTTATACTTCGAGGTACATAGAACCCCGTCGCGCCGTCCGCCCTAAGTGGCAAAAGTGCCACACACGGTGTAAGGCGCGGCGTTCAAATGGATTTGTTTTTTATTCGATTTTTTTGATTCTTTGAAACGTTAAATATCAATTTTTGAGGGTGGTATTTTTTTTTTTTACAATTCCCAAGGTTCTTCATCTAAAATAATAAATTAAAAACGTTATTATTTGTAAAGTTATTCTTTGTTATAACCAAAGAAGTTATTTTTTGTGCAACAGGGTCTGTTCCTAGAATAGAAATACACATTATATCTCAGGAGTTACCAAATTGATGTTTTTGGTATATTCCAAACACTTGATTCTTGCAGTTGAATAAATATCACCAAATATGTTGTAATAGCACCAACCATCTGAGAAAACAACAAGAAATTAAATCGTTAGTTCAGTTGATAGTGCAAGAGTTTGTATCAAAACTGAGCCATCTCTAAAGTATTTTCTTGAATTGCAGAAAAAAAAAAAATTTCCTTCGGTATTCGCGCGTAAACACAGTACAATTGAAATTCCCTTCGGATTGGATATCCAGAAACCTTTGTTTCTCAGAAGCTATAACCTTAGAAAAAGTACATTTGAATGCAAATCCTACCCAAACTAGAATATACTCTTAGGCGGAAAATAGAGTGAATATTGTCGAAAATGTTTACAGCAACAACTATGAAGAGTGAATATGGGTTCATAGTTAATAGAAAAATGTCTAATTTAGAAGTATTTAACCTGATTATTTAGTATTTAACTAGTATTTAACAGAAATATTTAACCTGATTTTTTAAGGAGATTTTTTTTTTAAAAAAAAAAAACTTACCCAAGCTACAAAAGATCTTTGTAATTTAAATATTCCCGCCGCATCAAAATCAGCTTTATGTGCTTTCAACTGTGACTCCATGACTTGCAACTATAACAGAAATAATAAAATTAGATGGTTCCTAATACCTATCAATTTTGTGAAAAATAGACCTAACTCAATTCCGCAGAAAATAAAAGGTGTAACATAATTCGATGTCATTCTGTTAACCACATATTCTTCAGACCAAATTAAGATGCTTCCCCTCCAAACTACAGATCCTGGAAGTTGGAGGAATAATGTTTTTTTTTTCTCAGAAATTTTCGTTTCACATTTCTTAACATGATGTGGCACTTATATGGATAATATAAAGTCAGCTTCCATGGATCAGTGGTCACTGCACTAGTCTTGCACTCGGGAGACCCAGGTTCGAATCCTGGCGGGGGCAAAAATTTGTCACTGTGGTTTGGATGTTTTCGAGGCCCACTCTCAGCCTCGTAAGGACAATGATTAGCTATGGAAATAAATGCGCATAGTGATCCGGTGCCAGCATTGTAGGTAAAATAGAAAAATTTAAAGGAATTGGATAATGATTGATATTGGGAAAATCCTACAATGCTGCAGTGAGCACCAAAGTTGTGGCATAATAACACAAAGAATCAGCATTTATATTATATTTATATAGATAATATTTGGTTACCAGGGGCGGGGATATGGGAGTCGCTCAATCTAAATACACTCAGAACTTTTCGGTGATTGCTGGGATTTGAAAGTAGAGTGAAATCGTCTTGTTTTATTCTCAAAGATTATATGGTTAATGGATTGACATCGAATTATATTACACCCTTTATAGTATTATACATCTGTATATCGAAACTGTTGAATAATAATCACTCCAGCCGCGGCCCCATGAATCAGTTATTGGTCAGATTTATTTGAAATTATCTACCAGAATCCAAAATATTTCACCGTTCTAGAATGACTCACCCTATCCATAAAAGTACTAATTAAGAAGAAGCATTTCTTGAAATCACGTGATGCCCACTTACCTGGTTTACGATCTTCAGGTTTGTACTTGGCGTCATATTCTCACATACGATATGCTTAGTCTTGTTAGCCTAAATAAAGAAATTTCATTACAAATTAGTGTCTTGTGAACTGCAAACCCTGCCAACTTAAAATAGCCAAATCAGCGAATTTCTAAGAACATAATAAATGTCCGTACCTACCAAGTTTCATCAAAATCGATCAAGGCGTTCGAGAGTTATCGTGGAACGAAGAGATGTTCAACAAGCGTGGTGTTAATAGAAATAAAACAAACTCATCCCCAGGCCCGACTAGAGGGGGAAGGGGGAATCCCCCCAGGCCCCGGATTTCCTAACAGACCCGGTGAGAAAATTATCATAATGAAATTTTTCAAGCTTTTTCTGAATCTTAATATGTAAATCAGAAATATGTATGTATGTACCTATGTATGAGGGGTTGTCTGTTACAATACCACGCCCAAACGGTAGCAGATAACGAAAAATTAATAGGAGTAGACTCCCCCACCCAAATCATGATCTACGACCCCAGGAAAATTATCAGAACTAAAATATGTCAAGCCGTTTTCGAGTTACGACCAAATTTATAATTTATTCACAAAAATCGGTCAGGCACGGTTCGATATCTTGAAATTTGTCGCGACAACATATCAACTCGAAGCGAGAAAGTTTTAGGTGGGCCACCTAAAACTTAGTCCTAATTTTAGGACATTTTCGACAAAGGTATGGCCAGCCATTCCTGAGTTACGAATTCAAAACCGAGAACGGGTAAAATAAAATTTAGAAAATACTAAACAGTCAGAATAGCCGTGCCCCTAAGGCGCCTGGCCAACCGTTTAAATCTTCGTGTTTAAAGGTTGCATCATACAGGGTGGACACAAACCAATACCCCCCCCCACAATTTCCATCGTCCTTGAAAATCAAAAATAGCAATTTAAGAATCGTAGCAAACCACGGGCGAAACAGCTAGTTTGAAATAAAAGTACCTAAATCTAAACAGTTTGAAGCTATAATTATTCATCTAATTTATTTTCTTTTGTCTCTCGACACTATCAAAAGTTTAACCCCTAATCACCTCATCAGTTGTCAACGCGCAAGAGTAAGTCAAAGCAATGATTTGCAGAACATTTAACAGAAACCAGCCAATTGTTATGACGGCCTTTTGAATATTTCCATTGAAAACATTTATGGCCATTGAGTAGGGCATTTCTAGGAAGGAGAGAAACATCATCACGATTATACCTGTGGAGGGAAAAGCAAAAGTTGGTGTGTTCCGTACGCCAATAAAGAAAAAGTTGGTGTGTACCGTACGCCAATAAAGAAAAAGTTGGTGTGTACCGTACGCCAATAAAGAAAAGGTTGGTGTGTACCGTACGCCAATAAAGAAAAAGTTGGTGTGTACCGTACGCCAATAAAGAAAAAGTTGATGTGTACCGTACGCCAATAAAGCAAAAGTTGGTGTGTACCGTACGCTAATAAAGCAAAAGTTGGTGTGTACCGTACGCCAATAAAGCAAAAGTTGGTGTGTACCGTACGCCAATAAAGCAAAAGTTGGTGTGTACCGTACGCCAATGAAGCAAAAGTTGGTGTTTACCGTGCGCCAATAAAGACGTGTAGGTAGCCGGTTTGATTTCCGTCCGGAGCTGATTTTTCTCAAACGGTAGCATTTAATTTTAAAAAGTTAGTTTCACCAAAAAGCGGGACATATTCATTTCCTTGGTCAAAAGCGGGACATTTTAGCGTCCCCAAACAATTGCTGGGGACAGCGGGACCAGGATCTCCAAAGCGGGACGTATGGTCACCCTATGTATACAGCATGGTAGGTAAATCTTTGGGTTGATATAAAATTTAGTTGCTTTCCCCCAAAAATAAAATCCGACATATAAGTATGTTTGAAACTGACCAAGAAGTCGAAAGCTGTAGTGTGCATTAATATCATGTTCGATCGTCTGACACAAAGTCCAATGAATATCGCAAAGTTCCCAAAGTTCGACATAAGTCGACACAGGTTCACTCACTGAAAAATCGAAACAAAAAATGTATAAAATGAGACGGAAAAGTTAATAGGGAAATTTATTTGAAATAATTTGAATAAAACTATTTCCACATAGCCACGGACACGATACACGACCATATTTTTCATCCAATCAAAATTGATTATTTCCTCCACCCTATCGACATTGCATCGTTACCAACGATAATTTTTCCTGTGTCGTGTCGGAGACTATCGGATTAACGAGTCCGGCAGCCTTCGACCCGATTTTCATGGGCAGATATTTGATGGAGGGCCTTAACTTCACCCCCCCCCCCCACACACACATGTTTTTACCGCACCAGATTGGCGATTTTAGGGTTAAATATTACGACGCCATAAAAAGTATCTTTGGGACTGATAAGCAATCGGTAGGTAGGGCGGAGAGAAAGTACTACCTATTTACATTAGTCCGATAGCTTCCGACCTGACACGACACGACAAGTATTAGCGATTGTTTAGTGACATACGAATATGTACGTGAGTTAATCCATACTAATATATAAATGCGAAAGTAACTCTGTCTGTCTGTATGGATGTATGTATGTTACGCTTTCACGCTTAAACTACTGAACCGATTTTGATGAAATTTGGTATAAAGATAGACTAAATTTTAGGAAAGGATATAAGCTACTTTTTATCGCGAAAAAAAGGGGTTGAAACTATAAACGGACATGCCTATAAAGCGCCAAGCGAAGCGGGCGTATCCTGCTAGTAATGAAATAAAGCATGAAAATTGTTAAAAATAATCTGACACAGAAATTATTCCACGGAGTTTGTATAATAAGAAACGTGTAAAACCATGGGGGGGCGAATCATTCTTTGGCCCGGGCGCTCAATGATCTAGGTTCGTAACTGTAAACAAACTTTGTCCTTCTCATAAAGTTGGCTGATCCCTAAAAACTCTTGCATCAATTCGGCTAAACTGTTCTTCACTTCTGTAAGTGGCCATCACCCCCCCCCCCCATTCGCTTCTAACTGACCATATGGTACTTACCTTTTGTTTGACCTTTGTAAAACAATTTATTTGTATGTATAGATTGATCAAGTATTTGATTTAATTTCTCGAATAATACATTTAGAACAAGTATATTGTTTATATATTGGAATTCATACGAGATGAGCAGATAGAGATTCATGCAGAATACTAAACTACGCGAATGTACAGAAATCAAAAAATACGTATAAACATATAGCAATATATGCAACACGTACATAAAGTAAAGTAAATGAAATTTGTAATTCATTTTGTCCAGTGATCTCTTTTTAGACAGCTAGATTAAAGGGATCAGACAGATACTATTAATTTTTTTTCTAGGCAACTAACCTAACTTAAAATATGAAAATTGAAAGTAGAAGGTTAATTTTCACGATTAAATGGTGGGAAATACGAGAAAAATCACTTTTAAATGTTTAATTCACAATTTTATTGCTTGAAAATGCACGAAACTGGAGAAATCAAAGTTTATTCGGAATTTTTTTAAATATGCAGAGAATTTTTTTTGTTTTTGTTTATTTAACAGGTTAGATAACATGAAAAAAAAATCACTACGATTTATTTTATTTTTTTCCCGAATGGTGCAAGAGTTTTTAGGGAGCGACTTTATGAGAAGANAAAATTTTTTTTTTTTTTTTTTTTTTTTTTCAAAATAAATTAAAATTAAAGTGAATTCATTAATCTCCCACCCCTAAAATATTTAAAAAGACTTTTTAAATTATATTAAACCACATTTTAAGTTTGTAACTTGCTACAAAAAAAAAATTAATAGTATCTGTCTGGAACCAGATTACATACTACCTAGTAGTTCTGTGATCTCCGCCTCTGCTATGTGTCACACTGGCAGAGAATTGCAGAGTTTTTAGTTTCTTATTTTAAATCTTTGAATAACATGTTAATTATAAGTTCTAAAAAATATTAACTTTTAATAAATTAAAACAAAACACTTACCAAAAACACTATTTATAATTATTTATGAAGAAACTGGTTTCGAATCATTCGATTCACCATCAGTCAACTTCAATTTCCATCTTTAGAATCGACTAGACTGATGATGAATCGAATAATTCGAAACTGGCTTCTTCATAAATAATTATAAATAGTGTTTTTGTTTTCATTTATTAAAAGTTAATATTTCTTATTTTCAATAATAAACCTTTAGCATCGTCACGAAAAAAAAAATATGTTTTTTGTTTGACGCGACAACGACGTAAGAGTCACTTTTGCCGCTTCACTCTGGATACTTAAATATTCCGTAATGTGTCCTGACTAATATTTCTCTTATCATTTACCAAAAAAAATATACAGGGTGATTCAGATTGTTTGAATCAAGAGAATAGGAGTTGTAGAACATGAAAAAAGAATCACTTTTTACAAGTGTGACTTTTTATTAGGCTTTAGTTTGGGAGTTATCGATAAAAAGGTGATTTTTTTTGATAAGCTCATAACTGCTTTAAAGATGGTCCGATTTTCAAAAATTAAAATTACCTAAAAAGATAATTTTAAGCTGCATTTATTTAGTTACACACACTGACTTGCTCCGAATTAATGTAACAAAATGGCAGCCACTTGAAATTTTCAAATTTGATTTTCTCGAAAACCACTCCATGGATTTTTATTTTTTTATCTTTTTTTGTAGAAATAAAAAGCACTACAAATTTGAAATTTGGCCAAATTGAATTTTTCAAATGGCCGCCATTTTGTTACATTGATTCGGAGCAAGACAATGTGTAAAGTTCAGCTTAAAATTAGATTTTCAGATCAATTTATTTTTGAAAATTGGACCATTTTTAAAGGAGTTATGAACTCATCAAAAAAAATCACGTTTTTAACGATAACTCCCAAACTAAGGTCTAAACAAAAAAGTCACACCTGTATAAAGTTATTTTTTTTCATGTTCTACAACTCCTATTCTCTTGATACAAACAACCTCAATTCATGGGGTCTAGACCGCCCCCCCAAAATTTCATTTTTTTTTTACGTATGACTTATGTAGGTAATATTGTAAGGTGTAACTCATCATTACCAACAACAAAATCAACATCACCTTCCATGATCATCATTTTCAGATGTTGATCCTGGCTTGGCTACCAATCCTTCGAACCCTCCCGTAAAAAAAAAAAAAAAAAATCTTGTGCACGGCCCTGGTAACAGTCATTGGCGTTGATTTTTCAAGGGTTATATTGCACTAGATTATTCTGAAGTAGGTAAACATAATTTTGTAGCCCATTATGCTTCGGAGCACTATATTCAAACTTGGCCCACCCAGTAAATTTATGTAATAATAATAATAATAATAAGTGCTTTAATATAACTTTTATTCGGTGCTCCGCCCTCCGACTTTTGATGTTATTTATCTTCAATCGTTTTACATAATTTGACTGTCAAAACAAACAGACAGAAAAACAAATTTTGAAATATTCCTGACATAAAAATAATACGCTAAGCCAACGATCATACCACGTTGAAAACACCGGTTCCCATCGGATCACTGAAGTGAAGCAATGTCGGGCGTTAACAGTACTTGGATGGGTGACCGATTGAGAACACCGCGTATCGTTGGCTCTTTTTCCGGCCCAACCCAGGCTGGGTGACGTCAATGTGGGTAGCTGGTTTGCAAGTCTCCAGCGAATGGAGGGTAAAACCCCCGTCTTGAATAGATGTCAAAGAGACGTTAATCCAAATTAAAAAAAAAAAAAAATACGCTGCCAATTTCGTTTTAATCTTATTATAGTGTTGGCCATATTAAATGTGAGCGTCAATGCTAGTGATAAATATTTGACGCTTGGACGCAAGTTGTCTTTGAGAGAACTGACCGACAAACAGTGAAAATTAATGGAAGAGTACAGGTCGCTTGACTCTTACCGCTTAACGCTTTCTGTATATGTGACCGACAAACAGTGAAAATTATTGGAGGAGTACAGGTCGCTTGACTCTTACCGCTTGACGCTTACTGTATGCGACCGACAAACAGTGAAAATTATTGGAGGAGTACAGGTCGCTTGACGCTTACTGTATGTGACCGACAAGCAGTGAAAATTAATGGAAGGGTACAAGTCGCTTGACTCTTAACCGCTTGACGCTTTCTGTATGTGACCAACAAACAGTGAAAATTAATGCAAGAGTACAGGTCGCTTGACTCTTTCCGCTTGACGCTTTCTGTAACTGACCAACAAACAGTGAAAATTAATGGAAGAGTACAGGTCGCTTTACTCTTGCCGCTTTCTGTATGTGACCGACAAACAGTTAAAATTAATTGAAGAGTACAGGTCGCTTGACTCTTACCGCTTGACGCTTACTGTATGTGACCGACAAACTGTGAAAATTAATGCAAGAGTACAGGTCGCTTGACTCTTGCCGCTTTCTGTATGTGACCGACAAACAGTGAAAATTAATGGAAGAGTATGTCCATATTCGGATGCCCCTAAGATCATTCGAATGGAGGTTTTATCTTTCATCCGCTAGAAATTTATAAAACAGGGTATTTAAAACTGACCTCATTTCGTTTGTTCAAAAACCACTAATATGAAAACGGGAGATTTTTTTCTTGCGAGGTCAATTTCAAAAAATCTTTATTGAAAATAATAAACCAATCTAAATACGAACATACATATAGAGGGTATTTGGCTATAAATGGGACCCACAATATGGTGGGCAGCTGAGATCAAATGGAACATTTTTACGAAATTCGTTAGTGAGCCAGACGAAGCATAGCCAAGTTACAGGGCGGAGAATGACATTTTTGGACAACTTTCAACGTCGCTGGGTGGACATTTTTGGACAACTTTCAACGTCGCTTGGTGGGTTTTGTGTGATCGAACAAAAAACAGATGGACACTGAATCCTAGTTTTTGATGGCGGTAATTTTAAATCTGCCAAACATTATTTAAAAAACAAAAACGAAATGGGGAAAACCTTATTTTCCTATTCTTCGTATATGGGAAGATTGAGTAAAAACTACGTATTCAGAAGTTTTCCATATGTGCAATACAAGGTGCCATTTTAAGTGACCACCTCAATTTATTCCGAAACTGTTGGAGTTTAAAAAAAATATTCTGACCGAATGTTCAGAAAAAAGAAGGGGATGTATAATGATGACCTTGGCTGACTTGTCAAGGTTGTCCTTCAAAGTCAGATGAAGGTCAACTTCATTTTCTTAAAATGACACGACCTGAATTTTATTACATTTTCGGATTTCCCATTTAATTCTACGTACATTTGACTATTCACTTCATGTTTTTGTTGAACTATTTTGCGCCAATTTTAGGAATGTTTTTTTGGTCTGACATACCCGTGTGGCATATTATATTTTTTTATAAAATGAACGAACAAGTGAAAAAAGGAAACCATCGTATAGGCAATGACGAGAGTTTTAATTCAATATGCCACACACTGTCAGACCAAAAAACATTCCCAAAATTTGGCGCAAAAAAAGTTTAACGAAAACATGAAGTGAATAGTCAAATGTACGTAGAATTAAATGGGGAATCCGAAAATGTAATAAAATTTAGGTCGTCTCATTTAAGAAAATGAAGTTGACCTTCATCTGACCTTGAAGGACAACCTTGACAAGTCAGCCAAGGTCATCATAATACGTCCCCCTCTTTCTTATGAATATTCAGTCAGAATATTTTTTTTGTGAATCCAATAGTTTCGGAATAAATTGAGTTGGTCACTTAAAATGGGACACCTTGTACAGTGTTTTATAAATTGTTGCCATAAACTTACAACTGCTGCCCATACTTTTCAGAGTTCTGCACTCTGAATATCACCTCAACCCACACTACCTTCAGCTCTGCGCACGATACTTTTATACAGGTGAATTGAAACTTTAAAAAAGAATTTTTGAAAGCTCAGAAAAAGCAGGACATTTTTCATTAATTTCAAAAACAGGCAGGACAAATTTGCAAAAAGCAGGACATGTCCTGCAAAAGACGGAAAGTCAGGAAACACTACACGGGTGAAGCAGATAATAAATAAGACTTATTATTTTAATTAATTATTTATGTTTTATTATTTATAATAAATTATTAATTCTTAATATTAATTTTATTTATATAATAATAGTTTCCTTATCAAAATACAATTTTCCTTTTTTTAAAAATTTAATACAAAAGGTATCACCTTTGAGTCATCGTTGTCGATCATAATCCAACTTTCAAATTTCTATAAATTGTCAAAATCAGATTGAGATTAGTATTTAGTGACCATTTTAAATAGAATATTTTAAAACTCCACTTGAATGCGAGTCGGAGTGGGGAGTGGTCACTACCACTTGAGTGTCTGATTTGTATTTTAAAAAATGTTCCGACCAAAAAATTACATATAATTTTATCTTCTTTATATATAAAAGGCAATGTCCTGAGTGACTGATCAACGTAGAGTTGAAACTATTAATGCTGCAGACTTGAAATTTGGCAAGGACCTTCGTTGCACCATGTAGGTGTGCACTAAGAAAGGATTTTGCAGAATTTTAATTTTAAGGGGTAGAAATCGCGAAAAGTAAACAATCCGCATAAGAAATACATTGGAGCGAGAGAGATAGCATGATAAATCATTTAAATTATGCGTGGGCAAAACCCCGATCGTGGGATGCTAGTATAAGATAAAAGCAGAAATTTTTACAAGTGCGAGTGGCAACTTCGCTAATTTGTAGTTGGAGTGACAACTCACACTTAAGTGGGAGTTTTATAATATGGCCCTAAGCGAGATTACAAACCTCAGCCTTAGGACCAAGTATAAATTCTCTTGAATCTTGGACACCTAATAGAAAATCTATAGTTTGTCTCTGGTTCTTATCCCTGTAAACAGTACTCATAGCCACCAACATCCACAGGGAGAAATCACTAGATTTAATCCGAATATACGGGCCTCACTATTATTATTTCATTTAAAATCACCGTATGGACAGTAATAAAAGTAGGCAATTCACGTGGTTGATGTGAAAAGGAGTGCACTCCTTTTCTTGGCAAAAAATAATTCGATTATCATATGTTAATGTTTACCAAATATACCAATATTTATGATTGCTGTACAAGCTGAAAGGTCGCATTATATTTTAAACTCAGTGTCCTGCAATAGCCATTCTCCCATATTAGCCCACTATCGCTAAATTTCTGATTTTGTGTGTTTGATTTTTTTTCAAAACTTTTAAGTTGATTTATTTATCATCTCATATAAACTCCTAATCTTCAATCAGTCTTGTTCAACCAAGCTCTGATGATGTGCTCAGGAGATCACGAAACTTGTCAGCTTTAAACAACATATTTATTATTTTTACAGTCAAGTGAAGATATATATTATATTATCTACCTCATTAATTTTATTATGATAATTTTCTTACCGGGCCTCTTAGGAAATCCTGGGATTGGAGGGATTTCCCCCATTTCCCTCCTCCTCTTGTCAGGCCTGTTAAATCGTCAAAGCGATGTATGGCTGTAAAAACATTCTTAACCTATTTTAATAATCATGATTTTTCGCAAACGGAAAGGGGTACCACGCTTTAGGTAGGTAAGATACGAATCCTCAACCTCCCAAACCAACACAGCTGCGTTTTGAGTACTCCAACATGCGAGTACTCAAAACGAGCAACGTTGCTTAATTTCAGTGATCTGCCTGGAACTGATGTATTCAACTTCGTTGGCTATTGGCTATTATACTAACTTCAGTTAGATTTTAGATAAAGTAAAAAAAAAAAACTCAAATTATAAAAAAAAGGGTGTGTGTAATTATGTACGCGCGTGAGAAGTTATACTTCTTTTTGAAAATAAATTTAAAAATATTTTAAAAAAAACATACTATATACGAGAAACAAAAAAATGTCATTTAGGTTGAAAAACGTGAACTTTTTTGCTGTCACCCATCCATTATTTGGCCCTACTCGGTGTAGCTTAACATTAGAGGGATGGGACCTAGACAAAAATCTTCCCAATTTTCTCGCTTTCATTTGATGTCGTCTCGACAAATTTCGAGAAAGAATGTCATTTAAGTCGAAAAACGTGAAATTTATGCTGTCACCCATCCATTGTTTGTCCCTAGTCGGTGTAGTTTAACAGTAGAGTTGCAAAATATGTCCTAAATGAAGGAGTAAGATGTTACCTAAAACTTTCGCGCTTTGAGTTGATAGGGAAAAAATGTCATGTAGGTCGAAAACGTGAACTTTTTTGCTGTCACGCATCCATTGTTTGTCCGTATTCGGTGTAGCTTAACATAGAGGGATGGGACCTAGACAAAAATCTTCCCAACTTTCTCGCTTTGAGTTGATATGTCGTCGCGACAAATTTCGAGAAAGAATGTCATTTAAGTAGAAAAACGTGAACTTTTTTGCTGTCTCCCATCCATTGTTTGTCCCTACTCGGTGTAGCTTAACATTAGAGGGGTGAGACCTAGACAAAAATCTTCCCAACGTTGTCGCATTAAGTTGATATGTCGTCACGATAAATTTCGAGAAAGAATGTCATTTAATTTGAAAAACGTGAACTTTTTTGCTGTCACCCATCCATTGTTTGTCCCTACTCTGTGTAGCTTAACATTGGAGGGATGGTACCTAGATAAAAATCTTCCCAGGAATGCACCCATCAACTGTACCAAATTCATTGCAATCGGATAAGTGGTTTCAGAATGCATACAGTTTTGTGCGTGAAAAAAATCTGCGTCACAGCATGGGTGAAAAAAAATCTCCCGCGTTACAGAAAAATAAAAATTCACTCTCATCATTTTTTTCATAACGCGCCTAAAGAAGTATAACTTCAGAAGGACACCAATAACACCCAGCAATACAAATTATCTGCTTAACGACTGATTGTTATGATGTGTAACATTACAATCAGCCAAAGGCTGACAGCCCCAATGTATCTTTCCTCAAAATATATATTTGTTCTCTCATAAATATGACCAAAGGATTCACCCAATTTGAGTATCAGACTGTAAATCTCTAACGATTTCTGGAATCGTATGATTTACAAATCTATCGGAGATTCACAGAATCATAATAATACATAATTATACATTCTGTTCTAGCCAATAACAAGAAATTTCCCGACCTTTTTTGTTTCTCTTCTTTACGACTCTAAAACATATACAGTCATTCGAGACGGGGGTTTACCCTACATTCGATGAAAAATTACAAACCGGCTACCATATTCACCCAGCCAGAGCTTTTAATCCTTAATTTAGAAGTTTGCAAAATTTTGACCTTAACTCCGGAATGACTGGTCGATATTTGGCAAACTTCTAAATTAAACATTAAAAGTAAAAAACCTGGAGATCAGGCAAAATAATATTTAGAAAATACTAACCAGCTAGAACGGCCATGCCTCACAAGGTACTTGGCGAAACATATAAACCAGAAGGATGTGCTTTTAAAGCCTACAATATGCAAGGCGGACATGAACCCATGCTCCCCAGATCCTCCTCGTCCATGAAAAAAACAATATAAGAATCATATCGAAGCATAGCTCACTGAAGTTAAGCAATGTCCAGCGAAGTTGTACCAGGTGGGTGTCCACGTGAGTACGCGCCCTCGTGATGCTGGTTATTTTTCCGGCCCAACCCAGGTTGGGTAAGATCAATGTGGGTAGCTGTTTTGCAAGTTTCCAGCGAATGGAGAGTGAAACCCCCGTCTTGAATGACTAATAGATGTTAAAAAGACGTTAGGCCAAATTAAAAAAATATATATATATATCGAAGCATGGGTGAAACAACTAGTGCCTGATATATGGTACACCCTGTAGAGATCTTTATGGTCAGAAATTTTCTTGTGTTTGACAATTCAATAATTAATTTTTTTTAATTAAGAAAATAGTCTTAAAATTATTAAATTTATTTGAAAAACTAAATAATATTGCTTGTCCGAATTTAATTGTTTGTTCGCTTGCTCAAATAATCATTGCTCTTATTTTTATTTGTAGAGAGTCGAATCAATCATTCTTTGACTAGTAGTTCTATGAACTGTGGACTTCACGCAGTTCCAAATGCTCACAATGAGGTATCGGATGGACCAATATGGTGAAAAAAAAAAATCAATATTAGAATTTTATATACATACAAAATGTTCATACCAGGTTTCATCAAAATCGGACAAGGCGTTAGGGAGTTACAGTGGAATAGACAGACGAAAATGAAGAAAAATGGGGGATTTAAAAACTGGACTTCACTTCAGTCAGTCAATTAACATTAATATTAATTGCGTACAATTCTTCGGGCTCCGCAACCTCATTAAGTAATTTCATGTACTAAAGTAAACTTTGTTATATTTTAGTTTCATGTCCATTTATTTGATATTCAAAAGTAAAAAAAAAAAAAAAAAAAAAAATGCACACACCTCTGAGTGAGGTCTACAGTTCACAAAATTACAGTATCTTAATATTGATCTCAATTGAATGAATGAGGGTCTGGAATGAAAGCCCCTGTTACTACACGTCTGAATTTTTTGTATCCAAACGCCAATAAAATATTTTGTGAGCGTTTTCAACCTATATGATGGTTTAAAAGCAATAGAAAATGACATATTTTATGTTTATTTCGGATTTCGTGTTCCCGTCAAACGATTTTTTTTAGGCCAAACTATGTCCAAATTTTCTGCTCGATTATAATGTTTTATCTCCTACGAGTATAGGAAGAGAAAGTAAAAATTGGAGTGGAAAATGAATTTAAAAAAATAGATTAGATTTAGATGAGAATTTAAAAAATCAACAGTGGCGCAAACGCAAGGGGATTTCAGGATTCTACTCCTACCCCCTCCCATCAATAAAATAAAAAAAAAATCATACCACTAAGCTAACTTTACTTTTGAAGTTTACTTAAAAGGTGCTATCGTCACCGTGACAATCTAACTTATTGCCCCCCCCCCCCCCCCNTGCCCCCCCCCCCCCTCCGAATGAAAATTCTAATTTCTCACTGCCAAGTAAAATCTAAAATCTGGTACTTTTTGGAAGCAATGTTCCCAAAAGTATATATATGCCATTTTGGGCATTTTTTATATACAATTTTATTGCTTGTAATTAATTTCAGTTTTGAATCCTTTCTCGACTTCTAGTGGATTTATATTTTATTTTTCCTTAGGGGTATCACATACCCCGAAATATGAAAAGAGAAAAAATACAAAAATATGTAACATGCATGCGCGGATATAGGGGAGAGCACAGGGGGCACGTGCCCCCCCCAATTTTTTTAAGCGGGCAATATTTCTCAAATTTCATTAAACCTAATCACGTAAAAAATTTAAAAAAAATCAAATGAATGGTGATCCGCTGTGTCTTTTATCATATCGAGAGGGGGGGGGGCACGGCCCCTGAACAATTCCCAATCCTGAGACTAAATAGAAATACGTAAATAAAAAATAGTCAAAAATTCTATCATACTGCCATGGCACTTTTTTTCATCACCCTTATAAAATCGCTTATCACTCTTATGAAGGATACCTATTTGTGATAAGCTCTACACCTTTTAACAAATTAGGTATCGTATCTCGATAAATATTGCATTAAAAAGTACTGCCCAGGACTTGAACCCCTGCCTCTAGATTACGAGTCCCTCCAAATTTTCTATTAGGTATATTGTGCTCTCCCAAAACTAGAGGGCTATATCCGCGCATGGTAACATGGGTCATAGTCCAAACACTTATATTCAAATATTGATCGATATGACCCTTGCCGATTTTTGAGCTATAAATCAAAATTGAAAAGAAAAGATACATAATGTATTGTATTGAAGACAAAAATTCAAAGGTAAACAAACGGGGCTGGTTCGGCTCCAAGTTTACCTCATAAAGGTACAACCTGATACCATATATAAGGACAGTAAAATTGTCCCCGAAAAAACAAGTTGAAAAAAATATATACCCGACCGAGAATTGAACCATATACGGAGATGATTATTTCCAGAGAGTCTTAGGAAATTTAATAAATTTACCGAAAATATAGAACTAATGCATTTTAATCAAATGATTAAATAAAATTTAGCATTTACCGGGAAAAAGTTGATTTTCAAAAGTCTTAACCGAAGTACGCATAGTAAACAATCTGTACCAAATCTTTCTCTATCTTCTTCTAGTGGATAAAGGGGGGATAGAAATAAGAAGGGGGAACATTAAGGGACCCAAACGATTAGGTGGTTTGGGGTATCTTTTGAAGTATAAATACTATATTTTTAAAATGAAGATTTTAAATAATAAATGGACGGCCTTTGAGAAGTACGGGATCGGATAAATATCTCGCAAACAGCGATCGATAGTAGAATGTTTGTTCATAGGAAACTAAAATACGAGCACATAATCCCTCTTTTTTAGATGGGATTGGGATTTCACCCCAATCAGCAAAATACCTACTCATTAGGATCTAGGCAACGGTTGCCTAAGTTCCAAGACCGTACCCAGAAAGAAGGTTCGGGGGGTCCAGACCCCCCCTGAAATTGTTTTTTTTTAATGAAAATACTCTACTTTGCACGTGGCCTATAATATTAAAAACAGGAGCAGCAGTAAAAACAACAACATCGACAAAAACAACAGCAGCAGCAACAACAACAACAAACACAACAACAAAAACAACATCACCTTCCATGATCATCATTTTCAGGTGATAGTTCTGGCTTGGCTATCAATGCTTCGGACCCCCCCTCCCCCGAAAAAAAATCTTGGCCCTGCTTAATGCGAATGAGTAAGTATTTTTCAACCTTTTATTTCTATAGTCGTCCGCGGAATATTCATCCAATCTGGAACTTTTCAAAGACCTTCTATGTTTTTTTTAGAAAGATAGTAACAAGAATTTAACAAAATCATTGGAAAGAACTTTTGATTTGATTTTGGAGCAGCACCCTAATTTGGTTTACTAGGTAACAAAAACTTTTGAATCGACCGCGACAAAAAATAAAATAAGCTTCTTACCAACACAGCTTAGCAAGCATACATGTTTCTTTCTTTTTTGGTTTATTATTTTAAAATATGAAACTTCGGAATCGTAACGAAAAAAAAAAAAATACCCTCCTCATTTCAAGGTACGTGGAATCCAAAAATTGAATTAAAAAAAATGTCCGCCGTGATGGGCACTTTTGTAACTTAGGGCTGACCGATTTTGATGAA
Source organism: Pachypsylla venusta (assembly GCA_012654025.1). Classification (NCBI taxonomy): domain Eukaryota; kingdom Metazoa; phylum Arthropoda; class Insecta; order Hemiptera; family Aphalaridae; genus Pachypsylla; species Pachypsylla venusta. The sequence continues at coordinate 33,466,942 of CM022876.1, forward strand.
ATTTGATATGTAGGTCCCATCTGGGGTCTTATTTTTCTCCAGAGAACAAACCAATTTTGTTTAATAGATTGTTGGATTCTACGTACCTTGTTGAAACGTAAAAAATCAAAAAAAGTTTTTTTTCTTTTGGGGGGGGAGGGGGGGGGGAAGAAAAAAAAATAAACCCGAGTGTCACATTGGCAAAGTTTTGTATATCTAATAAACTTAAAATCAAAAAATGACTGACGTCTTTTCTGATATGACGGCAGAATAGAGAAGGTATGGTATTTTTTTTTTTTTTTTGGCTTAACGTCTCTTTAACGTCTATAGGTCATTCAAGACGACGGTTGCATTCGCTGGTCTCACCCAGCCTGGGTTGGGCCGGAAAAATAGCCAGCATCACGAGGGCGCGAACCCACGTGGACATCCACGTGGTACAACCTCGCTGGACGTTGCTTAACTTCAGTGATCTAACGGGAACAGATGTATTCAACGTGCCATAGACGCTGACTGGTAAATATTTAATTTAAACCTAAATAATCGTGAATAAGATATAATCTTTCAAATTGCCATTTATGGAGTGTAGAAAAAAAAATCGTGATAATGTAGCAACCGAAGTGACAGGAGCATTAGGTGACGGTCCTAAGGTCGTGTAAATACAGAGGGTTTGGCGTTGGGAAGGACATCCAGCATTTAAATAAAAAAAAAACTTTCAAACCATAGACGTGTAGTCATTCGCAAAATGTTGTTTCCACACAGTTTCTATAGATATTGTGACAAAAAGCAAGGCTTACCATGCCTGCAAAGGGCACTGCTGAGGATCATAGGCACAAACAAAAGGTTGTGGATAAGTAGAATTAAGGAAAACAACATCAACCCCAAATATAATTGGGAAAAGACGAATTTAAAGAAGAAGAAGATTGTTTCGTGGAAGTGGACATGGGTCAAATGACTTCATTTAAAAATAAACAATGTCAAAATCAAAAGTTCTTTCAACTGGACTGGGTATGTAGGTATGTAACTTGGTAAACAAAAATTAAACTTTATCAATAAATATTTTAATAAAAAATAAATTCATAGGTATGATTTAATTACAATAATTAATCAAATATAATACAAAATAATAACGATGGGAATTAAAAATTAAATAATAGATTAAATAATATTATATAAAGAAGATTTCAATCAATCAACCAAGCAAGCAACCGGTTCGCTGTAAGGAGCAAGGTCTCTCATTGTTAAGTCTCCTTCTTAAATATAGTTCATGAAAAAATGAAAATAAATGTAACTCATAAAGGAGCTTTCACACTAAGCAGTAAGGATGGGATTTTCTACTCACGTAGGTGAGTCGACATGACTCACCAATATGAGTCGACTCACGATCTCGAATAGCATCGAGTGACAATTTTAAAAACACCTTATTTGTTCAGAGGGACATAATAAAAGCAATTGGCAAAAGGGCCATCTACCAAATAAATATCTCCAACTTCAGTGAATACAATAAAAACACATCACAATCAATCGTCTACACTCTACCAGAATAAAAGAACATTTTCCTTCAGTAAACAACAAACACCGGAAAATCGAATTTGCTGATTTTATGATAACCAATAATATACCTGTGCTAGCCTGAAATATCGAAAACAATCTTCTGCTTTATAATAAGGTCTTAAAACTTATTTGGACCTAATGCAGTATCCGGCCCCAGATATATTACGTTCTCTCATCTATAGTTATAAAATACAACTTATGTCATATTTCTCCCTTTATTATCTTTATCAGTCAACAAAAAAAAGCTACTCACAAGTCGACTCTTTGAAGGGTCGACTCATTTCAAAAAGATAATTCGAGTCGTGAGCGAGTCGAGTTGTCATATTTCTTCCTTTATTATCTTTATCAGTCAACAAAAAAAAGCTACTCGCAAGTCGACTCTTTGAAGGGTCGACTCATTTCAAAAAGATGATTCGACTCGTGAGCGAGTCGAGCCGTGAGTCGACTCGTGGATGACTAGCCCATCCCTACTAAGCAGTGACAATGTCGTGACGACAAGTGATCCGCACGCAAAACTAAAAATATTTTTCCAGACAGTTTGTTGTTGCATGTCCATACTAGACCGACGCGTGACAGTGCATCAGTGTGAGCTCGCGGTTAGCGGTCCTAATCTCTTTCCCTACTGAACTGCATATTGTGAATTGCTCCTTAAAACGTTTCTCTGAAGAATCCATTTCTTCATGTCTGTATTTTGATTTATTATTTTCAATAATGTGAACTTTGGAATCCTCGTGAAAAACATACCCCCCTATAAATTTGATATTTTACGTTTCAAGGTACGTAGAATCTAACAATCAAATAAATTTGAAATATCTTCCTTTGTCTGTGAACTAATCAGAAGAGAAGAATCCTTATAATCCCATTTTTGATTAATTTGGAGATAACTTCGTTTCAAGGAGATGAGAGAAAAAAATAGAATAAATCTGACTCTTACATTTATAATCATATCACCGAGTTACAACCGTTTAAACGTGATCAGAGCATACCACATATAGATTACATATTACCTACATGTTTGTTAACCTATGTAGAACATGAGGAATAGTAACGGGTTTTTAAGCTGCGTAGAACGTGTTGGGAGTAGGTTCCAAAAAAAATTAAATGCGTGTTGAAGGCTGCGCAAGATTGGTCGCAATAAATTAAGCGGTTCTTAATATATTGAGGAAAAGTGAAATTCCAAGACCTCACATGGCGCCGCCCACAAAATATATGACTCAAATTGATCTAAAGCTGTTATAGGTCAAATCTAAAGCATCTCACAAAAGTTTGGTCGCAATAACGGGCGGCCCACAAAATATATATATATTTTTTTAGACAGAAACCATTCCAGACATAGGCCCAACAACTGCCGAAAGTTTTATAGTAATCGGATGTGTGGTTGAGGAATGCATGGAGGACATACAAACATTCATTTTTATATATACAGATATTCGGTCTTAAGTGTACCCTTATCCACTTTTCTTGACGTACCTTTTTGAATTTTCAGTTTTTTTTTATATATAAAACCTATTATTTAGTATGTAATTTCAATTTATGAATTTTTTCGCCGCATTTCAAAATTTTAGTAAAACGAGAAAAAAAAAATTTGCGGGAAGGAAGTAAAATTGTAATTACCTAAGTTTGAACCCAATTGAATTAAACATTTTTATCATCCTGATAACGGATATACCATGCAGAACAGAAAAAGCCGAAAATATTATTTAATTTAGTTTTTAGAGACGATACGGAAGAATCTGAGCATAAGTCACAAATATTCTGTCTCTCTTAACTAAGATATATCTATAGTTAATAGCCATCATATAATAAATAAATAACAAGAGTACCTAATAAAAGGAAGAACCAATAATTATTATAAATAAAAAAACATAACAAATTAGAGTAATAATAAATTATATCGAAAATATAATTAATTAATTCAAACAAAGAGAAAATAATAAAACTTAATTAAAAATATAACAATAATAATTTTATCAACTTAGCATGATTTAAAAAAAGAACAACACAATTGGTATTTGAATAAAATAAATAAAAAAAAATATATATAAATTAATAAATAATATTAAAAAATAATGGCGCAGTCAGTTTCTTATCGTGAAATATCTGCAAAATTGTGCAAATTTTAAGTGAAGTATATTCAATTTATTAAAACATATTTGAGAAGTTGTATCTTTTTCTTATATTTGTAGAATAAACTCAAGTTTATTCTACAACTGCTATAAAAACGAAGTCAACTTCGTCCCCTAAATTTCATGCCCCAGGGTTAAAAATTTCTCTTAGGTAAGAATATCTAAGCCACCCTTGAGAAAACAGAAATTTCCCTTACAGTTTAGAGAAGGGAAAAACGTCTCCTAACATCAGGCAGTTTACATACGGTCTTGCCTCGCCAAATTTTTAATTATTTTTTTAAAAAACATAACCCTTATTATTATACCCCGGGTCCTAACTCTGCTCTCTGAGGCACTTCTCCCCTATTAGAACCAATTTTATATTAGTTTTGTCAAATAAAACACGCTCCACTCATCATTCTAAATTTCTAAATGTCCAGATATTTATAGTTTACATTCACGAGAGTTGAGATACAATAGAAATGTGATTTGTTTACAAATAGAGACAGGATGAGGGACAACATTGCTATTTTTTATATTTTTATCATGGTCATCTACAACCGCCGCCATATCATTCATATCAACTCCTCGTTAATCAAACTGTAGTTTTACTATTCTATCAAATTTTCGAATAAAAATCCCCATCACTGACGCACTTTATTATAAATTTTAATATTTTCTCGTCTGGATTTCGATTCTAAACTCAATTCTCATTATTTATCTATCTATGATCTATTTTGTTCGTCTAAAAGTTCGTTTAATGTCAATTAGCGACACCGAAAGATCACCAAAAATGATTTTTTTTTTTTAATTTGGCTTATCGTCTCTTTAACAGATGTTATTGTTATTGGTCATTATATAATTATATAATGTTATTGGTCATTCAAGACGGGGGTTTACCCTCCATTCGCTTGAAACTTACAAACCAGCTACCCACATTGACCTCACCCAGCCTGGGTTGGGCCGGAAAAAAGAGCCAACGATACGTGGTGTTCCCAGGTCACCCATCCAAGTACTGACCACGCCCGACGTTGCTTTACTTCAGTGATCTGACGAGAACTGGTGTATTCAACGTGGTATGATCGTTGGCTAGATTTTTTTTTTTAAATCAAACATTAAAATCATGTTGATAGTCATTAGTAAAAAAGTAGCTAAAATACACAGCACATATTTTACTAAGAATACCTAAGCCACCCTAAAAAAACATAAATTAAATTTGATTTTCTTACCAGGCTAAATCTATCGGCCTTTACTTTATTTTGTATTGAAACATGAATGCTTTTACTATAACACATGCTTAGATATTGGACATTTGCTCAACGGCAAATTAAAAACGTATGCAAAAAATCGTAGCATATGACACGAAACATTTGCTTAAGAAATTGAATTTGTTTTGTTCTATGTATGCTTGCCCTTGGTGATACCATGTGTGTAATCTGGCGCTCCCTAAAAAAATGAATATGAATTATAGAAACAATCTGTTACTCTCAACGACGGGTCGCAATCATGACGAGCAGTATACTGCCTTATCTTTATTACCATAGAAACTGCCATTTTTCCCTGTTAAATGAGAGTAAAGGAGTAAAAAACAAAGATTATCCCTGAATTTATCATTTAATAAATGACTTCGTACTGTACATCAAAGAGAGTAAAAGATAATAAATATTGAAAAATATAATATGAATAAGATATCTACCAATAGACGATTTTTGATTGTCAACAAACAGAGCAAACCAGATGTTTCTGAATATACCAAGTAAACCCATCAAGTCTAAGTTGGACAAGACAGAAAAACACCTAATGATAGTCTGTTAGATATTTAGTATTGCCACGGGGAGGCGAACACGTCTTTGAAATTATCAAAAGACACGTTTAAATTTAAAAAGATCTAATCGTGGAAATTGAATATTTTGTTGCAAGAAGAGTGCATTTTTTTTTTGTTTTTGGTAAAACTGAAAACGTTTCTTCCGAAAGAACTCTCATCTTGCTTTTTGGATGCTGCGATCTTGCTCAACCTTAAAAATAATCCCCACGGTGTATGGTGTAGAAATTCCCTTACGAAAAGCGTTTTTTTTTTAATGTATAAAAGATCACTGTAATTGTAAAAATTGTAATCGCCTTCTTATAAATTAATTTTTGGTAATCTTCCGGAGCCTGCGCTCCTATAATACAAAATAAATTATATTTTTGATTAATTAATATATTAAAATAATAGTTAAATGTTTTGAGATCATTTGTTTTTTTTTTTTTTTTTAAGTTCAATCAAGAAATAGATTTTAATCAAGCGATTAATTAATGTTAAATAAAGCGAAAAGCTTTGATGATAAGAATTATATAGGTGACGTGTTTTAATTAAGAAAAAAAATTAAAAAAATTGAACAGGAATCAGTATCGATTTATTTTTACGACTTCATTGTATGTCGGATCTTCTGAGTATTTTCAGTGCGGATTTTGTTTTATAAGCGGTGGTTGGTTTTAACCAACATTCTCAAGTTAACAGTTAGGAAATACTAGCGCTAGGATCTACAGGTAAGCAGGTATTAAAGATTTTCAATGTTACGATTTCCGGTGTTCCGGATAAATTGGGTGAACGAAGTGAGTTTCAGTTTTAACAATTTTCATCGGCTTGACGATGATAGTCTGAGTACTAATGAAAGCTCGCCACCAATTAATTTTGTAGAATCGATATTGTCCTTACGCATAATTTAACAATTTTCTTTTGTTTCACATTTTGTACAAGATAACTCTCGAACGCCTCATCCGATTTTTATTAAATCTCCCATGGACATTTGCTATTTATATTTATAGCTGATTAGTTTGGTCTCTACTGAACCAACCAGGGCCTTGAGGCAAATTCTAGTTAAATGTTTGGAGAAGATTGAGATTTTTACCAGAGACAAGGAATGAGTTCAAAATTTTCATAACAAATGTACTGTGGATTGACTTTAAAAAACTTTCACCATCTCACATGAGCCTGGATGTTAAAGAGATATTAAAATATAAACCAACTAGCTGTTTCGCCCGTGCTTCGCTACGGCCCATAGCTTGGCGCCTTAGAGGCATTGCCGTTCCCGTGCTAATTGCTATCTCTCTCGCTCCAATGTATTTCTTACGGGGATTGTTTACTTTTCGCGATTTCTACCCCTTAAAATTTAAATTTTGCAAAATCCTTTCTTAGTGCACACTTACATGATGCAACGAAGGCCCCTGCCAAATTTCAACTCTGCAGCAGTAATAGTTTCGGCTCTACGTTGATCAGTCATTCAGGACATTGCCTTTTATATATAAAGATTAGCTTTTTCACTGTAGATTCTAGAGGCGTTTTTTGTTTCCAAAATTTGGATCTTGGCGGTGGTTATGAAACGCTTGCACAAACTAGTACGTGTATTCCTTTGGTGCCGCATTGAATTGGAGTAATTATATTCTAAACTATTTACTCGCGCGACTGTACAAAATAAATACTTGTAATAGCGAGCACGAGCTCGTGCGATTGTTTCATTACCGTCGCCCAAGTCAAATTAAAAATTTACATAATAAAATTTTGTAACACAAAAAACGCCTTACGACTTACTTAACTATTAGTTGCGAATACTGCTTGGTCCAACCCACCATTATAATTTAAAACAAAAACGTCTGGCTTAACTCGCACTTGCGGTGATAAGACCGACCTTAGGCCAAAACATGAAATAATAATATTAGCAATAACTTAAAACAAAATTATTTTCAAATAAATAAATTGAATTAATTATTTAAAAATATAACTATTATTAATTGAATTTAAATATTGCTATAGGTTTCCCAATTTTTTATAGTATTTTATTCTTATAATAATATTTATTTTAAAATATATTTAAACCGCACGAGCCGTCTATTTAGTTCGCACTAGGTAACAAGGCAATCATGACAAGGAGTATTTTTATATAATGGAACATTTGTACCTATTTTTCTTTTATTACATATTCCAAACGTACTAAGTAACAGAAGGTTTTCATTTTTTCCTAAATAATGAAAATTATGAGAAAGATTTTTTAAAAAATAAATAAAAGCACGTTCAACCGTTCATGTTTGTGTAGTAGATAAAATATTATGTAGGCCGCAAACTTTAGAATTAGTTCTATTATTGAGACCCAAATAATATTTGATTTTCTAGTTTCTGGTGGACGATCAAGAATTAATTTATCTAAATCGTATTCTGGATTAAACTTAGTAAACGACTCGCTGGTTCAACGATTTCCATTAATTGTTTTAAACAAATATAAAACAAACATGGATTTTTTTTTTTTAATTATTTAAAAAATATTTATGTTCTTCAAATTAAAGGGTGTACCAAAATATAATCATACAAACATTTTGATACACCCTGTATATAATTATATCTTTGATGTGATTCTTACATTTTAAAGTACATTTCTTCCTTAAAATTAATTTAAATTTAAAAATAAAAGAAAATTTTAAAGCCTTGTTTTTTTTTTTTTTTTTTTTTTAATGAATANATTTAAAAAATTAATAATAAAAAAATAATCAAGCAAATTTACAAGAAGTAAGTCTTCCTCGTTGATTTCTTACCGAAAAATCTATTATTATAAATCGCAAAGTCCCGTTGGAATAATGTACTAAATTTGTCATGATTCCAAAATTTTGGCAAAATTTATTTGTGCAAAAATATGGTATACGAGATTTGTTGAATTTGTGTGTTTGGTATATATTTGTGCCCCCATCATACTATTTGATGAGATTTTGAGACAAAATTATTTACTTTAAAATTTTGTTGTGTATTATACCATAGCAACCAGATATATATCTGTAATTAATATGGGACCACGCAGATACTATTAATTTTTTTCTGGGCAACTAACCTAACTTAAAATATGATTAATTGAAAGTAGAAGGTTAATTTTCACGATTAAATGGTGGGAAATACGAGAAAACTCACTTTTAAATGTTTAATTCACAATTTTATTGCTTGAAAATCGACGAAACTTTGGAGAAAGCGCAAGAGTTTTTAGGGAGCGACTTTATGAGAAGAACAAGTTTAATCGAGGCATGGCCGATCAAAACGTTTCCTAACCTCTCGGGGGGGGGAGGTTAATCTAAACGCTTATATTAATAAAATAAACAAACTTGCACTGGACTTTTTTCATATTGGTACAACTATGTCTGCTTCAGTTCAATATATTCAAATAGTTCAATAAATACGGAAGAAAAAGTTTTTTTTTTAAATAAATTAAAATTGAAGTGAATTAATTAATCTCCCACCCCTAAAACGTTTAAAAAGCCTTTTTAAATTATATTAAACAACATTTTAAGTTTGTAACTTGCTCCAAAAAAAATTAATAGTATCTGTCTGGTACCGGAAGAAAAAGGTTTTTTTCAAAATAAATTAAAATTAAAGTGAATTAATTAATCTACCACCCCTAAAACTTTTAAAAAGACTTTTTAAATTATATTAAATCTCATTTTAAGTTTGTAACTTGCTCCAAAAAAAAATAATAGTATCTGTCTGGTACCATTAATATAATTTTTATATTTTCTATTTGACCAATACGATTTATTTTCCATAATTGAGGACTTGGGTGTCCACAGACGTTCAGAAATATTTTTTAAAGGTAAGATTAATGAAATAGTTATCTAAAACGATGAAACATGACAAATGTGTTTTTTATGCGTTTAAATCTTATCAAACTATTTAGACAAATTTTGGTCACTTTTACGTTTGATATCAAAGCAATCAAATTGCGAATTTAATCAAATATATTTGCGATCACACTATTAAAAGTCGAAAAAATGACAAAATTTGGAATCATAACAAACAGTGAGATACCACTTTAAATGTCTTATTGATTGACTGATCCGATTTGATGATTGACTGCGGGTAATCCATGGACCTACCCCCCAAAAAATACCTAAATCCTTCAGGAGAAATATCACATTCACTGCATCAGATTTATTCTATATTTGCAACGACAAAATAACGTCTTTTTTGCCGATACTTAATCTTGTATTTTCTCCGTTAAAGTTTCTAGGGTTACCATCGTGGAGTTATATTGATTATAAGGCAGTATACAAACTGGGGCTTCGTTTTTTATAATATTTAATTAATTTTGATATTTTTCAATTAAATTTAAATAAAATTATTACGTATAATATACAAATATGTTTTGAATTATTTTATCCATTATTTGGTTCCAAATTAATTAAAAAAAATTGGCTGAGACTCAAAGCAAAAAAAAAAAAAAAAAAAAAAAAATGCGTTCTTTTCACATTGGGGCCATATTTATATTTTTTTCTGTTCCATTTTTTTAAGAGGCAGCCTGCCTCGGGCAGGTCAATTTTTTTATTAATTGTCTTTTGGTTTATTCATGTCGATAACGAACCTTTGTTTTTTGATGTTCGATATATTTTTATTAGACTCACTTCTTCACAATGACTATCATCATTAAAACCTGCCATGTCTCGGCGGTACGTAAACAAATAAGATTTACCAAAGGGTCTTGTGTTTGAATTTTATTTTTTGTTTGTTCAAAATACAGGGTATATAAAAAAATGGAATATATTTCTTTATTTTCTTCTGTTCGTTTACATATTAATACAAATGGATTGATATGAACGGGAGATACAGAAATTCTATTTTTATAATTTTGAAGAATGTGGTCATTACTAGTCACTTTTTTCTAAATCATATGAATTAAAATAAAAATAATGAGATTTAAACCTAATTAAAGCACTTAAGATTTAATTAATATTTTTTTTTAAATTTAATTATATTTTTTTTAAAATATTAATTATCTTTATTTTAAATTTATTTTTTTATTTTACAAAATAAGAATAAAGCATTTACTTGTGAGACGCCTAATGGATGAATACTAAATAATTAATAAACAATTTTGGAAATAAAAAATAAATATTTTATTGATTGGCTCATAAAATTAATCAAGCAAGGATGTTGCAGGATACAAAAGTTTTTTTTTTTTCTTTTTATTATTTGTTTTAATGCCTCTTTAACATCTATTGGTCATTCCAGACGGGGATATTACCCTCCATTCGCTGGAAACTTGCAAACCAGCTACCCACATTGACCTCACCTAGCCTGGGTTGGGCCGGAAAAATAGCCAGCATCACGAGGGGCGAACCCACATGAACACCCACATGGTACAACCTCGCTGGACGTTGCTTAACTTCAGTGATCGAACGAGAACTGGTGTATTCAACGTGCCATAGACGCTGGCTACAGATACAAAAGTTTGAACCTTTGGAATTGACCAAAAAAATATCCCCTTCAAATTTCCTCGGGGATACAACCCTGAACCTCTACCCTAGTTGCGCCACTGATCCGCCCCTGTTCACCCAGTATGAAATTAGAAAATATATCTTGAAATTGAAAAAAAAAATGGAGGAATTATAAAACTTGACTTCTTTTGTGGAGGAAAATTATGTCAGAGGAAAAAACAAAGAGGGGGACTGAAGAATTTACATTTTCTCTTTCTTTATACAGGGCTTCTTGAAATAAATCCTGGAAGCCCAAGGAAATGTGGGGCCTCAACAAATATTCTCCATAGGTCACCTTGATTATTCTGTCCCATCGCATAGACATAAATCCTGGAAGAACTAGATGTAGGGCATCAACAAATATTCTCCATTGGCCACCTTGATTATTGATTATTCTGTCCCATCGCATCGACATAAATCCTGGAAGACCAAGATGTGGGGCCTCAACAAATATTCTCCATCGGTCACCTTGATTATTGATTATTCTGTCCCATCGCATCGACATAAATCCTGGAAGAACAAGATGTGAGGCCTCAACAAATATTCTCCATCGGTCACCTTGATTATTCTGTACCATCGCATCGACATAAATCCTGGAAGAACTTGATGTGGTGCCTCAACAAATATTCTCCATCGGCCACCTTGATTATTGATTATTCTGTCCCATCGCATCGACATAAATCCTGGAAGACCAAGATGTGGGGCCTCAACAAATATTCTTCATCGGTCACCTTGATTATTCTGTGCCATCGCATCGACATAAACCCTGGAAGCCCAAGATGTGGGGCCTCAACAAATATTCTTCATCGGTCACCTTGATTATTCTGTGCCATCGCATCGACATAAATCCTGGAAGACCAAGATGTGGAGCCTCAACAAATATTCTCCATCGGTCAGCTTGATTATTCTGTCCCATCGCATCGACATAAATCCTGGAAGACCAAGTTGTGGGCCTCAACAAATATTCTTCATCGGTCACTTTGATTATTCTGTCCCATCGCATCGGCATACATACTGGAAGACCAAGATGTGGAGCCTCAACAAATATTCTCCATTGGTCAGCTTGATTATTCTGTCCCGTCGCATCGCCATATGTTTTATTTTCCTCCTGGAGTGTCTAATTCCAGACATTTTTAGAACAGTCCCGCTTCCTTTTTCTTTTCTGGTTCAATTCGAAGGCTTTTTGGTTATAACTATTATTTTGCCTTCTAAGGATGTGTGCGATCCATCATATTTTGTGTTGTTTGATAGTAACTTTGACTGGCGTTTGTTGAGTTTCTTGGTTTGAGATCTTCATAGACCAATATAATTAATGTATCGCAGACAGCAGTTGATAAAGTTTGCAGTCCCCTTGACATATTTTCGAAGACTTTCCATGATTTGTCATCCATATAAGAGCACAGATTATACGTTGCTTTCAAATATTCTTAGTTTTGTGTTCCTTCTCTATTAAAATAATCTCCATGTTGGACAACTGGGTGTCGAGGATGTAGAGGAACAAATTAAAACCCAAGGTTTGGGAAAAAACCAACGGTTAACCACGTTGTATACAATAGTTCCCGTCATATCATTGAATACTGTGGTACTGCGTAAAATCAAGGTTTTCTGTCAAAAAAAACCTAATTCATCCGATTTTCGATTAATTATTTTCTCAAATAAAACTTTGGAATCGACCACGAAAAATACATACCCTCCCAAAAAATGATATTTTACGTTTCAATCGCCGTAGAGCCTAGGAATAGGATTTCCAAGCGGAAACATGAAATTTATTAATATGGGAGAAGTGCATTATAACAAAGCATTAGCTTTTTAAACACAAACAAATTCCTTAGAAGTATTATCAAATAATAATTTTTCCCCCGATAAAAAAAATGTGGATGGTCATATTTTTTTTGAACATAACTGACAAAGGGGGAGAACTGACAGAAAAGCAAATATGAGCTATGTCAAAAATTATTTTTCTGCATTATATTTTGCGGATTTTTTTGTGATTTTTGTGGTTGAGTCTGAAAGGGCGTGTTCAGGGGCGGGTGGGTGGATAGGTGATAGCAAAAATGGAAATGAACCAGCAATTCTGAACATTTACTATCAACTCAGTTTATCACAATATTTCTCAGGGCTAAAGAAAGAGTTTGCAATCACAGAAGATGCTAAAAACATTAATTCGCTCAGACAACTTATGATTGTCATGTCATATTGTCACAATTAAAGTTTGTTCATTCTCGTTAGTAAAAATATTAAAGTTGACTTCCATAGAGCCTCCCCCCCCCTGAGTGACCAAAATTTTAAAACTACTAGAATAAAAGTTGTTGTTTTTTTATACGATTACAAAACTTTATCTTCTATTTCTATCGGAAGAGAAAGTAAAAATTCTCCTTTAGAAAATAAAGTAACTGTTTTTCTTGATTTGCTTACGGAGGGGATCTTTGGGTATTGCTTATTTTCAAACTTGAATATTAATTGCGGGAGTGGGGTAGAAACCTTACCCCTTGTCCTGATTCTGCCAATGATCCATGATCCGCCTCCAAAAACGACCCACTACTACTGAAGTTCAAAACAAATAAATGGAGACTTTACGGAACCCTTTTACAACCATTTAAAAATGTGTTTTTTGAATTTCCCTCGTCCTAATTTTATGAGATACGAATCGTTTCCCGCCCTGACTCTAGAGTGCGCTGAACTAAAATAATAATAAGAATATTGTTAAACTGTACAAAAAAAATTCAATAAAAATAACATTGAAAAATATATTGCTTTTAATAATTCACAATAATTAATTAATTCCCTAATTTTAATTATTTTATGATTATTAAAAAAAATAGATATAAATCTTTTTCTTTCATATACAGGGTGTAATCGAATGTTTGCATTACATTTAGATGACATGTTCTTGAAGCTAAAGAAACCACCCTGAGTTTATTTTTAAAAATACATCTTCGTTTGATCCTGCCAGTTGTGCACAAATCTAAAAATTAAATAAAATTCATTTTTGTGCTTTCCAACCAAATAAATTGCTAAATATAATTCTTAAATTTGAAAATTAATCAGGGTCGTATACTAAAACACTTATTTTTACTGTGGTATAAATTTTCAGGGGCTCTGTTGTGTACGTTAACTGTAAGAAATACGTTCGCCAAACTATAATCCTTAGGATTATAAGATTATGAAAATTAAATATTTATCTCATTTTTTTTGGTTTAAAGAAGGATAAAAATATATTATTTTAGTTTTTGTCGGATCGACTTTTCAAATGATTTCGAAGATATTTTACAATTTTATTTTGTTGTTGAAAAAGTTGATTCGACGAAAAAAAATATAAAAATATTTTCTTATTAGGTCACAAAGACAATAAATGATTCTAAAACCCACCCTTATATGCCGTCACAAATATATCCTTCTAATGCGAACATATATTTACACACTGTATATTGAATATTAATTGAATAATTGTTAGAAATCATAAAAAATTATGATTAAAGCTGAGAATATCGATTAAAAAAAAATAATTACAATTATTTCAATTAAGTAATTTAAATTGGTTAGTTTTCCAATATATGTCAGGCTGTGATTGTGTACACATCGTAGCTCTGTCCTGACAGTAAGTATACTGTTAAAGCTCAACAATTTAAATTATTATTGGAATAAATTTAACCTTTTGTATCAATACTGTCAACTTTGTTTTGGTGTTTTTTATTTTTCATATATTTTGAAAAAAAATAATTGATGAATAATTATTCTTAAAAATAATTGATGAATAATTAATCGACCTTATACTTTATTGAAAAAGGGGCAAGATGTTTGCAGTTTTATTTTATTTATTATCAAAGGCTACTCTTTGAGGGACTAAGTATACATATTGGCTTTATAATAGTGCCGCAATTCATTATACGGGATGTATCCAAAAAAGTGCTATCCTTTCTATTTTATTTCTTGAGAAGAGATATATTTTTTTAAAAATTAATAAATTATTATTATTATTGTAGACTCGTTCTAGACTAACATCTCTAAATCTCTCTAACTTACCTCGTATTATCACAATTCAGATTTATTATTATTTTCAAAGGAAGTCATTTTTTTTTTTTTAATTAAAAAATAAAATTATAAAATAAAAATTAAGTGGACAAAGTTTATTTAAAATAAAAATATTAAAAACACAAGAGAGGAGAATTAACAAAAAAACAATTTTATGTAAGATGATTTGACATCACAAAAATAATCTATTCATGTATAGTATAAATTTATTTAAACAATCATCTTAATAAAAAATTATTATTTACGCCTGTGATGTCTAAACTACTTTTATACATTAGGTTCATAATTCTGACACAGATTTGTTTATATATATATATAAAACGGGCTCGGTCGAAACATATAAATTAATATTTCATCCCCTCTCGTGCAAATCATTCATTGGTGTATTGATTTTTTAAATAAATAAATCAAATAATAATTTTATTAATATTTTTAAAACCAAATAATAATTTTAATTCATAATTATTATTTTTGAAAAATAAATCAATTATTCATAACATTTTAAAATATTTAAATATTATAATGAAGAAAAGAATTGTCATAGTATTTAAAATACAAAATAAAATTATATAAATAATTTTTTATATATTATATATAATGTATGTATACCTAAATAGAATCTTAATTCTAAAAAATATTTATTTATATTGCTTTTAAATTTTTTATCTTAAAATTGAATTACTTATATTATCATTATCAAGTCATATTTTTTACAAAAAAATCAATTATACAATTTTTATTTTTAAAAAATTGCAAAAAAATAATAAATTAAAATCTTAAAATTAATTTATTTCTTATTTATAATATATATAAAAAATGAAAATATCTTTTTAAATGATAATAAAAAAGAAAAAAGAAATGAAGCATATTTTTTTTTTTTTTTTTTTTTTTTTTTTTTTTTTTTTTTTTTTTTTTTTTTTTTTTT
>CM022876.1:33489516-33504496 GCA_012654025.1 Pachypsylla venusta
CCCCCCCCCCCCATTCGCTATGCCCCTGATAAGAAAATACAAAGTATGTTCTTGCCCATAAATTGCTGACGTCATGAGAGATCAGTTTCTTGTATTTACATAAATAAATTGGTAAACCCAAAATATACAGTCGCGTGACTAGTTTATGGGTGCAAAAATGTCATTTGTGACGACATGCGCAGAACTTCTTGCTGTCATGGCCGTGAATATGGTCGGGCAAAGCGATATTGGCGGCCAATGTGAAGAGAGATCATGTTTTCCGTGATTTATTTATTCTCGCCTCATTTGATTGCAGTTCCTTACAAAATAGGAAGCATCTTGTTTAGGTAATTTAGGTATGTACTTAATAATTTTGTAAGATTACCGGATTATAGGCAATGGGCGCTCGGCTTACAGCGATAGCGGGAAACCCATTTGATTGCGGTGATGTAGCTTGCACATAGTTTGCAACGCTATCTGCCGCAGAAGAACTGTACATATCTAAAGTGGGTCCCGGGGAATTTGTTGATGGAAATGTACCCCGAGTTGAGCCCCCTGTATGGGGTGATGTAGGGGGTCCAAAACCTTGTTGAGCTGCTACTGCCGCCGCTGGATAATTGTTCATCACTGCAAGCAAGGGAAATCAAATATTAGATTATGATCGATTCTACATTTCCGCCGCATTAATAAACAGAACAGAAAGTCTGAGGAAACATCTTTGAATATATATTAACAGGAAGGAATGTAAAGTCTCAGCTCCATACAAAAATCGTTAGACACTTTTTGTAAAATTAGGTCTTAACACCTCTTTGGAATGGCGGACATTATTTTTTTTCCTCGATGGACCCATTTTTAATTGTTTTCTTTTATTACTTAAATATTATTTTTTCGTATGCAATTAATTGATGGTTTATATCTAATTATGGTGCTTTATAGTGTTCTCAATTTTTTTAAAAAATGTTTTTATCGCACCTTAAATATCGATTTAAATTTTCAAAAAATTTGAAATTTACCGCCATCAGCCTCCCATCTTTGTCTACATTTTTTATTGAAAATGTCAGAGCTGGGTTCTTGAAAAGATCTTTGGACTCTTCTCCGTGCGTTGCTCATTTATTTTAACCTTTGAGTTGAAATATTTTCTTGTTTCTTTTGGACCCTTGCAATCAAGAAGAACGTTTGGTTTAGCTAGCCAAATAATTATTATTAACGCTAGGATGATGTTTTCCCCCAAAATTCTGTAGGATCCAGCACTGTAAATTCAAATTATCTGCACGAAAGCTAAGACCCTAATTCATTTCAAAAGTGTCTAGCGATTTCAATTCATAAATGTTTTCCTCATTATGTATAATATGCTTAATTTAAACCATGCGGCGCGGGGACTAGTGTAAATAGGACGATTTGGAATCCAACTTGGTACACAAACTGTTTTGTAACCTAAACATTGTATACAAACTGTAACTTAAACATGGTATACAAACTGTAAACTAAACATGGTATACCTACAAACTGTAACCTAAACATTGTATACAAACTGTAACCTAAACATGGTATACAAACTGTAACCTAAACATTGTATACAAACTGTAACCTAAACATGGTATACAAACTGTAACCTAAACATTGTATACAAACTGTAACCCAAACATGGTATACAAACATTACAAACTGTAAACTAACATGGTATACAAACTGTAACCTAAACATGATATAAATCTGTAACCTAAACATGGTATACAAACTGTAACCCAAACATGGTATACAAACTGTAACCTAAACTTAACTTCACCTTTTCCTAATTTTTGGAGGTTGCCGTTGCTTTCCTTAATTCTACCATGCCACAACCTTCTATTCGGTGCCTAATACTGTTTTTAGTTTTAACATTTTCCTGGCGCAATAATCCTAGCATGCTTCTCACAGTATCAATTGAAACTGTGTAGATCACATCATTGGTTTGGAGCAGAGTTTTTTTTCTAAAGGCTGGATGCCCTTCCTAACGCCAAACCTTCTGTATTTGCACGGGCTTAGGATAATTACTACCTAATGAAGCTGGTTTGCTCCCCTCGGTAGTGTGCACAGTCTTTTGTGATGTGACACACTCTAGTGGTTGTTTTCTTGAAGGGAAGATTTTTTTATTAATTCATTAATTTTTGTAATTGACTTTTTCATTTTAGAATTCACAAAAATTTTTGAATTCTAAGTTGAAAAAGTCAAGACGAAAATTAAAATAAATAAAACTATCTTCCCTTCAGGAACCAAAATATAAGACATTCATATTAATACAAAACACTTTCTGCTCTATTCATTATGGTTCCGACATAAAAATTTGAGGAAGTAAATGATAGTTATGGGAATGATGCGGCCGGATTTACATCAGTCAAGTCTCTAGATTCAAGAAACTTGACTAATGTAAATCCGGCTGTATCAATGTTTACATTATTGGACGTTAGAGTCAACTTTGAAATCTTAAATAGAACAAATGATCCATTATCTATACTTATAAAACGCAAAGCCCAGTAGGTATACTGACTGACTGATAATCAACGTAGCTCCACGATGGCTAAACCTAGAGACTTGAAACTTGGCACACAGGTTCCTTTTAGTATGTAGGTGTGTAATAAGAAAGGAAAAAAATTAAAGATCAAGTGGGAGCAAGTTACAGCCAAAAATGACGCTATTTAGCGGGTTTTTTTGCAATTTTTTTCTGGGCAAACTAAAAGAGATAACGAAAAATGACCGAGAATAGATCCCCCCAAAATAGTATATAAGGAACCCATACAAAATATAAAATTTGAAAATTTCCGATTCCACTTCGGAATGGGCGAGAAAGCTGAAATTTGATACAAAGGTATTCCGAAGTACAAAAAGTCATGCATGTCCTTGAATAAAATATTGAATTTTCTAACTAAGACCGGTGCTCACTCTGGGGGTCGTTTCCACCAAAAACCCATATTTAAGAAGTATCACTTTGGGATAAGCGAGAAAGCTGAAATTTTATACAAAGGTGCTCCGCTGTGCAAAAAGTAATATCTTTCAGTAAAATATTGAATTTTCTCAATAGGAGCCGTGTTCACTCTGGGGGTCGGTTCCACCAAAAATCTAAAATTGAGTTGTTGAATTTTGTAACCGTAGCGAATCACGGGAAACAAGTTGAATTTTGTAACCGTAGCGAATCACGGAAATAAAAATAACATAATTTATGATTGGTACTCAATCATAACTCCGCGCCTGTGATAGATTAATGTCTCAAGTTCGGATAAACATGACTCCAATGGTAATGTCTTTTCAATGATGTTTACCAATATGATAATAAAGGTCACTGGTCTCTGAGTGAAGCTCATATCCGCAGTACGGTTTTCAAAGTTTGAAAAAACACTGAAATAGTTTTTAGTTATACTTCAAGAATGAGAGCTTTTCACTTTTTGCCACTTTCAGCAAAACTTGAAGAGCTATGGCTAAAAGTAAAAGTTTTCAAAATCTCAAATTCATTTTGATATATCTCCGGCCCTGTTCTGAGTACAGATCTCAAATACACCTCAAAATACTTTCATTTTGTTTTACATTTCCAAAAATTAATAAAAAAAAAAAAGGGGTCGTTGTTCTATTTAGGATTTCAGAACAACCCCCCCCCCNCCCCCCCCCCCCCGGCGACTCCTCTAAAAATGCACGAAATTTGAAAACCACTACATTTGCTAACACACGTGTTTTATTGTTTTTCGAAATTCAAAACCGTTTGTGAGATATGAAGCTCCGCTCACCCTGTTATCATTGACCGACGCGAAACCACCCATACAAAGATCGCGATTTCGTCCTCCGCAGAAAACCCATCTTGAACATTATTGGTCCCATGTGATAAAGATTTTTGTGTTTGGATCCCCAAACTATCAAGAAAAAAAAAATATTTTTTCAATAATTCTACCCAAATTACTATAATATTTCCCACATGGGTACGTTAATAGGTCATACATGGATTGTAATAATTTACAACGAGGGCCATTTTACGATAAATTACAAATCAATATTAATTCTGTCACACTTGTAATTTGCATAATTACGTTGTACAAATTACAAGTACAAAACCAGTAACATATTAACTTGTAGTTTATTGTGAACTACTAGGTCATTGAGGGTTAAAAATGTAACATGCAATACAAAGATCTACTTTACGGGTAAACTGAGGTTATTTTATTCTGGATCGACAAGCATTTTCCTAACTGTGTCGATGATATGATCAACTTTTGTGGTAAAAAGTCCGAAGCAAAATGTATACCATACTAGCTGATGTCCACAACTAAAAAAGGTATTAATTCCCAATAACTTTTCCATTCAAGTCTCCAGCTTTGGCTATCGATACTCGTAAGCTGCGTTGATTATGAATCAGTATGTAAATTAAGCTGTGGCTTTTAAAAGTAAATGTGACAATTCCTGGAAATTTTCGCATTATTTTCAAATTCCATGTTAACTCCAGATAATTTGGCCATTATTTTCAAATTCCAAAAAATGTGTTCAAAATTTGGGAAATTCCAGAAAATTTGAGTATTATTTTTCATTCCAGGACAATTCCTGGAAATGTGTTCAATATTTTGAAATTACATGACAATTCCAAAAAATTTGGGTATTATTTTCAAAATTCATGACAATTTATAGAAATGTGTTCAATATTTTTAAATTCCATGACAATTCGAGGAAATTTGACCATTATTTTCAAATTCCAAGAAATGTGTTCAAAATTTGGGCAATTCCAGAAAATTTGGGTATTATTTTTCATTCCAGGACAATTCCTGGAAATGTGTTCAATATTTTCAAATTCCATGACAATTCCAAGAAATTTTGACATTATTTTCAAATTACATGACAATTTCTTGAAATTCGGGTACTATTTTTTAATTGCAAGGAATATTTTCAATAATTTTCGGAACCATGCGGCCTCTTGATAGCGCCGGTTCAATTACAAGGCGCATATTTACAGCAGAAACTATATTCCTAGACTACTACAAATTTTTTAAAAAAATGCTACACTAATAATTTCTACTATCTGTGAATACTAACGGACGTATGTCAAATGGACGATAAAAAGTCTTCCGCATTTTTTTTTTTTTTTTCTAAAAAAACATTTTTCCTGGACCAAAGGTTGAACTAAATATACGATTTACTCCGATTGGGCATACCACGTGTTATTGGCTTTAAAAAAAAAATCAAAATAATTGGATAATGATTGATATTATGGAAAAATCTACATGCTGCAGTAAGCACCACAGTTGTGACATTATAATAACCCAAAAAGAGCATTTGTTTATTTTTATTATTTACGAGTGTTAGGTGAAAATTTATTTAAAATATATATAAAAAAAATCGGTCTCTAAATGATCTTCAGTGTTAAAGAAATAGCATTCATTTAGGCTCGTGTCAAAAAAAACATTGACATCAATTTGTCTCATGATCTAAGGTGTCGAAAAACCCATTTTTTGACACTTTAGATCACTAATATCCAAATGGGCCCCATTCACCCAAGTAGCACTGTACGGCTGTAGTAAAGTAATTTAAAATAAAGTAACCTCAGTTTAATTTTAAAGTAAAAATACTTTATAAAAAAAGAATGGATGGAATATGGATACCTGAGAGCGCCTGTGTTAGTAAAGGTGTGTTGTTATTGGGGGTAAGTTGTCCATTAGATAAATCCACTGAGCAAGACAAAAAAAGAAAAGAAAATATGTACAGAAAATTAGTGAGGCTTTCAAAAAAATGAGGGTGCAATTTATTATAAATCAACAAAAAATTTTATCAACTACAAATAAATAAATTCCGAAGGGATATTTTTGGGTAATACAAGAGATTTTTCTACGGCATTTCTTTAAGGAGAAGGTGAACTATACAAGATCGAAAATATTTTGAGGTGACCTCCTGACGGGGCGAGTCCACCCTAGCTGATGATGTTAAAATATAATGTAAGCTTCGTACTGATTATTTCTACATTTCATCAAAAGCGGGATGAAAGGTATTAATATCAGAGAATATATAGGGAAGGCAATAGGAAACCACCCTATACATCAATTCATCCCCCCCCCCAAGAAAAAAATATATTTTACGTTTCAAAATCCTAAATTTCTTAATAGAAGATATAAAAGTTCGAATAAAATCAGTACTAACTATCATTTAGATTTTTTGAAAAAAAAATAGTCAGGAGCGTAGATAGGGGGTCTGAAGTTTTATTTGGTTACACCCTACACAGCTCCCCGGTTTCGAGCTACGATGTAAGAGTTAAATTATTGTGTTCCAGAAACTCATCTACTGAAATCATCAAAAGTACACAATTTAATTTTTATCAGTGTCCTAGACTGACAAAGTCAAATCTCATTTTTCTTCAGGAGGTTGAAAACAGACCGTTTAGAAAGCAGTCCTAGAAACTATGGTTATGATTTAGTACATACAATGGAAAGTAACTTAAATATGTACATATTTTAGCAAAACATAACAAGCATTATCCTTCTCTTTTTTTTAATATTAGGGTCAGAGGAATGAGAAATTTTCAATACAATTACAAAGTAAATAACTCGTACTCTAAACCTGCAGTATTTGTATTGAAAAATTCTCATTACTCTGGCACCCCTGTAAAAGAAATGAGACGGTAAATATTTATTATTTTATGCTAAAATGTTTCCATATTTAATTTATTTTCTACTTTTTGTNAGCAGGGTATGCGAAAACCGCTAAAAAGTGGCATAAAACCACCAACGGTATATTTGATGTCCACCAAAAGCTTATTTTGTCGTTCATGGCATAAAACTGACATACAAACCAAATTTCAAGTCTCTAGCACTTGCCGTTCTTGAGATATCTTGTTCACAGACAGGCAGACAGACACACTCACGGACCAATGGCTTAAACTCCAGATTTGGGCAACCCAAAACGTGTTTTAGCATTGAAAACTCGACATCGAAAATTTCAGCCCATTACAATACTTTCCTTTTTATAGGATATGGAAAGTAAAAAGGTGTACTAGTATGGTCAAGGATAAAGAACGCCTTGAAATTGGTGAAAGTTCCATTTTAAAGAAGGGGTTACATTTCCCTTTCGCTCTCTCTCTCTCTCTTTCTGGGTTTTGTCACAAAATAAATAGTAACTACGGCCCGCATTATTTCCCTCATACCAGACTTTGATGACTCAGCATCCCTTTCCCTGCTTTCCTGATGTTTACCTCCCGTCACCCCCATTGTACGAGATAGGTAGTCTAAATATGAATGTCACAAAAATTTTTTGGGACATAATTAGATCCCAAATGGAACCTACCTACTAAATTTCATAAAAATCGGTCATTTCTAAAGGAAAAACCGTCTATTGCGACGGACAAACGGCTTTTTTTTATTCAATTTTGGTAGTCTGCGTACCTTAAAATATCAAATTTTGAGAGGGGAATATTTTTTTTTTTTTTTTTTGTGGAAATTACATAGGTTATTGACCGAAAAGTGAGGTCTATAGATTGTTCCCTGTATTCTGAACTGAGGTTCTCCACTTGCCCAATGCTAGGTATGTTGCCAAAAAATAATACAAATACCCAAAATACAATGATGAAGAAAAACGTAAAATATCAAATTTTTAACGAAGGTAATTTTTTTTTTTCGTGACAGTTCCAAAAGTTCATAATTGAAAGTAATAAACAAAATAAACATCTTATTTAATTAAAAAGGGCGGGCGCATTATTTTGAAATCTTGAATTCCTAGTTCGGTGTTACCACGAGAACTCTCGAACGCTTGGTGTCATCCTGACAAAGCTCTCCATTTTAAGTTAGTGAAGTCTACTAGTTATACTTATTTTATCATGTGCTTTATCTTTTTAAGAGTTATTAGTATTAGTTTTGTGAAATTTAGACCTCACGCAGTTAAATATTTACCCTGGATGGCCCAATAGGGCTCTAAAATTAATTAGCTAACTATGAATATAAGGTATGTGCACACTAAATTTCAAAAATAAAAAAAACATCGCAGAGTTAAGTTCTCAACTTCGTTTCGTCAATTATTAATTTGTAATTCTCAAGAAACCACTGTTACTCCAAGGTAATGCGACATCTAGGAGGTCGAAACTGGAGGACCAAAATCTGGGAGACGCCAATGCAAGCCTGTGTGCGGGCTGCCGTAGTTACCTCTCATAGATTTTCACCACAGAAGTCTCTCCCCAACTTCATGCTCTGCTAATATGAATTCACTACAAATAAGGTGTATATAAATACTACTGACTTCCATGTCGATTATAATTTGGAGCCCCGATCGATCCCCTTAACCGTAAAACTGTATCCGTCCCTGACCGATTTTGACGAAATTTGGTATGAAGATCCAAATTGGGGCCTTAATACCTGAAAAGTTCCAAAAAATTTGGGTATTATCAATCCAGGACAATCCCCGGAAATGTGTTTAATATTTTCAAATTACATGACAATTCCAAAAAATTTGGGTACTATTTTCAAATTTCATGACAATTTTTAGAAATGTGTCGAATATTTTTAAATTCTATGACAATTCCAGGAAATTTGACCATTATTTTCAAATCCCAAGAAATGTGTTCAAAATTCGGACAGTTCCAGAAAATTTGGTTATTATTTTTCATTCCAGGACAATTCCTGGAAATGAGTTCAATATTTTCAAATTACACTTTGTCACTCTCAGTCACATATGCAGATCTCACAGAAGGCCTGTCCAACCACCTTTAAATTTTGGACGGCTGGGAATTTTTGACTGCGATAGAATCCACATACCCAATCGAAAATCCCTTTTCGATTGGGTATGTAAAATCAATATTTGAAGTTTGAAGGCATTTGTTGCACAAAATTCTCGGTTTCTCCAGAATTTTAAAGGGAACAGTACGATTTTTTACCATCAGGTTGCGGTAACAGAGGGAAGCGTCCACGACTAAAAAACCCAAATTCATCTATCCGTCATACTCACTCATCATTCACTATCTCTCATATACACTCATCATTCACTATCTCTCATATACACTCATCATTCACAATATCTCATTCACAATCATCCTTTTATTTCACATTCATACCTACACCCCACCCGACACTCATCACATTGCTTGTAATAAAGCAGTGATGTAGCGTAGACGACTTGTTTTNCAGTACGATTTTTTACCATCAGGTTGCGGTAACAGAGGGAAGCGTCCACGACTAAAAAACCCAAATTCATCTATCCGTCATACTCACTCATCATTCACTATCTCTCATATACACTCATCATTCACTATATCTCATTCACAATCATCCTTTTATTTCACATTCATACCTACACCCCACCCGACACTCATCAAATTGCTTGTAATAAAGCAGTGATGTAGCGTAGACGACTTGTTTTTGTTAACACCCATAGACAAGATGATCTACTCATTATCATTTTCTTTATATTCTGGTTAAAAAAGAATACAATTTTTTTTGCCCCATCAAATCATATAGGTCGGTGGCGTAGTGGTAAGACGCTAAACAGTACTGTGGTAAACAGTAGAGCGTGGGTTCAGTCCCAGCCAACCCATGGAATTTTATCCCCATGAATTTGAAATGATTGTCACATAATAATAGCACACAAAAAACTGACAGTGACAAGGGACTCTTCAATCGTATTCGGGCAGCATTATTATTATTATCAAAATATCCGGGCCCCAAGGAGATTTCCTCCCTCTCCACGGATAATGAAAGGGATCATTTACAGACCAAATTTACATTGAATGAAAGTGTGTAAAGTTTTATGAATTAGCAAAAGCTTTTTGCTAAGTACATACATATATAGGTGCACATGTAAACCCAATTACCTTTGACAGTCACAATCTGTCTCGTCTTGTCTCCCCGCACTTGTCCCCACCTTCCCACTCTGCCTCACATATCGTTCTTTCTCTTTATTTACACGTTTTATGTATGTTTAACCTTCTCCTATATGACACCTCTCTTTTTCCGAACATTCTAATCTAACTCCTAATTATCAACTACTCGTAAATCTTTCCACTTTCATTCCCCCGCGTCTTGATCCAGCTTTTCCCTCATTACATTTGGAGGGGGGGGCATTTGAAGAAGATATTTAACTCCTATTTAGTCAATGCAATCGGAGAGACATCGTTTATTTATTTTGAGTTCTTCAGAACAGCTGTGAGGGGGGCACCTCTTTTCACCACTAAGTTAACTAACCGCTTCTAACGTCATTCTTGATTGCAACTCCTAGTTACGTGGAGACTAAGCGTGGGCAACTACATCCCAGGGTTGCTGTGGACATTCATATAATTCACTAGATATAATTTTTAACCCTATTGGGTTACCTGAGGTGTGAGGTGGTCATTTTATGCAAATGAGATCTACCTCTACAGTGTATAGCTGTATAGCACTGCCAGTATTACACTCTGTATAAAAGTGTAAACTAGCGTCTATGGCACGTTGAATATACCAATGGATCAAGTTGATCAGGTGTTCACGTTAGTGTTGTAGTCATTTATAGTAAAAAATATCTTAACCAAATTTTAAAAAAAAAAAATCAAAAAACAAACTATGGGGCCGCTAGATCCCCCCCGGGAGGTGTCAGGCCCTCAAATTTTTCAAAATCGAAAAGCCCTTAACACCAGACATAAAATATCAAAATTTTACGTCTCAACAATAAACCGTTAAAAAGATAAAAAATCATTTTAAAAAAAACAAAATATTGGCCCCCCAAATTTGGTATACAAACATGTATAGCAAATTTCGTCAAAGTCGGATGAACATTGTGGCTTGTATCGCGTAACAAACAAACAAACAAACATACATACACATATACAAGTGCATTTCGGGATGTATATGTGGGTGAAAAGTGAAGTTCACTAACGTTCACATCTAGTTCCTGCTTGAAGATAATCAACGCTCGGCGAGATTGTACAAGTGGGTGATCACGTAGATGCTGTTTTTCCAGCTCATTCCAGCTTGGGAGAGGTCAATGTGTTAGCTAGTTGGTAAGTTTCCAGCGAGAGGAGGATAAAACCCCCGTATCGAATGACAAATAGATGTTAAAGAGTCGCTAATCACAGAAATAAAAAGGACATATGCTGTTCACAGCCGGATTTAAATTAATTGTTTACCTGTTACGAATATCTTGACCCTAAAGAGTCGCTAATCACAGAAATAATAAAGACATATGCTGTTCACAGCCGGATTTAAATTAAGTTTAAATATCAAATTTTGAGAGGGAATATTTTTTCGTGACGTTTTTTTTGTGTGTGCCGTTACAGCGGCAACTTCAAGCTACAAGTGAAATCACTCCCGGAGGAAATGTTCGGGATTTTATTATTTGTCGTTGATACGTGAAAACTAGTTTTATTACTACAAACATCCCAAATAATATCTCTAAAATTAAGTAGAATCTACAGGATAAACCGGGGCAACGTTGACACAGGCCTAGGGGAGGCAGAATACGTCAGTCATTTTACAAATAATATATTCAATTGAGTAATTCCCGTTTTCGTTTGGTTTTTAAGATGGCGCACATTTTTTTTTATCGGGTCACTCAGGCTGGCCAAACCCAGGCCTGGTGCCTCGATACGTTTATTGTAAGCAGTTGTTTTGTAAGTTTCCAGCGAATAGAGGGTTAAACCTCCGTTTTGAATCACCATAGATGTAAAAAGATACGATAAGCAAAAAAAATCGGACGACAAAGGTTCAATATTTAGAATGATAAACCAAAAATCTGGTGTGAACATCACACGACTTTCCTTATTCATAAAAAAGAAGTAAGTATTGTAATGGGTTGAAATTTTCGATGTCGAGTTTTCAATGCCAAAACACATTTTGAGGTCCACAGAACCCAATCTCGATTAAATACACTTCAACCTAAGTTGTATTCTTCAATTTCTTGTATGAAATTGATATGAATAGGCACCAAGTTTTAAGTTCTCGCTATTACCGTTCTCATTTTAAGCAGGGTATGCGAAACCCGCTAAAAAGTGGCATAAAACCACCAACGGTATATTTGATGTCCACCAAAAGCTTATTTTGTCGTTCATGGCATAAAACTGACATACAAACCAAATTTCAAGTCTCTAGCACTTGCCGTTCTTGAGATATCTTGTTCACAGACAGGCAGACAGACACACTCACGGACCAATGGCTTAAACTCCAGATTTGGGCACCCCAAAACGTGTTTTAGCATTGAAAACTCGACATCGAAAATTTCAGCCCATTACAATACTTTCCTTTTTATAGGATATGGAAAGTAAAAAGGTGTACTAGTATGGTCAAGGATAAAGAACGCCTTGAAATTGGTGAAAGTTCCATTTTAAAGAAGGGGTTACATTTCTCTTTCGCCCTCTCTCTCTTTCTGGGTTTTGTCACAAAATAAATAGTAACTACGGCCCGATATATAAAATCTCTCTTTTGACGCCCCTCTTGTAGAAAGAAGGAAAAATTAATGTTGTTTTTCCACTCTAGAATGTGAAACACTTCCATACCGAGTTAGGTTCTAACAGTTGCCAAATGTTTCATCTCCTTTTTATTTAAAAAAATACTTGAAGTTTTCATTAATAAATAAGATTCTAACCTTGAGATTTAAAAAAAAAACTCGCGGAAAAACTTAACTCTTTGTCACAGGTCTTTGAAATTTGGACCAACAAACAATAAAGTTATAGGTAAGGAAGATAGTTAGTAGTTCATTCTTACAACCCCTTTTATTTTCTGTTTTTTTTTTTTTAATAAAAGTTCGACGTTGCCCTCCTTTTAAACGTTGACCTCATTATAGACGTTGCCCATTCTAAGAAAACAAAAGAGTATAAACTTTCTAGTAAGGAACATTTCCACGAGTTGAAATACTGGCGAGTCCAAACCCTAAACTTTCGTTTGAGAAAAAAAAATATTTTGAACAAAATAAAATAAAGAACAAGAACGAATTGCAGATAAGGATCGTAGATTTGGAAACAATTTGGTGGAAGAAACAAATTCGGTCTTTTCCGTAGATAGTCTATTGGATACTCCAGCTCCTGTTAGATCACTAAAGTTTGGCAACGTCCAGCTTGGTTTTACTTGGCAGATAATCACGCAGCCTCGTGATACTGGTCATTCAAGGTCATTCTTGGTGAGTTCAATTTGAGTATAGCTAGTTTGTAAGTTTATTGTATTTATATATATATTATTTACCTCCTTTTAAAACTATCTCCTTCCTATTTTCTATTACTTTCACCATTTCTGAGATAAAAGTTCATTCAATAAAGAATTATATAATAATGAGCTCTTTTGCCACTTAACGTTGACTGATTTGGATGAAATTTGGTATATAGGTCCCATCTGGGCTCTAACTGTGTCCCGAAACTTTTGGGTTCAATCAAATACACCCTTGGCAATTTTTACCGCTTTAATTAATTGATTAATCCTCTAAAAAGAGAATGGTAAGAGCCAGAGACTTCAAATAGACGAGTCATTTTGGGGGGAACATTCAAACAACTCGGATGGTGTTGTAGATACCAAAAATATTCGGGGGAAGGTGGGGTGTATCTCTTATTTCAAGGACTAAGGGTTTGAAAAGCTCAATAGCACATGGTCCGAAAAATCCCATTCAAACAGCTCGGATCCTGTTGGAGATACCAAAAATATTCGGGGGAAGGTGGGGTTTATCCTTTGTTTCAAGGACTAAGGCTTTGAAACAAAGGATATGAGAAGCTCCATAGCACAGGGTCCAAAAGATCCGAAGGGAATAAAGTCATGGAGCTTCTATAACTCAGGCATTTCCTTAGTTCCGCTTACTTTGCTGCTATTCCCAATATTCCCAAAAGCTTGCAGCCTTTGCAGCCTTTTGGACATCAATCTAATGTAAATTTTCTCTTCCGAGAACAGTTTTTGTCATCCCCATGAATACAAAGCTTCCCTAACCCCAGGGATAGTGGAAAAGAGGAAGCAACACACCATTATACTAATTTGCAATCTACTCGTAGATATGAATTACCTACTATAAGGAGAGGTCGAAAGTTAATTGTTTGTTACTAGTCTAATGAAGTAGATTAAAAATTAATAATAATAAATTTGCTAATTAAAATTAATGTTCTAAACTGAATCTCCCTTGTTTATACCAAACATGAATTATACAGAGAGATCATCTAACTCATCAAGAAAATAATAGTGTAATCTATCTATCTATAATAATAAAACTCAATGTAACGATAAATGTATGTGTGTGTATCACTAATTGTTTAGCCAAAACGGTAAGAGATATCGAAAAATTGATGAGAATGCCCCCCTACACAATAGGCCTAAACACAAGAAAAAATATCAGAATATAAAAATGTCGACCGTTTTGGAGTTACGGACGATTTTTCAATTTTTGGCCGAATTTAGCCGGTCACGGTCCGATATCTTAAATTTTGTCGTGACAACATATCAATTTAAAGCGAGATAGTTCTAGGTGGCCTTTTAAACCTTAATTTGGAACATAGTTTGCAAAAAACGGGCCAACCGTTTTCTAGTTATAGCCGTTTTTCCGATTTTTGTAAGGGGAATCATAGAATACTATTAGCTTCCGAT
Source organism: Pachypsylla venusta (assembly GCA_012654025.1). NCBI lineage: Eukaryota > Metazoa > Arthropoda > Insecta > Hemiptera > Aphalaridae > Pachypsylla > Pachypsylla venusta. The sequence goes on from CM022876.1 coordinate 33,504,003, forward strand.
TATTGAAAGGAAAATTATAGAATACTATTAGCACGGGACCGCCCATGCCTCTAAGGTGCCGAGCTATAGGCCGTAGCGAAGCACGGACGAAACAGCTAGTATGTAATAAATTTATTTATAAATAAATGCTCATGTTTCTTTGTGTTATTATGTCACAACTTTGGTGCTCACTGCGGCATTGCAGGCTTTTCCCAATATCTATCAATATTCAATCACGTTGATTTTCCCAATTTTCGCCTACAATTCTGGCATTGGTTTGCTGTGCGCATTCATCTCCATAGGTGCTCCATAGGTAGATTAAATCTGACTTTCACATTAGTTATCATATCACTGAGGTACAACCGTTCATGGGAACACGTTATTACTTACAAGTTTGTTAACCTATGTACAACATGTGGGCAGTAGTAACAGGTTATTAAGCTGTGTAGGGAGTAGTATTGGGTTAGGTTCCAAAATAAAATAAAATGCGTGTTGAAGGCTGCTGAGTTTAGGCT
>CM022876.1:33511586-33542039 GCA_012654025.1 Pachypsylla venusta
CAGATGCGCGCGCATCTCAAAATGTCACTCCCACAATTTTTTCATAACGCGTCTAAAGTAGTATAACTTCAAAAAAAATGGTTTGTTTTTTACGGTTTTGGGTGCAGAAGCCTAAAAATATTAGACAGACATCTTGAAATTTCACTCTCATAATTTTTTCATAACGCGCCTAAAGAAGTATAACTTCAAAAAAAAGTTTAGTTTCTACGGTTTCGGGTACAGAACCCTAAAAATATAGTTTTAACGGTTTCGGGTACAGAACCCTAAAAATATTAGACAGACATCCGAAGCGTAGACCACCAGTATTCCAACCACTGAAATTGCACCAAAACCAACACAACCTTTGAACAATAATGGAAGAAGAAAAAAAAAGGTACCAAACAGTTAGGTCATGCCAATGTGAAGGAATAAATAAAAACAATTCATGCAATTGAGAAAGAAGGAATGTACACACTAAAGCGAGGAGGAGATGAAAGTGTGGATGCAGATATCTTGGAAACTATAAAAGATACAAAAAAAACAACATGGAAGCCTTTTTGTCCCCGAGTATTTTACACCTTTTTCTAGATTTACACTGTAACATAACAATTGAAACACTTTGTGGGTGTTTCCTTTCCCCGCAAGCACATGAATTTGATTGGACTTTATTCAATGGAAAAAGTTCTAACTACATGATTTAATGTTTCTGGTATTTGTAATGCGGTATAGAATGTATTAAATATATCACAAACTAGAAAATGATGACAGAATTGGACCTTTAAAACAAAATTTCTAAAAACTGTCTAATACGGGAGCTTAGAAAAATTCGAAAACTATTATACAAACTATTGTATAAAAGCTAAAATTTAGGAAATGTTTGTCTATAATAATAAAACTCAATGAAACGATATATGTCAATGTGGACATGTATCACGGATTGTTTAGCAAAAATGGTAAGAGATATAGAAAAATTCATGGGAATAAACCATATACCATACGCTGGTAAGATATGAAATCCATTTTTAGAGGTACACCTAGAGGGTGCAAAGTATTTTTTCTGAAAATTAAACCCCCTTTTTATTGCTTATCAAATTGGCGATTAGTACAAATCCTTTGATATATATCATACTTGTTTATATTTTTCTATATCTAAGACAATTTTTCTAAACAGAAAACTGGTTTACAATCCATTAAAAGTTACCCGATGATACTAGCTTTGAAAATAAAATCTAAATAGAAAACTGGTTTAGGTAAAATCCATTAAAATAAAATTTATCTTTATAGATACTAAAATACTGAAGTATGTATTTTTTGATGATCTAAATAGAAAACTGGTTTACATTTTAATTAAAAATATTTATGGGTACACCTACTAAACCTTGGAAAAATTTCTAAAAATAAAACTGAGCGTGGTATATTAGAAGTAACCCGAGGGTACTATATCTGAGAAAAAATTCTAAATTGAAAACTGGTTTGTAATTTATTAAAAGTTACCTGTAGGTAGTGTAGGTACTAGTTCTGAGAAAAAGTTCTACATAGAACACTGGTTATTAAAAGATATCTGAAGGTACTAGCTTTGAAAAAAAAATGTAAACAGAAAACTGTTTTACAATTTTTGAGGAGTTACCTGTGGTTAATAAATCTGAAATAAAATCTAATGAAATATTGGTTTATAATTCAAGAAAAGTTACGCAAAGTTTCTAAATCTGAGAAAAATGTTAGTATAAATAGGAAACTGGTTTAAAATTTATAAAAATTTATTTTTAGGTACTGCAGTTCTAACTAATTATACTGGTTTACAATTTATTAAAAGTAACCCGAAGGTACTATATCTGGGGAAAAGTTCTAACATAATACTGGTTTACAATTTATTAAAAGTTACCCGAAGGTACTATATCTGAGGAAAAGTTCTAAGATAATAACTGGTTTACAATTTATTAAAAGTTACCCGCAGGTACTATATCTGAGGAAAAGCTCTAACATAATAACTGGTTTACAATTTATTAAAAGTTACCCGAATGTACTATATCTGAGTAAAAGATCTAAACATAACACCTACTGGTTTACAATTTATGAAAAGTTACCCGAAGGTACTATATCTGAGGAAAAGTTCTAACATAATAACTGGTTTACAATTTATTAAAAGTTACCTGTAGGTACTAGTTCTGAGAAAAAACGTTCTAAATAGAAAACTGGTTTAAAATTTATAAAAAAATATTGAATCTGAGAAAAAGTTCTAAATTGAGGATTGGTTTACAATTCACTAAAAATTACCCGAAGGCACTATCTATATCTGAGAAAAAAAATCTAAGCAGAAAATTGGTTTACAATTTATTAAAAGTAAGCCAAAAGTGACTAATAGTTAAGAGACAAAGATCTAATTAAAAATCTGGTTTACAATTTAATATAAGTTATAAGAAGGTACTATATCTAGGAACAAAAAAATAGAAAACGTGTTTACAATTTATAATTTATAAAATTACTATAAAATTTATAAAATTACCAGTAAGTAATGGGTACATCGAAGAAAATGGCATTGCGTATTGTTTTTTACTTTCTCTTCCCATACGAGTAGAAGATAAAGTATTGTAATCGTGCGGAAATTTTGGACATTTTATTTTTTGTACGAACAAAGTCATTAAAACACTTTTTTGTGTTTCGACTTCGCTTTAATGTGTCTGTTTGTCGTTTTGTACCAAGATAACCGTCGTTTGATTGTCCGAATCTTATGAAAATTTCTATGCATTAAAATTAGCCAACTACTTTTTGGGCTTTATTGGCCTACCATGGGCTTTTTTTATTGGGTTGTGTATTAATAGTTATTAATTAAGGCCATGACAACCAGACAGTGAGGTTTAGTTTTAAATTCACGATTTTCTTTCTTGTCCTATTTTAATGAAACTAGATATGGATTTTTTACATACATATACAGATCCTATTGGGCCTCGCGAGGCCATCATAAAGGCTGTGCAACGATATTTTTTCTGCATATTGCATATTATAAAACAAATGCAAGGCGAAGACACTTTTCCTTATTTTACACTGATGCTTACTAAGACATTTTCTGAGTAACTGAGTGAAGTCTACAGAACTACTAGTGGCCATCCATGGACCGCTCTAAAACCATTCTCATGGATACCAATACCAACACCTTTATCTTAACAAAAGGACAGAATTATCAAATATTATTCAAAGGTCTATATTCTATAGATACTAAATTACAAAAAAAAAGAAACATCCAAGATTAAACGAATTAGTCAATGTTATACTCGCCCAAAATGTTTTTTTGTTCAATCTTTGTTTGAACGGTAGTGCGGCAGGCCCAGTTCTGATGTGTGTTATAAAAAATAGATTTAGGACCATAATTCAGATAGATTTATTTTATAAGGACCGGGTCAACAAATTCAATTCCCGCTCTTTCAATAGCACCAATTTGTGATTATTAGCGGGGGCACCAAAGTCCAAATGGAACCTACATACAAAATTTCAGAGCTAAGAACGGATCGTTTGTTTAATTTTTGGATTCTACGTACCTTAAACGTAAAATATCATTTTTTTTTTTTTTGGGGGGGGGGGGGGATTTTTTAGCCCGTAAAATAATAAACCCATGTGTCACATTAAAAGAGTTTTTTTTGTCATAAAAAAGTAAAAAATGGCTATCTGAATTATAGTTTTTTTGAAAATAAAAAATGCTTTCAACCCGAAATTGAATAATATGTATTTTTACGATATTTTGTCACTTTGAGTATATTATAACGTCCGCGTCGCCTGATTAGCCGATAATGCGCGCATCCGCACAACACTCAGTTTCATGTTGAATACACCAGTTCCCGTCAGATCTTATACTTTGTGTGTGGTCCGGTCCACACTCGCATCGTAAGTTTACGCAACCTCGTAAAGACAATTGACGAGTATACCTTAGTTGTAAAACTAAGGTGCTTTCTAAAACTGATCCAAAAATAATTTTAAAAAAGATTTTTTTTCTATGAGAGTTTCAATAAAGTATGTCCCAAGAAGTTCTAGCGGAGAGGCCCTGTAACTTTTGAATAGCTTGGAATTTTTTTCATTCTGATTCACACCCTAGGGATAGAAAAGGGCTATGGCCATTCGATGGGTGACAGTAAAATCCAGGTTCGAACCCCGGAAATTGCATATTTTAAACAAAATTTTCGGTTTCTCAAAAATTTTAAATATAGAATAGTAGGTACCAATTATATTTTTTAATATAAAAGTTGGAATAAAATAAGGACTAACTCCCCTTTAATTTTTTCGAAAAATTTAATCAGGGGAGGAGATTGAGGGGTCTAAACTTTTATTTTGATACACCTTGTATAACGGCCGCCGTTTCGAGCTTCGACGTAAAAGTTCAATTATTGTGATCCAAAAGGGTTTCTCATCTACTGAAATTATCAAAGGTACACATTTTCATTTTTATCAGTGTAGTAGACTGACAAAGTCAAATCCCATTTTTCTTCAGGAGGTTAAATTCAGGCCGATTTTGGGTGGAAACGCTTAGGTGATGATTTAGTACAAATAGTAGAAAGTAATTTAAATATGGAAACATTTTAGTAAAAAAATAATAAAAATTAACCATCTCGTTTCTTTCACATTAGAGCCAGAGAAATGATAAATTTTCAATACAAATACTGTAGGTTTAGAACACGAGTTATTTACTATATATTGAAAAAATCTCATTCCTCTGGTTCTAATATGAAAGAAATGAGGAGGTTAAAAGTTTTTATATTTTCCTAAAATATTTCCATATATAAGTTGCTTTCTACCCAAAAAACGGCCGTTTTCTAAACTGCCAGAATTTGACCTTTATATTAAAAAATAAATTTGTTAAAATTCTTTAGAAACCGAAGCATTTCTTTCAAAAATGGCATTTCCGAGGATCGAACCTGGATTTTACTCTCGCCCATCGAATGGCCATGGCCCTTTTCTACCCCTAGAATCAATCAGAATTCAAAAATTGCAAGCCATTCAAAAGTTACCGCGCCTCCACTAGGACTTCTGGGATATACTGTATATAAATAAGAAGAAAAAACGGTCACGTGCATATAAAGGGGTCTGTGCTAAGAAAAACACAAAAACCTTCAAGAACAATTAAAATTGAGATGAAATCAAACAATAAGATATTGAATGTCAGCAGTCCTCTTAGTCTAGTGAGTATCACACTAGCATTGCACTTGGGGGACCTGGCTTCAATCACCGACGGGGTCGGAAATTTTTCCACAAAAAGGGCGTTGAGGCTTACAAAAAGAAAAAAAAATCTACATTTGCATATTGAATGTAAATGTAGATTTTTTTAATTTACCTACTTATAACTGAACACTTTCTCGTGAGCTATTGAATATAGCCGTTATCAGCCATACCATCAACCTATTACAACCTGAATATAGCGATTACGAGAACTGTTCATTTTGGGAACAATTATTGAATTCTGGTCCACGACAAAAAAAGGTATCCACAAGTTGTATTGACTTTGTTCTAATGGCCATATCAATTATTTATTAAGGGAGCTTAAAAAAACAGATTTAATAAGGGCCTTATGCCCTTATTTTCAGTTATCACTATTCGCAACGTTGTTTTTCGATTTTTGTTATCTGTTACTTTTTAAAAAAAAAAAAATTGAATAGACATTTTATTAAAAATTCCTACCATCAGTGTTTTACAGTGTCACTAATCTTAGCTGCATGTCTAAAAAATAAGAGTATGTACACACAAAGAAAAATCATAGAAAGTATATCTAAAAAATCCTAGGAAGGTAATATCTAAATGTTTTCTAAAATACAAAAACACTATTGACGGACTTCACCAAACTCAAAAGCCGCCGCGAGTTGTCCAGTAGGTGACACTGGTCAACTTAAGACCTCTTATTTTCTAGTTAACTCTCCAGATATAGACTGTTCTTGTACTTGACAACAGTGTATATCTCATTTTTATTATTATTAAACTGGTTGCAGGTTTCTAATGGGACTAATAAATAAAGAAAAAAAAACTCTTGAGAAGAAGGTTGCCACTAGGCGAGGTTCATGTCTGAGGCATTTTCTATACAAACTAACCCTTAGAGCTCTGTTTTTATGTGGTCAAGTACTTAAATTAATGAGGAAAAAATCTTGCCTCTGCTGGGGATTGAACCCACGTCCTCCGCTTAAACACTGATTTATTCACTGCGATCTTTATTTGGATATACATTTTGTGACCAAAATATTGATAGCAAACTAATGTCTGATTAAGGAATTTGTAGTGTTGTAAGCTATATAATAGGCTTGTCCCGATGTATTTGACTTCCCCATGTTATTGTCAAATCATTGGATTCGAACGAACAGGCTGCTGATCGCGTAGCTACCGCCCCTACCCACTTGGCTACTAATACAGTCTCAATTAATAAATGCAAATTGATAATTTCTAATTGCAATTCTAATTTCTAGTTGTCATACCCAAATGCAACTTAGATCTTCTGCTTTGACGCTAAAATTACATAACAATTAAATATCCCAATATAAAATTAGTAATTTTGAGGTCAGGCGTCATAAAATTAAAATATACTCAACAGCACCCAACGGGCCCTACGACCACCTTTCGATTTTTTCGTCTACCTATGCGTAGGAAGGAGGAAATTTTGAGAATGGGTATGTTTCAAATGTAAAATTTGATGTCCGACAATTTTTATTTAATATCATTTTTCATTTGAAATAACCGATTTTGAGTTACAGGCGTTTAAATTGGAGTATAATGCACTTTTCTAAAAAAGTGTAAAAAAACCCTAATAAATTAATCATAAAATGCATCGTCCAAATGTTGTTATATGCCAAAAACTAAAATTGGCGGCAAAATTAAGCGGCTTTTGGTCGCTAAAAAATGTACCTCAGCTCAGAAACCGTCGCAAAATAGATTACTAATATTCGGGATGCCCAACGTGAAATAAAATCATCTTCCGCTTTTTACTAATTTATTGTAGGCGGAAATCAAATTCGACTTGGGCTATGCAGTTAGTCACCTTTTGCGACAGGCATGGACAATGAAAAAAGGCGTGGGAGGAACATTTCAAACAGAGAAATTATGAAATATTTAGAGAGATGAGCCAAACATATTTTTGTATCTCCAACAGGACCCGACAACCGACATGTTTGACTATTTCTCTTGAAATGATTCTCCCTCTGTACTCATATAAAATCTATGCTAATTTTATCAATCTATCTATATGAAATAGTTGTCTATGTATCCTAGCGCTCAGCAGAAGGATACCAATTAATCTATCTTTATCAAATAGTTGTCTATGTATCCTAGCGCTTACCAGAAGGATACCAATTAATCTATCTATATCAAATAGTTGTCTATGTATCCTAGCGCTTACCAGAAGGATACCAATTAATCTATCTATATCAAATAGTTGTCTATGTATCCCAGCGCTTACCAGCAGGATATCAATTAATCTATCTATAACAAATGCTTGTCTATGTATCCTAGCGCTTACCAACAGGATACCTTGGTATCTGCAATTGACCGTAATTCAATCTGTTGTCTCCGACAAAGGTTAATCCTGTATGGTACACCGAAAAAAAGGGTAACAGAATATTAATATTTTTATTGGGTATTTAAGAGTTCTTGGGGGAAAAAATAAGGGTCCAATTTTCTTCAATTAGCGAAAAAAATGGCACACATTTATTAGAAGTAGAAATATGCTTTATCCCCAATCCCCTTTATTTACGTTTACGATATATTTGAACATATTTCTAAAATATGTACATAGGTACCTACTGATAGATAAATTGGTAAAAAATATTGTGTACAATATTACAAATGTATACAAAAGTCATACACAGTATAGATTGATACATATATACTTGTAGGACCTTTGAACATGAAATAGTAAAAATTTCAAAATGTCAAAGCTACCTATAATATTCTAACTCAAAAAAACTCCCCAAATAGAATTTTTGAAAATACCTTTTGTAATATTATACAGTGAGCGAGAGAAGTCTGGATACATCTGAATATCTTGAGAACAAAACAAGACTTTTCCTTGAAGTTAAAAATTCTAGGAAAATAAAAGAAATAAAAACTAGCTTTTTAGTGACAAAATCTGAAATCTCACAAAAAAGTAAGTTATTTTATTGTCTTTCTAAAAATGTTTCTTTTTGAACATTTTAAATTTATGATTTGCCGCTGTCGTTCTTCAATAATTAAAAATTTACTTGTCACACAAAAAAATTTTATAACACTCGTGGTATAGTAAAATGGTATAATGATAAAATCTATCAACTTTCCTTCTCTAGATATTCAGATATTTGCTATCACAGCGGATAAGTCAACAACAGGTGCAGTGTAACAAAGGCTCGTTAATATTGCCAAAACAATGGGTAACTATTAATGATATTAATTGACAATGCCGGGTTAATGATATTAATTGACAATGGCTAGGGCCAAAAAAAAAAAAAAAAAAAAAAAACGAATCNTTTAAAAAAAAAAAAAAAAAAATACTGTACTGACTTAGCATTTCTGGCTGGAACATGACGGCAGCTAGCATGTCTGGGATAGTACGGGAGTACAGTTCAATAGCTAGACTCGAATGACCCGACAACTATTTCATATAGATTACTAGCAGGATACGCCCGCTTCGCTTGGCGCCTTAGAGGCATGGCCGTTTATAGTTTCAACCCCAAAAGTAGCCTATGTCCTTTCCTAAAGTTTAGTCTATCTCCATACCAAATTTCATCAAAATCGGTTCAGTAGTTTAAGCGTGAAAGCGTAACATACATACAGACAGACAGAGTTACTTTCGCATTTATAATATTAGTATGGAAGTATGGATGTAATCTAATATACAAAATTCTCGTGTCAGAGTGTTTGTTACCAAATTCCTACAAAACGGCTTAACCGATTTTAATGAATGTATGTACATTCGGTAGATCTGCGAATAGGTTTTTATCTATAATTTAATTGGAATTGAACACCAAGTAGCGTAGGACGTAGAGTAGTTTTGGGTTAGGTTTTTTTTTTAAATAAAAATAAAATGCGTGTTGGACTGCGCAAGGTTAGGCTGAGGTTCTTCAATACGCATTTTTTTTTTTTTTTAACCTAACCCAATACTACTCCCAACACGTTCTATACAGATTAACAACCTGTTACTACTCCCCATTTTCTCTCATCTTCTCGAAACGAAGTTCATGTACTCAGCTAATAAATTAATAAAAATAACTAATTAACTAAAATATGATCAATAATAGTAACGGTTATTTATGTTCTTATTTACTGTAGATTACAATTATTATGGTAGCGCATTGACCAGTTAGCCATAGGCCTAATTACTCGCCCGTGGTCATTCAAACAGGGAGTGCAACTGAACACTCCTGAATCTTGTTGGGGTCCGAATCCCTACAGACAGACCTTAGGTGTTTCCAAAATTTTCTCGCACACTGTAAAGTTATGTAGAATGATAGACTGTAGTATGAAAAGAGACAATAATAATGTTATAAATAAATAATAATAATAATAAATTTAAACATCATAAGAATTTTGATGACAAAGAGGACAAGTGGAAAGGGAACAAACAATGTGGGCATCAATATAACAAAATAAATGAGAAGAATTTTGATGGCAATATTTGAAGAGGGAATTATGAAAAAAAAATGGGGAAATTCAAATAGAGGATATCAAAGAGAATTTATTGAAAGGAGTGGAAGAGGATGGGAGGAATTGGGGGAGAAAAAGCAAAATGAGACAAAGAGGAAGCATGAGAAAGAGAAAATGAAATGGACAGAAAAAAAGAAAAATAAGGTGAGTGAGAGAAATTAAAGATAATGCTAAAAGAAACTGGATGAAAATAAAACAAAAAAGAGAAAGAAGGACATATAGGAAATAAAATAAAGAAACAAATGAAGAGGAGAAATTAAAAAGAGTGACAAAAAAAAAACTGAATTACTATAAGATAAGAAAGAGGAAGAAATAGACATTGGAAGAGAGTGAATGAAATTTAAGTAGAGGATATCAAAGAGAATGTATTAAAGGGAGTGGAAGATTAGAGAGAGAACGGAAAAGAAGAGGGAGGATGCCATAAAGAAAATGAGAAAAAGAAGACAAGGGGACAAACAAAGAAAGAATAAAAGGGAGAGTAATTGAAAAGACTGATAAAAAGATACAGGATTAAAATAAAACAAAAAAGAGGAAGTATGAGAAAAAGAGAAAGATAAAGACAGAAGGTGAAATAGAGAAAAAAGGAAAAAACTGATAAAGAGATGAAGAAACAAAGAAGAAATTGAAAAGAGGACAAAAAGAAGAATGAGAAATAAAGGTGAGAAAAATGAAAAAAAAAAAAAACTGAGAAAGGGATAAAGAAACTAAGGAAGAGAAGAAGAGATGGTAAAAAAGTAGAAAAAAAACTGAGCAATTGAAAGAGTGATAGTACTGGATTTAAGTATATGGAGAGAATGAAATAGAAGGGAAAAGAAATAGAAAAAAGTATTCAGAAAGGGGAACTGAAAAAAGAAGAAATAAAAAAAGAGCGAGGAAGAGGAACTTGTATTAAAAACTAAAATGCATTCCACATGACAAAAAAATATAAATAAATAATTTTCTTCGAAATGAACGAAATATATGTCAAGAAGGGTCTGTAGAGAATAAAAGAAACCAAGACAACACAAACAAATCATAAAAAGTAATATTAACATACATATGAATAACAATATGTTTTTGATAACATATTGTTATTCATATGTATGTTAATATTAACATATAACATCATGCGGATTTCTCTTTGTGTGTAATACAGGAGGCGAGCCATTAGCGATAACAATAAGGATGTTTTGCGAGTATTATGAAATGATCATTTGTCAAAAACATAAAATTTAAATCTATCTTGTGTTTGAAGAAAAAGATAATTTGTCAAAAGATTTAATAGATAGAATCTTATTTAAGGCAATTATCATTCAAAAGAACCCTATCAATCAAGCACGCGACCAAGGAAGAACGCAACCATCCCACTAGTGCTCAAATTTATACGGGGTGAACCAATCACAGGCATTGGGTCAGAGAATAAGCAAATAAGTACTCTTCAATATTAATGGTCCTTCGGGCCGGATTTTTCTTCTTATTTAACTCTGGACTGAAACTTTTTTTTTTTTTTTTGAAACCCATGATATTTATTATTTGTTACACTGTATATTAATTTTTGAGTACAAATCTGAACAATAATAACAATTCAGAAATATTTAAACTCTTTGTCTTTCGATTGATGAAGGATTCACGTGTTTCGTGTTTTATTAGGTCATATTAGAACAAAGAAATCTCGAGTATATTTTAAACATATTTGAGGTATTAACACGTTCCTCTCATTCAGGAAACGTGTTGTTTAATAACTGTCATTTCAAAAACTTCAAAGGTTACTCGTTCAAGTGCACTCGTTTGACAATTTCACAATTCTTTCGTTGCAGTCCTGACGATCCAGAGACTAGTAATGATAATTCATGTCGATCGCCATGGTGGAGTTGTTAAGAATTCGAATTCCGCCTGCAGAAAATATTTCTTATTACAAGATGGCATGGCTGAAAAAGGAGTGCCCTGAAGAATTTATTTTTAGCCTCTGTATAAATGCAAAGCTTACCTACTTTCTGTACAGAGGGGATAAACTACATAAAAAACGTTTGTATGTCGCTAACGTTTACTCCGCGAACAGCACTTTTGATAAAATTTGGGATGTAAGTCCCATTAGTGGTTCAATAGTTCGTCACTATCAGTCATATACGTATATAGGGTTCCATACTAAACTTTTGTATTTTGTATGAGAGAGTTTTCCTTCTAATAGGTGAAACGTGTTAAAAATTGAAGATTCTGGTACCTCCAATTGATTGAATTAATTAAATTCTCTCTCATAATTATTTCAATCTTTTAAATAATCTTTGTCTCATCAACTCATCAGCAATGATGATTATATCTTCTGCTTTCATTGCGTAAGAATTTTATATTTTCTTTTAAAATTTCCTGTCAAAAGGGTCCTTAATTTTCTTTCTTGAAAATTAGTGTTCACTGTTCTTCTTCAGGGGGACGTGAGTCCTCAAAGGTCTAAAGAAATTTATTTTTGGGTTCTGATTTTTCCATCTAAATTTGGATTTTGTGAATTGATGAAAGAAGTTTAATTGTTTTATGGACGCAAGAAATAATCAATTTTTGGACAATTTGATGTTTTCTTCTTCCTGGTAAAAATCAATAATTTTGGTAATCAAAATTTCTATCAAAATTCTGGAAATCTCCAGCCATTCACTATGTGTGTTTGATTTAGAATTCTAAAGTTTGATTTATAAGATGTAGATAATAGGTTCCACCAAGATGGAAATTCATAAAAAAATTCTTCTTCTTATTTTTGAATATTTTTTATTATTATAATTACCATAGTTATTATGAGTAAAAGCAATGATTAATTTTACAATAATAATGTGCCTGATGTTGATATAAAAAACAACAATAACAAATTAATTTAAATAACTTACATATTACATATAACATTTTATTATTTGCATACAGGGTGTTTTGAAATTTAGGAATCACTCAAAAATCGTTTATTGTGAATTATTATTTGAATTCAAAGATAGCAAATATGTTTGTAAAGTTGCAAATTTTAACCTCTACTTCAGTTTTTCAAATGAAAACTACATTTTTTTTTATTTCATTTTTGAAACCGTCATGAAAATTTACGTTTAATTGAAAATTCACTCTTTTGTTGGAATTTTGCCAAAAAATTCACATTTATTTCTGCTGACAAAAGTTACATTGTAACATATTAAAAACATTTCCTTAACTAGCCAATAATAACTAGTAAAATACAGGGTGTCTGTCCCACAATGACCGGCCACTCCCCCTTAACTTATAAACGACTTGGTTATTTTAAATTTTGAAAATTTCTAGGGAGAGGAACAAAGCTATTTCCTATCGAATGGTTATGGTGAGATCCAGGTTCGACACCCGGAAGTGACATTTATTGACAAAAGTGTCGATTCTTCAAGAAATTTAAATGCAATGAAATTAAAATGCAAAAATTTTTCTTCAAATAAAAGTACAAATAAAATAAGGAAAAACCTTTTCATTTTTTCAAAAAAATAATTAGGAGCGGATCTAGAGAAGTTTAAATTTTCATTTTGTTACACCCTGTATAACGGTGTTTATTTTAAACTTTGATGTAAAAGTTTCCTTGTTGTGTTCCCAAAAAGATTCCTCATCTACCTAAACCATCCAAAGAGTACATTTTAATTTTTATCAGCGTCCTAAGGGGACAAAGTCAAATCTCATTTTTCTCCTGGAAGTTAAAAATAGGCCATTTAGAAAACAGCAATTCTTTGGGTAGAAAGTTTGAAGTAGGGTGGTTATTTAGGAAAGACAGTTATAAGTAACTTAAATAAGGAAACATTTTAGCCAAAAAAATATGAACCTTCTCATTTCTTTTACAGCAGGACAAGAGGAGAAAGAAATACAATTACATAGGAAACTAGATGCAAGTTATGTAATTGCATTGAAAGAATTAAGAAGGTGGATGTTTTTCTTTTTTCGTTAAAAGGTTTCCTTATTTACGTTAGTTGGTCCTAAATAAATAACCACCTTACTTCAGAATCTCTACCCGAAAATTACCGTTTTCTAAACGGCCTATTTTTAACTTCCAGGAAAAAATGAGATTTGACTTTGTTCCATATAGACACTGTTAAAAATAAAGTTTTTCCTTATTTCATTTGTACTTTTATTTGAAAAGAAAAAAAAAATAGTATCATTGCATTTAAATTTCTTGAGAAATCGACACTTTTGTCAAGAAAATTCACTTCCGGCGGTCGAACCTGGATCTCAGCATAACATTTCAAATGGTCATAGCCCTTTTCCTATCCCTAGAGCTTTCCAAAATTCAAAAATTCCAAGCCGTTTAAAAGATAAGGGGGTGTGGCCGGTCATTCTGGGGCACGCAGTATAATAAAAAAACTAGCCAAATTCATAGAGGTTCTCGAGAGAATTGAGTGGTTCGAAAATTAGAAAACAATTCATTCTTTAGTTGATCGATATTTACACTTTTATGTAGCGATACTTTCTCCTCGATCTGTTATATAATGTTAATGTTGATCTCCTTTAGCAACTCCAGTGCCCAGGGCATACTTATATTTGCTCAATATTAGAAATTTTTGATTTCACTTAAACTTATATCGCTCATCGATAAAAAGACAATATTTAACAATCGAAATTATTGCCTATTAATTATTTCGATATATCAATTACTCCAATGAGACAATATTTTAAATTCAATAATACTGATTGCCGATAATTTTTCGACGATATGTTAATTTTTAAAATATAGAGTTATTCTTCGGTGCTGTATATCGATAAAATAAATACTATCGATACACAGTTCCCAGTTCAATACTATAATTCGATAAATATTGCTCTTTAATACCTATGCCAAATTTTGAAATATCGATGATAACTCGAATCCATTATAAACGAAATGTCACATTTTTTTTTCATATCACGACCTTTAAATTCATATCCACAGATTTTCATGTCGATAAAACTGACCAAGTATAAAGTCGGTATCACTTTAAGAGCATTTAGAGAGAAAAAAAGTATAATAATAAATTTAAGTGTGGTATGAACAACAGCAATAATAAGCTTGGCCCCAATAATGGATATCACTATACGTTTATGGGCAATATTTTTTGGAATAGTGATCGTAACTTTTCCTTTTTTTTTAATAACAGTTTTTGAGAAAGAATTGCTGATATGGTTGATGCGAGTATGAGGAGTACGAGTCATTTAAGAAATAATGTTTTCATTTTAGAGCTTTGATGAAGAGATCGCAAAACATGGTAAATACACTAATTTAGCTAATTTGGACAGGGCTTCTGGCGTGAATTTCAATATCTGACATTAGGTATAAAAGAAATCTGTCAATTTATAAGTTATAATTTAGAAGATTAAATTTAACACTTAAACAATAATTAACAATAATCCATATTATACTTACACATATAAAAAGAGGAATGTCGAAGGAAAATAGAGGAGAGAAAAGAAAAAAGAGAAATTTGAATGGGAAGAAAAATATTTGAAATAATAATATAAGAAGAGAAAAAAATCAGAAAGAAAAAGGTGAGAAAATAGAAGGAGGAAAGAAGAATTCGAAGCAGGAAAAAAGGGATGCAAATTAAGAAAGAAAGAAAAAGGAGAGAAAAAAGAAGACCGAGAAATGAAGCAGGAAACAAACGATATGAAAATAAGAAAGTGAAAAGAAAAAAAAACGAAGGAATCGAAAAGGAATACACAAAGAAAAAGAAAGTATAAAAATGAAGTGAAAATGAAGATGCAAATTAAGAAAGAAAAGGGAGAGAAAGAAGAAGACGGAGGAATGAGGCAGGAAACAAAAGATATGAAAATAAGAAAGTGAAAAGAAAAAAAAAAGAAGGAATCGAAAAGGAACACACAAAGAAAGAGAAAGTATAAAAATGAAGTGAAAATGTAAAAATGAAGATGCAACTTAAGAAAGAAAAGGGAGAGAAAGAAGAAGACGGAGGAATGAGACAGAAAACAAAAGATATGAAAATAAGAAAGTGAAAAGAAAAAAAAATGAAGGAATCGAAAAGGAACACACGAAGAAAGAGAAAGTATAAAAATGAAGTGAAAATGTAAAAATGAAGATGCAACTTAAGAAAGAAAGGAGAGTGAAAGAAGAAGACGGAGGAATGAGACAGAAAACAAAAGATATGAAAATAAGAAAGTGAAAAGAAAAAAAAAATGAAGGAATCGAAAAGGAACACACGAGGAAAGAGAAAGTATAAAAATGAAGTGAAAATGTAAAAATGAAGATGCAAATTAAGAAAGAAAAGGGAGAGAAAGAAGGAGGAATGAGGCAGGAAACAAAAGAGATGAAAATAAGAAAGTGAAAAGAAAAAAAAACGAAGGAATCGAAAAGGAACATCCGAAGAAAGAGGAACTATAAAAATGAAGTGAAAATGTAAAAAATATGAGCCAGGAGGCTAAGGGACAAAAATGGGAAAAGTAGGCAAGAGGGAAAAACAAAGCGAGAAGGTGAAGGAGAAAATACACGAATAGAAAAAAATAATAGATGAGACAGTAAAAGCGGTTAAGTGAGAAGGGCGTTATTGATGAGTCGGTATTATTGCACAATAAAATATACAGGGTGTACCGCAATAACGTTATCACATACCTCGGATAGGTGGAACATGTCAAACCAACACAAAATGCTTTAATGAGTATATGCCGTTTTCGTTGTAAATTTCGATCTCACCCTACATACTCGCTTATAACTTTGTGTGTGTGTTGGAAATGACATGCTCCACCCTATTCCTGTGTTGACGTTATTGCGGATCACCCTGTAAATATATTGAAGACAATATTGACACATTGGATATAGTCTAGGGGAGGGGTCTCACTAAATAACTTATAAATAAAAAAAAAAAAAAAACATTGAAAACTCTTAGAAAGGAAGAGGACAAAGATTTTTTTTTAAAAAGAAATGATTTGAGCTCATTTTTGCGGAGAAGAAAAAAAAAAGATATGTAAAACGGTAAACAAAATAAACTCGATGACAAAACATAGTCTTAAATGTCAAAAATAACAATACATAGATTCTTAATAATGACACTAGACGGTTCACTTCAAGCTCATGAGCATAGCTGTATCTGAAGCCAGAATTGTGACATCTCACGAACATACGCCAATGGTAAAAGTAGATGAAATCGAGCCTAGTAGAGTCTGAACCATTTTAGCATTTTTACCGCACAATCTAAGTGAAAAATCCTTATAATAGATGAAATCGAGCCTAGTAGAGTCTGAACCATTTTACCATTTTTACCGTACAATCTAAATGAAAAAATCCTTATAATAGATGAAATCGAGCCTAGTAGAGTCTGAACCATTTTACCATTTTTACCGCACAATCTAAATGAAAAAATCCTTATAATAGATGAAATCGAGCCTAGTAGAGTCTGAACCATTTTACCATTTTTACCGCACAATCTAAATGAAAAAATCCTTATAATAGATGAAATCGAGCCTAGTAGAGTCTGAACCATTTTACCATTTTTACCGCACAATCTAAATGAAAAAATCCTTATAATAGATGAAATCGAGCCTAGTAGAGTCTGAACCATTTTACCATTTTTACCGCACAATCTAAATGAAAAAATCCTTATAATAGATGAAATCGAGCCTAGTAGAGTCTGAACCATTTTACCATTTTTACCGCACAATCTAAATGAAAAAATCCTTATAATAGATGAAATCGAGCCTAGTAGAGTCTGAACCATTTTACCATTTTTACCGCACAATCTAAATGAAAAAATCCTTATAATAGATGAAATCGAGCCTAGTAGAGTCTGAACCATTTTACCATTTTTACCGCACAATCTAAATGAAAAAATCCTTATAATAGATGAAATCGAGCCTAGTAGAGTCTGAACCATTTTACCATTTTTACCGCACAATCTAAATGAAAAAATCCTTATAATAGATGAAATCGAGCCTAGTAGAGTCTGAACCATTTTACCATTTTTACCGCACAATCTAAATGAAAAAATCCTTATAATAGATGAAATCGAGCCTAGTAGAGTCTGAACCATTTTACCATTTTTACCGCACAATCTAAATGAAAAAATCCTTATAATAGATGAAATCGAGCCTAGTAGAGTCTGAACCATTTTACCATTTTTACCGCACAATCTAAATGAAAAAATCCTTATAATAGATGAAATCGAGCCTAGTAGAGTCTGAACCATTTTACCATTTTTACCGCACAATCTAAATGAAAAAATCCTTATAATAGATGAAATCGAGCCTAGTAGAGTCTGAACCATTTTACCATTTTTACCGCACAATCTAAATGAAAAAATCCTTATAATAGATGAAATCGAGCCTAGTAGAGTCTGAACCATTTTACCATTTTTACCGCACAATCTAAATGAAAAAATCCTTATAATAGATGAAATCGAGCCTAGTAGAGTCTGAACCATTTTACCATTTTTACCGCACAATCTAAATGAAAAAATCCTTATAATAGATGAAATCGAGCCTAGTAGAGTCTGAACCATTTTACCATTTTTACCGCACAATCTAAATGAAAAAATCCTTATAATAGATGAAATCGAGCCTAGTAGAGTCTGAACCATTTTACCATTTTTACCGCACAATCTAAATGAAAAAATCCTTATAATAGATGAAATCGAGCCTAGTAGAGTCTGAACCATTTTACCATTTTTACCGCACAATCTAAATGAAAAAATCCTTATAATAGATGAAATCGAGCCTAGTAGAGTCTGAACCATTTTACCATTTTTACCGCACAATCTAAATGAAAAAATCCTTATAATAGATGAAATCGAGCCTAGTAGAGTCTGAACCATTTTACCATTTTTACCGCACAATCTAAATGAAAAAATCCTTATAATAGATGAAATCGAGCCTAGTAGAGTCTGAACCATTTTACCATTTTTACCGCACAATCTAAATGAAAAAATCCTTATAATAGATGAAATCGAGCCTAGTAGAGTCTGAACCATTTTACCATTTTTACCGCACAATCTAAATGAAAAAATCCTTATAATAGATGAAATCGAGCCTAGTAGAGTCTGAACCATTTTACCATTTTTACCGCACAATCTAAATGAAAAAATCCTTATAATAGATGAAATCGAGCCTAGTAGAGTCTGAACCATTTTACCATTTTTACCGCACAATCTAAATGAAAAAATCCTTATAATAGATGAAATCGAGCCTAGTAGAGTCTGAACCATTTTACCATTTTTACCGCACAATCTAAATGAAAAAATCCTTATAATAGATGAAATCGAGCCTAGTAGAGTCTGAACCATTTTACCATTTTTACCGCACAATCTAAATGAAAAAATCCTTATAATAGATGAAATCGAGCCTAGTAGAGTCTGAACCATTTTACCATTTTTACCGCACAATCTAAATGAAAAAATCCTTATAATAGATGAAATCGAGCCTAGTAGAGTCTGAACCATTTTACCATTTTTACCGCACAATCTAAATGAAAAAATCCTTATAATAGATGAAATCGAGCCTAGTAGAGTCTGAACCATTTTACCATTTTTACCGCACAATCTAAATGAAAAAATCCTTATAATAGATGAAATCGAGCCTAGTAGAGTCTGAACCATTTTACCATTTTTACCGCACAATCTAAATGAAAAAATCCTTATAATAGATGAAATCGAGCCTAGTAGAGTCTGAACCATTTTACCATTTTTACCGCACAATCTAAATGAAAAAATCCTTATAATAGATGAAATCGAGCCTAGTAGAGTCTGAACCATTTTACCATTTTTACCGCACAATCTAAATGAAAAAATCCTTATAATAGATGAAATCGAGCCTAGTAGAGTCTGAACCATTTTACCATTTTTACCGCACAATCTAAATGAAAAAATCCTTATAATAGATGAAATCGAGCCTAGTAGAGTCTGAACCATTTTACCATTTTTACCGCACAATCTAAATGAAAAAATCCTTATAATAGATGAAATCGAGCCTAGTAGAGTCTGAACCATTTTACCATTTTTACCGCACAATCTAAATGAAAAAATCCTTATAATAGATGAAATCGAGCCTAGTAGAGTCTGAACCATTTTACCATTTTTACCGCACAATCTAAATGAAAAAATCCTTATAATAGATGAAATCGAGCCTAGTAGAGTCTGAACCATTTTACCATTTTTACCGCACAATCTAAATGAAAAAATCCTTATAATAGATGAAATCGAGCCTAGTAGAGTCTGAACCATTTTACCATTTTTACCGCACAATCTAAATGAAAAAATCCTTATAATAGATGAAATCGAGCCTAGTAGAGTCTGAACCATTTTACCATTTTTACCGCACAATCTAAATGAAAAAATCCTTATAATAGATGAAATCGAGCCTAGTAGAGTCTGAACCATTTTACCATTTTTACCGCACAATCTAAATGAAAAAATCCTTATAATAGATGAAATCGAGCCTAGTAGAGTCTGAACCATTTTACCATTTTTACCGCACAATCTAAATGAAAAAATCCTTATAATAGATGAAATCGAGCCTAGTAGAGTCTGAACCATTTTACCATTTTTACCGCACAATCTAAATGAAAAAATCCTTATAATAGATGAAATCGAGCCTAGTAGAGTCTGAACCATTTTACCATTTTTACCGCACAATCTAAATGAAAAAATCCTTATAATAGATGAAATCGAGCCTAGTAGAGTCTGAACCATTTTACCATTTTTACCGCACAATCTAAATGAAAAAATCCTTATAATAGATGAAATCGAGCCTAGTAGAGTCTGAACCATTTTACCATTTTTACCGCACAATCTAAATGAAAAAATCCTTATAATAGATGAAATCGAGCCTAGTAGAGTCTGAACCATTTTACCATTTTTACCGCACAATCTAAATGAAAAAATCCTTATAATAGATGAAATCGAGCCTAGTAGAGTCTGAACCATTTTACCATTTTTACCGCACAATCTAAATGAAAAAATCCTTATAATAGATGAAATCGAGCCTAGTAGAGTCTGAACCATTTTACCATTTTTACCGCACAATCTAAATGAAAAAATCCTTATAATAGATGAAATCGAGCCTAGTAGAGTCTGAACCATTTTACCATTTTTACCGCACAATCTAAATGAAAAAATCCTTATAATAGATGAAATCGAGCCTAGTAGAGTCTGAACCATTTTACCATTTTTACCGCACAATCTAAATGAAAAAATCCTTATAATAGATGAAATCGAGCCTAGTAGAGTCTGAACCATTTTACCATTTTTACCGCACAATCTAAATGAAAAAATCCTTATAATAGATGAAATCGAGCCTAGTAGAGTCTGAACCATTTTACCATTTTTACCGCACAATCTAAATGAAAAAATCCTTATAATAGATGAAATCGAGCCTAGTAGAGTCTGAACCATTTTACCATTTTTACCGCACAATCTAAATGAAAAAATCCTTATAATAGATGAAATCGAGCCTAGTAGAGTCTGAACCATTTTACCATTTTTACCGCACAATCTAAATGAAAAAATCCTTATAATAGATGAAATCGAGCCTAGTAGAGTCTGAACCATTTTACCATTTTTACCGCACAATCTAAATGAAAAAATCCTTATAATAGATGAAATCGAGCCTAGTAGAGTCTGAACCATTTTACCATTTTTACCGCACAATCTAAATGAAAAAATCCTTATAATAGATGAAATCGAGCCTAGTAGAGTCTGAACCATTTTACCATTTTTACCGCACAATCTAAATGAAAAAATCCTTATAATAGATGAAATCGAGCCTAGTAGAGTCTGAACCATTTTACCATTTTTACCGCACAATCTAAATGAAAAAATCCTTATAATAGATGAAATCGAGCCTAGTAGAGTCTGAACCATTTTACCATTTTTACCGCACAATCTAAATGAAAAAATCCTTATAATAGATGAAATCGAGCCTAGTAGAGTCTGAACCATTTTACCATTTTTACCGCACAATCTAAATGAAAAAATCCTTATAATAGATGAAATCGAGCCTAGTAGAGTCTGAACCATTTTACCATNTCAGCAAATGGTAGGCCATACACAATAGAAACACGTGCCCCAGTTCAGCAAATGGTAGGTTATACACAAGAGAAACACGTGCCCTCAGTTCAGCAAGTGGTAGGTTATACACAAGAGAAACACGTGCCCCCAGTTCAGCAAATGGTAGGTTATACACAAGAGAAACACGTGCCCTCTGTTCAGCAAATGGTAGGTTATACACAAGAGAAACACGTGCCCTCAGCTCAGCAATTGGTAGGCCATACACAATAGAAACACGTGCCTTAGTTCAGCATATGTTGTCTTTCAGTAAATTAGGATGTGAATAAAAATTAGCAATAGTAGCCTGGTTCAACTGCTGAAAGAAAATGAAGGCATAAGGGAACTTTGAAGTCAAAATATGATGCCTCAGTTCAGCAAATGGTAGGTTATACACAAGAGAAACACGTGCCCTCAGTTCGTCAATTGGTAGGTGAAACACAGCGGAAACACGGTCCTTCAGCTCAGCAATTGGTAGGCCATACACAATAGAAACACGTGCCTTAGGTCAGCATATGTTGTTTTTCAGAAAATTAGGATGTGAATAAAAGAGTAGCAATAGTAGCCTGGTTCAACTGCTGAAAGAAAATGAAGGCATAAGGGAACTTTGAAGTCAAAATATGATCAAAGTTTCACGGCCACAAATTTTGATATTTTAAGAATCAAGATATCTACGCAGAATGCAAAAATAGAATAAAAAATTCAGTTCATCCGCAAACCCTGTACCGTATTCAGTGCATCGCTCACCGTCCCCTGGGAGCGACTTTTTTACCACTTACCGTTGACCGATTTTGAGATCCCATTTTAGATCTCTTTTAAGAAAAATTCAAAAATTAATAGAACACCATACAGTCATTCATTGTACGCCAAAACTTTTCACCACTGTCATTCACATACACGTCCATAATGTCTGAGAGGGAGGTTCCTATTCGCTATATCAAGATCAATATGTCAAATGATAGGCATATGGGCCGGGCCCATCCGCCCTGGTAAAGACTGTAAGTAGTATTAATATAATAACACTGTTATTTCCCCAAAAACTTAAACATTAGATTTCAACCGAATGCTTTTACTTTGGAAATAAAACTGAAGAGTCAAAGATTATTTTCAAATCTGTCAATCTTATTTTACCCATCCCAAAAAAAAGTATTTCCATTCTCAAAACCTTTTAAAGTTTTACCCCGCCCACCTTAACGAGAAAGAAAGGGGAGGGGGAAAGGAAATGGTAAATAAAGAATGGGCCGCCATGAGGTACTTGATGGTGATCGGACAGGGCCCCAAAACTTATCAGATCAATAAAT
Organism: Pachypsylla venusta; assembly: GCA_012654025.1. Lineage (NCBI taxonomy): Eukaryota > Metazoa > Arthropoda > Insecta > Hemiptera > Aphalaridae > Pachypsylla > Pachypsylla venusta. The sequence continues at coordinate 33,534,478 of CM022876.1, forward strand.
GAATGCACAATGAAAGCTCATAAAAAAAGAATTGATTTCAATAGAAAAGAAGGGAAAATATAAAAACAACATTTGGCCAACATTGGATTAAGGGATATGAATTTGAGAAGCAAAATAGAAAAACCACAAAGAAAATCTTAAAAAGATAAATCCAAGAGAATTTCCAGTTACTTTGATGGGAACTCTTATGATCCGAAAAAACCATTATATGAGCCCTTGATTTTCATAAGAGAGAGCACACGGAAGAGAGAGAAAAAGGAGAAAGTTAGGTTAGGTCAATACTACATCAACTTTTTTATTGATTTTAAGGAAAGAGCACGCGGAGCAGCATTTCACAAATATATTAAAGTGACTAGCTAAGTATCCGAACTTCGTTTCGAGAAGATGAGAGAACATTGGGAGTAGTAACGGGTTGTTAAGCTGTGTAGAACGTGTTGGGAATAGTATTGGGTTAGGTTAAAAAAAAAAAAAAAAAAAAATGCGTGTTGAAGTCTGCTGAGTTTAGGTTGGTTTGCGAACCAGCCTAACCTTGTACAGACTTCAACGCGCATTTAATTTTTTGTGGAACCTAACCCAATACTACTCCCAACACGTCCTACCCAACAAACTTGATATTCAATTCTATAAAATTATAAATGAAAACCTATTCGCAGACCTACCGAATGTACATACAAAATTTCATTAATATCGGTTAAGCCGTTTTGGAGAAGTATGGTAACAAACACTGTGACACGAGAATATTATATATTAGATATATACCTACTACACAGACCCTAAAATTAAAAATCGGAAAATCATTTGACGCGTTTTTATATTAATGAAGTTTTCTTGAAAAATTAAGTTTATTAGAATTCCTAAAAGAGCGACCCCACGCATTATAAGGTGTTAGAAAAGTCAAAAAGATTTAATAGAAATGGGAATAGCCGAGGAAGATCTATTGAACAATATTGTAAAAGAAAAAGTGGATAAATTTTGAGTACTTCCAATAAAAGGAGAGGAAAAAAAACAGAAGGGCGGTCCTTAAAAGTCCAAATTCGTAATTACCATATTTTAAGGAACCTTTTTTTTTTGTCGAAATAACCAACATATATTCGTAATATGGCTTCCCTTATAAATGAATTTACCCAAATCCCTAATTTTACTCATTCCACTCAAAAAACACATTTTCCCCTTTTCTGCTATTTTCATAATTTTTTTTTCTTATCTTTTTCGTTTTTTTTTTGTCAGCTGAATATTTTTTTCTGTTTCCGTTTTTCCCCTCCCTTTCATATAATCCCTGATTCTCTTCACTTTCTCGTTGTTTTGTTCTCATACGTTCCTCTAAAACTCACACTACTCCATTCTAAGTAAGCCACGATTATTATTTCACTGCCTCACCTGTCATTCTTTAGGTGTACGTCGAGAGTGTGGGTTATCTCCATCCAGACGTCTGTCACTGTAGCTTGGGGAATGACGTTTTCGTTTTTAAAAATAACATTTTCTACTTCTGGGCCATAATATTCTTTACAGCAGAGTAAGAAATCCTTTAAACCACTTGGTAGAACTATCAAATATTGGGCATGAGAATGACGGACGCGCTTGACTTCATGTTCTGAAATTACCCATTAATTAAATAGTGGACCCTAATGGATGAGGTTGTCGTTTTTATTCTTGCGTCGATTTTCGCATCCTTCTTACCAAGATTATCATGTATCTTTTACCTGCCTCTATTTTACTTCTTTTTGAAGTTATACTTCTTTAGGCGCGTTATGAAAAAAAATGATGAGAGTGAAATTTTAAGATGCGCGCACATCTGTAACACAAAATTAACACAGCACACAGCCCCTCCAACTAAATATTGTATTTTCCCATTCTTCTATAGAACATTGTGGTTCAGTGGCAGTGGCAAGGCATAGTTGCCTGTTTCATAGTTGGTAGGTTCTCAGTCACCCTCGGGTGGGGTAGTATATTTTTTTTAATGATGAGAAAGGAGTATAACTTCTCCCGCGCGTACATAAGTACACGCAACCATTTTTTCCTCTATACATATAACGTTCCTGAGATCATTTGTTAATTTCGCATATTCCCTAATTATTTGTAAGTTGTTCCTACCATGCTTCTTCTTTCTTTTCTCTTTCTACTCTTCTCTTTAGAAGATCCCTTTGGATCAATGGAAAGCAACTTTCAGAGAGATTTTACTCAACAGTTCATAGTTTTACTAGTGGATAAAGATGATCAGGTGTTCACGTTAGTGTAGCAGTCATTTATAAAGAAAAATATCTTGATCAAATTTTAAAAAATCATTTTCAAAAAACAAAATATTTCGTCCCCTGCCCATCGGGGGAAGGGGGGTCTAAAATTTCCAAAATCAAAAATCCCTTAACACCAGCACCAGCCATAACATATCAAAATTGTACGTTTGTACAACGAACATCTAAAAAGATAAAAATCATTTTGAAAAAACACAATATTGGGACCGCAAATTTTTCAAAATCGAAAAGCCCTTAACATCAGCCATAACATATCAAAATTTGACGTTTAAACAACAAACCGCTAAAAAGATAAAACAGAATATTGGGCCCCCAGGGTCTACCGTCCACAAAACTATACAGCAAATTTCCTTCATGTCCTATATATGTAACCAAATTTCGTCAAAATCGGATGAAAATTATGGCTTGTATCGCGTAACAAACATACATACATATACAAGTGCATTTTGGGATGTATATACCGGGGTCAAAAGTGGAGTTCAATAACGTTCACAAATAGAATTACACTCTGTATAAAACATTGAGAAAGAAAGGCATGTGTTAGCCAGATTCCATTGGCACGTTGAATACATTATTTCCTGCTGGATCACTAAATTATAGCAACGTCCAACGAGGTTTTACTGCGTAAATGACCACGTAGGTTCGCGAACTTCGTGATGCTGTCTATGCTCAGCGCAACCGAGGGCGAATGTAGGGTAGAAATGTAGAATCCACGTTCCGAATGACCTTAGATGTTATTAAAAGAAAAACACTCTCCTACATCATTATCCACTCATTCCTTCATTGTTTGTGTCTTGTTCTTGCCTTCTACAGCATCAAGTTTTTCTTCCGGTTTTCTCCGCACATCGCGGTAATCCTATCGTTCTTTTAACTACTACTTCTTCTCTCTCTCTCTCTTTCCTGTCATATATTAATTTCTTCATTCTTGGTAAGGCCGGGATAAGTCTGTGCAGTCCGTCGTGTATGGCAGGATCTGCACAGATTTTGTCTCCGATTTTCAGACAAAATCTGTGCAGATCCTGCCATACACGACAGACTTGTCTGCGCAGATAAGTCTGTACAGACAAGTCTCCATAGACTTGTCGGTGCGTGTATGGCCGGCCTAACTTGTTCTAGTACGATTATCATATCCGTTTACTCTCTTATTCTTTCATCCATCTTCTCTATATCTTTCCTCATTTTGACTTCACATGGCCTTCATTTTATGATATTCTTGCCATTCTCTTCAAGTGTTTCTTTCAGTTTTCTCCGCATATCGCAATAATATTTTTATCCTTTTAACATCTTCTCCCTCTTGTCGTATATTCTTTCCTTCATTCTTTGTAACTTTTTCTAGTACGATCGTCATATTTTTTTACTTTCTTATTCTTTTATCCATCTTTTCTATATCTTTCCTTATTTTTTTACTTCACATATTCTTCATTTTATGATATTCCTGCCTTTCTCTTCAAGTGTTTGTTCTAGTTTTCTCCTCACATCGCGGTAATCCTTTTATTCTTTCATTCAACTTCTTTCTCTCTCTCTCCCTATCATATATTCTTTGTGTATGTTCATGAAATCTTCCACATCAAGTATTATCTTCCCAATGTTTCCAGCATGTTTTAACATTTATTATTTCACTTTACAATTTCAACTATCTCTTTTTTCCTTTCTTCTTCTACTTCTATTTATAAAATTATTTTAACTTTACAGGGATTAAAATGAATAATTTCAGTGGCTTCAGTTAAATTTAAAGGATTTCCAAAATCAGCCTCGTAAAGCTTTTGGTTTGAATTCAACTGCCCCCCCCCCGATCCTTAGACAAAAAATACCCTTTCCAAATCTTTAAAAGTGGGCGCTTACTAAAAAAATACTTGCCTGAAGTATTTTTTAAATAGGTATATACATTCATCCTAGTCTAGAGCGTATATCAAACTGGCATTGTACTTGGGGGACCCTAGTTCGGTTCGACATTGAAATATATTTGAACTCTAATGTAAACAATAACAATGATACATGAAAATGTCGGACGTTAGAATTGAGATATTCTTTCCTTACTCTCTTATTTCGTTGGTTTCTCTTTATTTCAAATCATAGTAAAATGCCACGAAGATTGCAAGAATGTCCCCATATGCACTTTGACTACCTAGCTAGTCAAAGTGCAAGAATGTCCCCGTCAATGGCATGTAAATACCCCCGTTGTTGTTAGATCACTGAAGTTAAGCAACGTCCAGCGAAGTTTTACATAGTGAGTGACTACGTAGTTTTGAGCCAATGTCTATTCTAAACCCACCTCAAGCAAGGCAAGGATAATGTGGGTGATTTTTAAGTTTCCAGCGAATGGAAATTAAAACTCCCACCTCGAATGACCTTTAGACGTTAGAAAGACGTAAAGCTAAAAAAATGTATGTCTCCAGTCGGTGATTCTTATAATTATTTAACATTTAGCTATTCGTATAATGATTGTGGGTGTTCCGAACTGGACTCATTGATGTGTGGTAAATCATTTTTGACATATTCAGAGTGGTACAGCATGCAAATACAATGAAGGGTGATGATGAGGGTGAGTGTGGGCGTGTGGATAAGGTATCACAGTTATATTATTACCTGTGGGATATGGAAGTCCGAAACTTGGGTAGCCTGAATAGCCTCCTCTACCTGCTGCAAAGGCTGCATACGCGGCCGCTGGAAAACCTGAAACAAGAGAAGAAAATTGATTGTGCAATGTCGACATAGTTATTCTATGTTTAACTGAACGTACCTAATCAATAGACAAAGATAAATAATTTCTCAACACACAACATCAAATTGTTCGGAACATAACGAGTGTACTTAATGGCCGCCCGTCACACCAAAATAGGTATACACTGCCATATCTTCGTCGAATTTCATCCGATTTCGCTCTTTTTTCTTCTTGTTTCGCCTTTTGATGTCAAGGAAAAAATCAATGTTCCCACATGTACTTTGGAAAATCATTACGCGGTTCAATTGGTCTAAAAAAATCAAAATTATAAGGGCCAAAATTACTAATTTCATGGAAAAAAATTACCAAGTACACAATATAACTCTGGAAAGTATTATTTAAATAAATTAAAGTAATTTGTAAAATGAAAAAAAATCATCAAGGCCAAATTGGTACATATGTCCTAAGACAGGGTATTTTTTTTTTTTTTTTCGAAAACATCTCAAGCTCAGAGGTTATTTATTATATATAATTGAAATCTGTTACCTCAATTATACATATATTTTGAGTATACACATGTCCTTAGTTACCATTCAATGGTTATGCTGGGCATGGCCCCTTTAGAGTTTTACACATTCCGAAAATTCCGAGCCATTCAAAAGTAGGGGAGTGGGTGACCGGCCATTCTGAAGCAGATTTTCTTTTGAGTATTTTTATTTTCTGATATGAATAATTATCCGCCATTTTGAGGATAGCTCAAATGTCAAAGGTACGACTACGAAATTTGAAATCTAAGACCTCAACATGTATTTTAAGTATAAAGGGGGTCAATTTATAAATTATAGAAAATCGACGAAGATATGGCAGTGAACTTATTTTGGTGTGTCGGACATCTTGGATACGCCATTACAGCCGTCTGCATCAGTTCCGACTTTCGAGAGTGACACCCAAGATATTGTTGATCTCCATCATTTTCCTGATCGAATGATACCGCCCAATAAGCTCCTTCATTAAGTTGCACATCACGGAATCCCATTTTACTACGTTATTCTCCTCAACTATTGGCATTGTGTACCCATCCGGAGCAATTAGGTTTGATCAATTGGAACCATTTGGTCCACTTGTTACCATCAACTCATCTCTCAATTAATCAGTCCAGATATTTCTAATCAGCATCTATACTACGATCAGCCAGCGGAACCAGAAATATTCAAAGAAAAGAATAACGAAAACAAGATAAAGTATATAAAGGAACTTGCTAAAAGTAAAATTTCTACATTTCTAGATTATAGTTGCAATTACGAGAGTTGAGAAAGCTTGGTTGCCAAAGAAGTTTGTAAATGATGACAGCAATATGTCCCCCAATGTATTCAAATCTCCTCCTGCCCATATACAGGGTGGGGCAAAATTCTGGAAACCCCTGAATATCTTTGGAAGGGCTTCATTAAGTTGCACATCACGGAAGTCCAGATATTTCTAATATCTGGACTTTCGTGATGGAAAGATCTCCATCATTTTCCTGATCAAATGGGCTTCTCACCTTCATTTCTCGTGTTTCTAACTACAGTAGAAGAGTGGAAAGGAATTTGCCAGCACGTCAAAAAAACAGTTCCCGTCAGATCATCCCCGACATGATGGCCGGCCCTGAAAATTGGACCCAGTGTAAAAGAAGGTTTTGTGACCTTAGATTACCACTCAAAATTTCAAAGTAAGGTCAGACTTATTAAAAAACGCAAGAGGGGGGTTGGTTCTTTATGTGTGAATTTGAAATTTTGCATGGTAATCTTAAGATTACAAAACTTTCTTTTAGAACGGGGCCAAATTTTAGGGCCGGCCCCCATGTCGGGGCCAGGGGGGCCAAGTTAATTTTTTCAAATACGAATCCCTCTCTTGCGATACATTTTTGAAAATAGCCTAAATTTTCAATTCCTTGAGTTATTGTAAAATTTCACACAGGGTCTCAACTAGGCAAAAATAATGGCCAGTATTTCGACCTTTTCGAAAATCTATCGCAAGAGGGGGGTTCTTATTTGAAAAAAATAAGTTGGCCCCACCCTGGCCCCGACATGATGGCCGGCCCTGAAAATTGGACCCAGTGTAAAAGAAGGTTTTGTGACCTTATATTACCACTCAAAATTTTAAAGTCACACATAGAGCTTTTGTCCCACCCTGTATATGTAAAGAAAGAGTATTTCTCTCGTGTTTCTAACTACAGTAGAAGAGTGGAAAGGAATTTGCCAGCACGTCGAAAAAACAGTTCCCGTCAGATCATCCAAATTAATTAAAGTCAGACTTATTTAGAGACAGCGTTTATGGCACGTTGAATACACCAGTTTCCGTTGGATAACTGAAGTTAAGCAACGTCCAACGAGGTTGTACCATGCATGCGGGTGTTTTCGTGATGATGCTGGCTATTTTTCCGACTCAACTCAGGCTGTGTGGGGTCAATGTGGGTACCTGGTTTGTAAGTTTCCAGCGAATGGAGGGTAAAACCCCCGTCTTGAATGACCAATAGATGTTAAAGAGACGTTCAGCCAAATTACGTATCGTCGGCTCATTTTTCCGGCCCAACCCAGGCTGGGTGAGGTCAATGTGGGTAGCTGGTTTGCAAGTTTCCAGAGAATGGAGGGTAAACATCTATTGGTCATTCA
>CM022876.1:33546164-33563664 GCA_012654025.1 Pachypsylla venusta
GTCTTTTTTGTAGCAAAACAAGTTTTAGAAGACATGTCATACCTTAAAACACCAAAAAAATACGCATCAAAAAGTTTTAGGCATTTTCAGTTCATGATCGCCCCATAACTCCGCCCCTGATCGGGGGAAAAGTGCCAAATACTCACCAAAGAAGCATGATAACAATCGGAAACGTCATGCAAAAAAAAGTCAATCGCAAAATAGTTCGATTTTTAAGTGCCAACTTTGGGTCTAGGGCCGCCTTGGGGTGTATTTCCGTATAGGGGTTTATTAAGCATAGTGGCCTTTATTTGAGTTCTACTATACGTGTTTTTTTATGCATAACCTTTGGAAACACCCTGTATAAAGTGTATACCATTCTGTTTTTAGACAGGATTGATGAATACCCCTATAAAAAGGGGTAAAGATTGCACATAAATTAGAGCCCAGATGGGACCTATATACCAAATTTTATTATAATAGGTCAACGCTAAGTGGCTAAAGTGCCCATCACGGCATACGACGGAAGAACGGATTTTTTTATTCGATTTTTGGATTCTACCTTGAAACGTAAAATATCAAATTTTGAGGGAGGGGGTAATTTTTTTCTCTCTCTCTCTCGTGAGAATAATCAACAATTTAAAGGAGTTCATATAAACTAAACTGTAAAATGTTAGGTATGTGATTTTATCTTTAGAAGAGCCCAACATAACTAATAGCTACTCTGGCACATTTTCAAAAAATAACAAATATTAAAAATTTAGGTATATATTTCGAAAATTGTCGAAAAAGGACAGATAACGATCGATTTGATGACTAAAAAGTGGGTTAAATTGTGGTTTTAAAAATAGTAGATGACAAATGAAAGCTGAATGTTATTGTAAAACTGTACGAATAAGGCCCATAACGAACAAAGTGAGGTCTAGTTTTATCCCCGCAATTTTGCAATTTTTCTTTAGTTTGTCTATTTATCTGTTTGTCCGTTCGTACCACGTTTCCGTTCGGATTGTTGTTCCAATTCTGAAACTTGGCATGATCATTTATTAGGTTCATAGAATCGACAGATCAGTTTTTGGGACCTAATGATCCTCCTTGGGTCTCATACTGGCCATTTAAAAGAATGTGTTAGATACAGTAGAGAAGACCCATCAAAATCTTTTTGATCAACCCCTTTCTACCATTTTTTAAAACCTGACTCTAGAAGTTTGAGAATACTTGATTTTAAGATGTACACCAGCCAGCGATCACTGAAGTCAAGCAACGTCTAGCAAGGTTGTGCCATGTGGGTGTCCACGTGGGTTTTGCTCACGTGGACACACTATTTTATCGGCCCTACCCAGGCTGGGTGAGGTCGATGTGGGTAGCTCGTTTGCAAGTTTCCAGCCAACGGAGGGTGAAAACCCCGTCTTGAATGAACAATAGATGTTAAAGAGAAGAGAAGCCAAATAATAAATAAAAAAAATGTACACCCCTACGCTAGGACTTATTTTTATCACCAAAGATATTTAAGAAATAACTTACCATCAGGCAAGGCACCCAGAGACCACATGAAATCTGGAAAAACACAAAAACAAAACAAAAAATGGTATTATCAAAAAAAATTAAAATTTTGGACGAGGTTTCGCTCGATTAAAATCAATGAAACACTGATACCAAAATAAAAGTTTTTGTTGTGTAACATCTCGTTGCGACACTCAGCGTTTTCCCCGAGAATAATTGTGATGAAAGGATGTGTTCCCACTTGAAAAAAAAACGATTATAATTCATCCGTGTTCTTACAAAACTTCAAACCGTACAGATGAAATGATAGACAACGGTGCAGTGGGATCATGTCCATTTATACCACTGAAACATCGAAAGAACATTTATTTCCCGTGATGTTTTCAAGACTTATTAAACGCGATGTTTTTTTTTTCTCGTCGACAAAAAAAAACGTTTCTACTGAGAATCACACCACGACAAAAGAAATCGTTAGATGATTCAGTTGTATGCGCATTTAAGTAGAGATGTTTCCATTGCACGTTTGTCAATCGTCACATAAGAAGTGTGATGAATTATAAACTTTCTTCATAATTCACAATCGTCACATAAGAAGTGTGCTGAATTATAAACTTTCTTCATAATTCAAAAATCGCAATTGAAATAAACGTTTATGTGGAAATGAGAAGTTACACTACCCATAATACAAATATAATTATCAAACCTTAATAAATCATTAATTGATTAAACATGTTAATTAAATTAAAATAACACAATAATTAAAAAATATCAAAAATTTGGCGACAAATCCATTACTTTCATAAGCTTAGTAAAAAAAATTGGGGAAAAATTCATTACTTTCACAAGTTTAATAAAACAATTTGGCGACAAATCCATTACTTTTATAAGCTTAATAAAGAATTTGATGACAAATACATTACTCTCATAAGCTTGATAAAAAATTTTGGCGACAAATCCATTACTTTCATAAGCTTAATAAAACAATCTGATGACAAATCCATTACTTTTATAAGCTTAATAAAGAATTCGACAACAAATCCGTTACTTTCGTAAGCTTGATAAAATTTTTTGGCGACAACTCCATTAATAAACAATTTAGCGACACATCTATTACTTTCATAAGCTTTAGTAAATCCACAGGGTAGTAAATTAAATGCACAAATCAACAACAAATTTATCAATTCGATATTTAGCAAGAGTTGATCGATTCAATTGATACATATTGATTCAAATATTCGACAAAGTTGTTTAGGTAATTCATAATTCGAATTATTTATCAATCGAACGTGACCGTTTATACATTATTTTATAAGTATAGATTTGATATTAATATTCCAAGGCGTTATTTCTTAAAATTTTTATTTAAAAATAGGTCATACACATGAGATTGTGAAAGGTTACTTTGGGCAAGTTCGTACTCAGGGTATGACTATGTAATATTGTAAGGTGTAACACCACCAACATCAACAACAAGAACAACATCAACTACAACTACATAATCAACATCAACAACAATAATAACATCAACAACAACAGCAACATCACCTTCCATGATCATCATTTTCAGGTGTTAGTCCTGGCTTGGCTATCAATCTCGCCCCCCCCGCCCCCCCAGAAAAAATCTTGGGTACGGTCCTGCTTTGGGGTGACATTCTCTCGGGCTGATGGAAAGATTTTCAGCAATATTATTATGTCCATGCCATTTATCAGCCTCCAATATTGGATGTGTGATGAAAACTTTAGCAATAGAAAAGAGGCGGTTACAGAGCGACCGGTGAGGGGAGGGGGGTCGATTACGGTCGGCCACGATTCAGATATTAATTTTTATGTGGCGTAGATGATATTTATGCATTTTTGCACAATTTTATGCGCAAATTATTAGGAAAATGATACCAGAAAATGTTTTTTTTTTTCCAATGAAAAAAGGCCGAAAAAGAAAATTCTGGCCGCCCCTGGAATAGTAACTTTTATAGAGCTGCATTCTTATACATCTGTCTAGCATCGAAAACGATTATCTAAATTGGCAACTCAGTCGATTAATCGAAATTAAAGATAATGTTAATCAATGAAAATCGTCGAAATAGCCAATTAAATCGAATTACAGCGAATTTATTGAATTTCTCCACTTTCTCTTTCGTCCGCAATTACCGACTTCTGATTGAAATACATTGAAGTCGGTTAATTGAAATACGTCCTTTTCGACTTCGCCGATTAATCGAGTAAAACGACTTTGTAAATCAATCGAAAAAAAAAACTTTGTCGATAAATTAAATTACAACTTTTATCATATTTTCTCATGGTCTAAGCTACCGAAAGTGGTTCATTAAAAAAAAAAAAAAAAAAAAAATCTANTACAACTGTCGAATATTCGAACTGCAACGTTGTCAATTTATTGACATTAATATTAATCAAAACACCAGTAAACTTCTTGTCAGGGTGTAAGGAGTAGAGCTCAATATACTGAGAAGAGTTTTGAATTTGAATGACAAACACTGGAAGAATCTTTCTTTATTGCAAACTGGAATCTTAATGAAAAGTATCTTTAAATTTATAAAGTCTACTAGTTTTATGGAATCTTCGAGGGAGAAGGCACGAATTGAAATCGTGTTTGTGTGAAAATACAAAAAAAAAAAATCTGTAAAAATGGGGTCGCGTTTATTCCACGTTGAAGTTTTTAGAGCTTTTTAAATAGTGCATCGACATTTGTTTATTATTTTCAATAATGAACTTTTGGAATCGTCACGAAAAAAAATCCTCCGTTTTACGTTTCAAGATACGCAGAATCAAAAAATCGAATGAGTAAAAAAGTTCGTCCGCCATGATGGGGAATTTCGGTACTTGGCATTGACTTATTTTGTTGAAATTTGGTTTTGACGAAAAGTTGCACCCCACGTAATGAGACGCCAAATAAGACTTACATACCATTTTTCATTGAAATCAATTAACGCTAAGTGGCAAAAGTGCATATTTGGAATTACGTCTGGCAAGGCCGTACCCAGGGGGGGGAGGGTACATGGGGTCCAGACCCCCCCCCGCGAAATTTCATTATTTTTTTATGCACGACTTTTATGTAACATTGTAAGGTGTAACTCATCACCAACAACAACATCATCAAAAACAACTACAACATCATCATCAAAAACAACATCATCATCAACAACAATATCAATAACAACATCAATATTTTCAACAACAACAACATCATCGTCAGCAATAACAACATCATCAACAATAATAACACGGCTTGGCTGTCAATCCTTCGACCCCCCCCCTCCCGAAAAAAAATCATGGGTATGACCCTGATGTCTGGCAAAAAAAAACTTCACGGCGGAAGGTTTACGGTGTACAGACGGCGGCAAACCGCGCGGCGGAAAATCGATTTTTTTTTATTTGATTTTTATGTTCTACGTGTATTGAAAGGTAAACTATCAAATTTTTTTGGGGCAGGGGTAATTTTTTTGACAGAGGTCCTCAAAATATTAAGCTTCGCTAAACACCCTGTATGTTAAGCATTAGAATAAAATCATGGTAAGATCATTGATCCTGGAAAAAGAAATTAGTTTTCAAGGGTTAATAGAAAGATAGTAGAACATAACTTACGGCATTTGCGCATTTGACAGATCGACAAATGTAGAGCAAAATAGAAAGGTTAATAGAAAGATAGTAGAACACTTACGGCATTTGACAAGATAGACAAATAGAGAGCAAAATAGAAAGGACGTCACAAGAAGCTGAAACGGTGATATCACGATCAATGACATAGCCTGTAATTATGTTAGATAGGGGAAGAGCAGGGGCGTAGCGAGTGGGGGTATGGGTGGGTGTACCCCCCCCCCCCCCCCATTCTCCAACATTCATCAATGGGCAATTCGAGGGTTGACGAAATTAACATCCTTGAAATCGTTTAAAAATAGTCGCTATTAAAACACCGCAGAATTCGAATCTGCCGTTGAAAAATCTGTCGATTCCAGGCACATAGAATCATGAAATGAATATTTCTGCGTATGGTTATCAAAAGACTTGTACACTATGTCATCAATTTACTGTAGTGAGTACAATGTATGTTAAACTGTACTTCGACTACAACATTTTTTATACAAATCAACAATTTCACCATAAAATTCAGTGATAATTCATACCCACACAAAGATTGTAATAATTTCATTCCTATATATGTTATTTCAGTCAGCAAATTGCAGTGGTGCGTCGGCATTTTCATACACATTACCCCCCCACCCACAGTTTCCACCCTCGCTACGCCCCTGTATATCTAAAAGAGTCATTGACCTAGCCATTCCCACATTTACATATTTCTATTTTTTTTCCTACTTAAATTAAAATGTTAAAAAAATACGTCTGAATTAAAATTTATTATTTGTGAAATAGTTAGTTAATTTAGAGATTAATGATTTTGCAATCCCATTTCTATGTCGTAAATTATATAATAAAATAATTGGTCAAATTTCCATTAAAAAAAATTATTCAATTTTTGGATTCTACATAATTATCTTGAACCGTAAAATATATTTTTTTCCATTCCAAAGTTTCATTAATAAAAATAATAAAACTATATATTTAATTTAGGGAGTATGTGCGTAATACTTGTCTTTCTTGGATAAGGAAAGTAAAAAACACTCTTTTTTTTCAAACTACACCCTTTCTCAATTTTATTTGGGTTTCAAGTTGACGTTTTTCTTGATTCTAACCATGGCATAACCTTTTGTTCTATGCCTACTCTTTTTAGTTGTACCATTTCCGGGCAAGGGAACCCACGCTTGCTTCTCACAGTATCCGTAGAGATTGCGTAGAATCTGCATTTTTCTGATGACCTTTCATTTTTCGTTTGAAACAGAGTATTAAAAAGCTGCATGCCCTTACTAAAAGCAAACCTTCTGTATTTAAACAACTGAGGGCCATATTCTAAAACTCCAATCAAGTGTGAGTTGTCACGCCAACTACAAATTAACGAATTGGCCACTCGCACTTGTAAAATTTCTGTTTTTATTTTATAATAAAATTACATGTATTTTTTTTTTTGGTCAGAGCATTATTCGANCTAGCCAACGATGATACCACGTTGATTACACCAGTTCCCGTCAGATCACTGGAGTTAAGCGACGTCAGGCGTGCTCAGTACTTGGATGGGTGACCGCCTGGGAACACCACGTATCGTTGGCTCTTTTTTCCGGCCGAAACCAGGCTGGGTTAGGTCAACGTGGGTAGCTGGTTTGCAAGTTTCAAGCGGATGGATGGTAAAACCCCCGTCTTGAATGACCAATAGATGTTAAAGAGACGTTAAGCTAAATTGAAAAACTCTGCCAATGTGACACATGGGTTTATTATTTTTCTGGCAAACAAAAAATTGGGGGGGGGGACCCCCCAAAAAATGAGGGGTGGTTGTGGTGACGATTCCAAATCTGGGGCGTAATGAGACCCTAAATTTGACATACATACCAANAGACGTTAAGCCAAATTAAAAAAAAAAAAAGACACTCAAGTGGAATTGACCAACTCTCACTCAAGTGCAGTTTTAGAATATGGCCCTTAGAAACGTCACGTACTGAAGGTTCTAAGGGCCTTATTATGGTTTTACTTGACATACTTAGTATCCCAATTCCCAATATATCGATTTTTAATTACTAGGAACTTAAAAATGAGATTTGCTCTGTGGTCAAGGGATGACTAGACTAGGGTTGCGCCAAAAGGAACTTAAAACATCTCTGGGAAAATTTACTTTACTTTTTACTGCGTTGAAAGTAAAATAAAGACCCTAACTTAAGGTAAATTTCGGTCATGTTTCTCAAGAAACAATAATTTTTTAAACGAATATTTCCTTTTATAGAGACCCTGAATTTTAGCCTGAAATGTAAAACTATGCACCACTGAATCCATGATGATACGATGATTTTCAATACATCATTTTTGACATAATGAACTTGGCCTTTCAATAATAATTCACATTTATGTTTTTCTACTTATACACTTCCCTTTGTATAACGGATGCATTTCCCTATGTAAATATCAGAAAATTCATGAATAGTTTTCACAGTATTGTGAATGTAGATAGGATGAAAAACAAAATCGTACGAAAACTTATCCGAATTTTAACGTCCTAGAAGATGAGCAGATTAAAAGTGAAGTAGAATTATGTTTAAAAAAATAATAGATATATTTTGTAGTTCAGTGTGGAAAAAGAATAATATGAAATAATAAATAATCAGCATACCTATATTTTAAAATAATCAAAAGAAAACGCAGCCTGTTTTATATTTCATTTATTGAAAAAAGCGAGGTCTACTTTAAACCCACGATTTTTCATTAAAAGTGTTATTGGGTTAAATATGGATATTTATTGTGATCACACAAAGGGGTACTTAATTTTTGAGGCACTTTCGACTACTCGAGACACCATGGCGGCATATTATAGAGATCCACAGTTCACAAAACTAGTTCGCTTTTTGTGTCAATTCTGAGATAAAAAACATGAAAAAAAATATGCATTGATTTGTGTTTCGCGAGAAACCGACATGCAACCCCTGCACCTAGGCGGGGGTTGCAGGAAGCATTGATTTGTATTTCGGGAAGAATGGACATCTTCCTATCCCCACCCCATTTACTCCCTTAGGAACCGTGGGCCGGTGTTTCTAATATTTTCTCAAAAAAAATTTTTAATTTCCTTATCCTATAAAAAGCTGAAATTTTCGATGTCAAGTTTTCAATGCCAAAACACGTTTCGGGGTCTCCAGAGCCCAAATCTCGAGTTTTAGCCATTAGTCCGTGTATGTGTTTTATGCCATGAACGGCAAAATAAGCTTTTGGTGGAAATCGAGTACACCATTGACGGTTTTATTCCGCTTTTTATTGTTTTTTGCATATCCTGCTTAAAATGAGAACAGAAGTTTAAACTTGGTGAAGAAGTTTAAACTTAGTGCCTATTCATATCAATATCATACAAGGAATTGAAAAATACAACTTAGGCTGTAGTGTAATAGGTATATTGTTGGCCGCTAATTACCAGTTGAAGCCCGCTTTTTGGCGGTTTCGCCTAAAACCAGAAAGGAAAGAACTAGAACTTGAAATTTGGTGCTTATTCATATCAATTTCATACAAGAAATTGAAAAATATTGAATTATATCAAGAAGTGTAAAGTACGAGTATAATTGTATTTGGCATTGAAAACTCGACATCGAAAATTTTAACCCATTACAATACTTTCTTCTTTTTTTATAGATAAGGGTAGTCGTGTGATGTTCACACCAGATTTTTTATTTANTTTTATTATTTTCAGCTTTTAAATATTGTGGTATGAAACTAGTTGAATGAAAAGAAAGTTAATAATCGCGACATTGTGGAGACCAAGTTATTGAAATTCACGATAGCGAGACTTCCTATTTTATAATCCTGCCGTACAATAGGTGAACAATGCAAAGTGAAAAAATAAAACGTGAAATTCATACAAAGAGAAAATGTATCAGCCTTTGTACACAATTCTATTTTTTTTTTTTTTAGTTTTGAATTACTCAAAGGCTTCTTCTATTTCAGCCATTAACATAATTTTTCTTTTTCAAAAGCCAAAGGTAGAAACGGCATATTTTTTCAGCCGTAAAATACCACTGAAATGATACGTCTGTCTCTGAAGGGTTGATTTTTTTTATGTTCTTTACTAACAAAGGCCCGAATGACAGGATCGTCATCAAGGCCTTGTCGTTGTAACCATTGGGGGTTTTATTTATTATTATTCAAACAAAGTGAGATCTAGTTTTATTTCCACGACTTTTGTGTGTCTGTTCGTTTTACTATAACTCTCGAACCCACGACCAGGCAAATACTTATGTAAGGGCGTATGACTCAGATTTCATTCATTAGTGGCTTCATCAAGTCCAATGGTAGTCGGATGTATGAGACTGCAGCTCCAAATGAATAGTTATATCTATTGCTAAATGGATTAGTAGCGTATTGGTAAGACGTTCTGACTGGTAAACAGTAGGGCGTAGGTTAAAACCCGGCCATCCCATGGTATTTCATCCTCATGAACTTGAGATATTCACCTCTATTGGAGGAGATAGAAGGGGCCGGGATTACCAACATCTAGTCTGACGATCTCAGATTAGCATAATATGCTACTTCCACTATTATCACATTCCATAATGAATGCAGAAAATAAAAATAATTATTTAATAAAATATTTAAAAGGAATCGTAAATAAATAATAAATTAGTTTTAAAGACAATATCGATTCTAAAAAATTAATTGGTGGCGAGCTTTCAATCAGACTATCATCATTAGGCCGATGTTGACTCTACTATACTGTGAACACCGTAGAGTCAACATCGGCCTGATGATGATAGTCTGAGTACTATTGAAAACTCGCCACCAATTATTTTTTTAGAATCGATATTGTCTTTTAAAATAATTATTGCTAAATCGTACGTTGTTGTCATCCTACGTACATCTAGATTCTTAGAGCCTGGTAATTGACTTTAGACACCAAGAACAACTATGTCTCTGCAATATAATTTTGTCAGGAACACAAGAAAATGAGTTACAAAACAATTGAAAAGTTAATTTCTGTGTTAAATAACACCATTAGCTGAGGTGTTTTCCTCATGGAAAAATATTAAGATATACTTTTCCTCATGGAAAATTATTAAGATAAACTTTTCCTCATGAAAAATTATTAAGATATACTTTTCCTCATGGAAAATTATTAAGATATACTTTTTCTCATGAAAAATTATTAAGATATACTTTTCCTCATGGAAAATTATTAAGATATACTTTTTCTCNACGCATTGTTTACGAAGGTTAGGACACACGAGATATACGCATTGTTTACGAAGGTTAGGACACACGAGATATACGCATTGTTTACGAAGGTTAGGACACACGAGATATACGCATTGTTTACGAAGGTTAGGACACACGAGATATACGCATTGTTTACGAAGGTTAGGACACACGAGATATACGCATTGTTTACGAAGGTTAGGACACACGAGATATACGCATTGTTTACGAAGGTTAGGACACACGAGATATACGCATTGTTTACGAAGGTTAGGACACACGAGATATACGCATTGTTTACGAAGGTTAGGACACACGAGATATACGCATTGTTTACGAAGGTTAGGACACACGAGATATACGCATTGTTTACGAAGGTTAGGACACACGAGATATACGCATTGTTTACGAAGGTTAGGACACACGAGATATACGCATTGTTTACGAAGGTTAGGACACACGAGATATACGCATTGTTTACGAAGGTTAGGACACACGAGATATACGCATTGTTTACGAAGGTTAGGACACACGAGATATACGCATTGTTTACGAAGGTTAGGACACACGAGATATACGCATTGTTTACGAAGGTTAGGACACACGAGATATACGCATTGTTTACGAAGGTTAGGACACACGAGATATACGCATTGTTTACGAAGGTTAGGACACACGAGATATACGCATTGTTTACGAAGGTTAGGACACACGAGATATACGCATTGTTTACGAAGGTTAGGACACACGAGATATACGCATTGTTTACGAAGGTTAGGACACACGAGATATACGCATTGTTTACGAAGGTTAGGACACACGAGATATACGCATTGTTTACGAAGGTTAGGACACACGAGATATACGCATTGTTTACGAAGGTTAGGACACACAAGATATACGCATTGTTTACGAAGGTTAGGAAACACGAGTATACGCATTGTTTACGAAGGTTAGGACACACGAGATATACGCATTATTTACGAAGGTTAGGACACACGAGATATACGCATTGTTTACGAAGGTTAGGACACACGAGATATATGCATTATTTACGAAGGTTAGGACATACGAGATATACGCATTGTTTACGAAGGTTGGAACACACGAGATATACGCATTGTTTACGAAGGTTAGGACACACGAGATATAAGCATTGTTTACGAAGGTTGGAACACACGAGATATACGCATTGTTTACGAAGGTTAGGACACACGAGATATACGCATTGTTTACGAAGGTTAGGACACACGAGATATACGCATTGTTTACGAAGGTTGGGACACACGAGTATACGCATTGTTTACGAAGGTTAGGACATACAAGATATACGCATTGTTTACGAATATGGACAGGAGGAGGAACAAGCTGTCGCTGGTAAACTTCAATACATGGCAGGACATATAGATATGATATTTTCCTGTATATTTTTTTTTTACCGTTATAGATCACCATCAAGGACAATCTTATATTGTTTTTGAATAATCAGATATTAAACTTCTTATTAGATCACTGAAGTGCTAAGTCGATCGTCCTGAGTGCTCGGCTGGGATTCCGTTCCCCAACACCAGGTGTTGTTATAGCATTTCGGCATGCTCTCAGCTTCACGAGGACAACTGAGTAGCTGTTGTCAAAAGCATCGAAACGGCAAGGTATATGGTTAACCCAGTAGTTGAAAAAAAGTGCTTCCCAATTATCCATTTCCTCCCTGAAAAGGTTTTTCAAATCCAAGTTCTCGAGCATGCTAAAATGAGATAATTACGGCGGGGTGAGATATACAGTTCACATACAACAAGAGTCCCAACAGTTCAAAATATGCATTGGTCGCATTTTGGTGTATACACTAAAAAATTAGCATTAATTATTTTGGTGTATTTTGTCTATTCACTATGTGGGGTTTTTCTATTTTAATTCTTCTTTTTGTCTGGAAATCTTTGATGTAGTCGCAAATAAATATTTTGTTTAAGGGAAAAAATTGCAAATTAACTTAAGGGGAGCTCAGCAGCTGAGTTGATAAGAGTGACGGATTCCTTACCAGGAGATTTTTGGTTTGAATTCAAGCCAAGGGGAGCTCAGTACATGAGTTGATAAAAGAGTGACGGATTCCTTACCAGGAGATTTTTGGTTTGAATTCAAGCCAAGGGGAGCTCAGTACCTGAGTTGATAAGAGTGACGGATTCCTTACCAGGATATTTTTGGTTTGCATTCAAGCTAAGGGGAGCTCAGCAGCTGAGTTGATAAGAGTGACGGATTCCTTAACAGGATATTTTTGGTTTGAATTCAAGCCAAGGGGAGCTCAGTAGCTGAGTTGATAAGAGTGACGGATTCCTTACCAGGACATTTTTGGTTTGAATTCAAGCCAAGACGAGCTCAGTAGCTGAGTTGATAAGAGTGACGGATTCCTTACCAGGAGATTTTTGGTTTGAATTCAAGCCAAGGGGAGCTCAGTACCTGAGTTGATAAGAGTGACGGATTCCTTACCAGGTTTTTGGTTTGAATCCAAGCTAAGGGGAGCTCAGTAGCTGAGCTGATAAAGTGACGGATTCCTTACCAGGAGGTTTTTGGTTTGAATCCAAGCTAAAACTTTAACTTATTGCTTTCAAAAATGAACCTTTGGTATCGTCACGAAAAAAAAATAGTCACACGCCCTCGTAATTTGATATTTTACGTTTCAAAATTTGTAGAATCCAAAAATCGAATTAAAAAAATGTTTTCGTCCACATGAGTAGAACATTTGGCATTCAGCTTTGATAGAATTTGATAACATTTGGTATATATAGGTACAATTTGGAGTCTGATTGTACCCCAAAAAATTTCGTCACTGTCATTCAGACATTTCATACCAAAATTTTAGTATGAAACCCTATACAAAGTGTTCAAAAAGTCCGGGACGGATTTTTTTATTTTTAACGGTTAAATATAGAGAAATTTTATTAAATTTCTACAGATTGGCTCAAAAGTGGGTAAACAGACACCAACTTTCGATTTTTAAATAGAAACCCCTATTTTTTATTTCATATTCAAATTTTACGTCAAATTCTACACACAATCGACTTTATTTTACCCTCCTTTGGTATAAAAAGTGTAAAAAATTAAAAAAACAATGGTACCACGAGATTCAGCATAAAGAACTAGACTGATGATTTGATGTAGTACACTCTTGGTTTTATCACTTTTATTCCGAGGAAAAATCCATGATTTGGCGAGTTTGATCAGAGATCCGTTTGATCAAAGTATCAAATGAGGAGTCGATTGTGTGTGGAAGTTGACGCAAAAATAGAATATGAAATAAAGAATAGGGGTTTCAATTTAATAATCGAAAGTTGGTATCTATTTACCCACTTTTGAGACACCCTGTAGAAATTTTAATTAAGCCAAAAAATAGATTATTTTTTGATTTTTCAAGTCTCTATCTTTAGCAGTTAAAAATAGAAAAATCCGTCCCGGGATTTTCGAACAGTTTGTATATGTGTCTGAAGGGGACGAAAAGTATCAGTCCACAATTAGACCCCGTATAGGACCTTACAGCAAAATTGCCCGATGTACAGGGTACGCAGACGGCGCAACGAAAAAGCAGATGTTTTATTCGATTTTTGGATCCTTCGTACCTTTCAACGTGAAATATCAAATTATGAGGGGGGGGGAGGTATTTTTTTTCAGGCAGTAAAATAAGAAATAAGTGTGCAGAGTTTTTTATTTAGGAATGTGAAAATGTTTTGCGACAAAGCATTAGCTTACAACCTCCCTGCCTTAGTGGGTATTACACTAGCTCTGCACGTAGGAGACCCGGGTNAGTTTTTTATTTAGGAATGTGAAAATGTTTTGCGACAAAGCATTACCTCCCTGGCCTAGTGGGTATTACACTAGCTCTGCACGTAGGAGACCCGGGTTCGAATCCTCGCGGAACCGGATTTTTTCGGAACTGTGCTTGGTTTTTCGGGGTACACCCGGCCTCGTGAGGACAATTACTCACTTTTATGTGAGTAGCGACCACTGACGGCATTACAAGAGCAAAGAAATATGTAGTGCAATGATAGTTTAGTGTAGTGGCCCTTGTAATGCTGTGATACTCCCAAATCTATCTAGGTTGTGACAATGCAATACTATACGAAATATTAAACACATTTACATTTTATTCATTTGCTTACAACATCAAAGAATTTCAGAGAGAAAAAAAGAATTGGAAGAAATTTGACAACCCCACACACAGTAAAATCTAAGGCACACCTAATATTCTAGTATTAAAACTCTATTACCAAAATCTTCTAGACGATTTCTATACGAATTCCACTGCTAAAAAGAAAAACAGATTCTTTTTCTTCCAACTTTTCTAAAGTGTAAACAAATATTAGAATGAATTTCATAATTTAAAACGATTTAGTCCCAAAATAACATCTATTGCAAATTTAGCCTAACCTACTTTATGAGCTTTAAGAATAAAAAATTTTTTTAAGAAACCTAATTTATATCAGTAATTGGGACAACAGTTATTGTTTTCTAATCAAAATCTAGGATTAATTTTTTTCACACTAAATTTAAGGAAAATGCTATCACTGTAACAGAACCTAATGCTAGACTCTTATTTGAGAAATAAAAAAAATAGGTGGAAACACTAGTTTGTTCCGGAACATTAGAATTCACTTGATTTTCAAAATGTTTTCGCTAGATTGGCAAATATTTGTGATCGTTAGTGAACTCCTCTTTTGACCCCGGGGGTGGGGGGCAGGGCCTCTGTATATGACCCCGGTGTTCATCCCGAAACGCATTTGTATATATGTATGTATGTTTGTTTGTTACGCGATACAAGCCACAATTTTCATCCCAATTTGACAAAATTTGGTCTACTGATATGTCTAACATGGAAAACTAGTGGAACAGGATTAAACTCCAGCCATAGCAATTCCAAATTTTACCTTTCCACAACAAAAAAAATAATTTTCAAAAAAACAATATTGGGGACCTTCGGGTGGTCCAGGGCCCCCAAAAACTACACAGAAGATTTCCTTTATGTCCTAAACATGTATACCAAATTTCGTCAAAATAGAATTAAAATTGAAGCCTGTATATCGCGTAACAAACATACAAACACATATACAAGTGCATTTCGGGATGTATACGGGTGTCAAAAGTAGAGTTCACCAACGTTCATAAACATAATTTATCTGGCGAAAACTGAGATATTTTCAAAATTTAAAAATCATGTGAAATAATTGAAAATTTAAATATAAATACTAGTGGATCTAGATGATCAGGTGTTCACGTTAGTGTTGTCATTCATAGAAAAAAAATATCTTCATCAAACTTTAAAAAAATATTTTCAAAAAACAAAATATTGGGCCGGGGGGACCCAAATTTGTCAAAATCGAAAATCCCTTAACACCAGCCATAACATATCATAATTTTACGTTTCTACAACAAACCGCTAAAAAGATAAAAATCATTTTTAAAAAACACTATATTGGGCCCCCAAAAACTATACATTATTTTTTCCTTTCATGTCCTAAACATGTATACCAAATTTCGTCAAAATCGGATGAAAATTGTGGCTTGTATCGCGTAACAAACAAACATACATACATATATACAAGTGCATTTCGGGATGAACACCGGGGTCATATACAGAGGCCCTGCCCCCCACCCCCGGGGTCAAAAGAGGAGTTCACTAACGTTCACAATAATGAAAAATACCGGGTTTCATTTCATTTCATTTTTTTTTTTTTAATGGAACCCTGTATTTTTTACTTTAATAACACTGAATGTCAAACCTAAAAGATTCATCAAGATCAGCGTGACAGGTCCCTCCTTGATATCATAAATTTTTAGTCAGAATATTGTTTTCGTGTCTCCAACACTAAGGGTACTTGCAGACAGTCACATACATACTGATCTTATTGCATAGCACATGCAAGTACACAATGTTCTTATAGGAGTCTGCAAATAGCTTAATCTGTGCACTCCCATAAGAATATCCGTATTTCCTTGCATATATGTTAATATGAGTAAGTGTGCGGCTGTCTGCTTCCCTTAGAAAAGAAAGCTCTGAGGAAACAACAAATAGATGATGGTTATGTGACGCATTTAATAAACAGGTAGAATTGTTTAGTGGTATATTTGGCTTAACGTCTTCTTAACATCTATTGGTCATTCAAGACGGGGGTTTTACGCTCCATTCGCTGGAAACTTGCAACCCACGTTGATCTCACCCAGCCTGGGTTGTAAAGGAAAAATAGCCAGCATCACGAGGTCATGAACCCACGTGGTACAACCTCACTAGACGTTACTTAATTTCAATGATTTAACGGGAACTGGTGTATACAAAGTGCCATAGACGTTGGCTAATTTTATCTATAAATGTGGTTTTGCGAACACAATGAGTAAGCAATGCCCTGGAGGATTTCAAGATCACCAGACGCTGTGGTATTCTTGAGTCTTTTACATGGTTTTCAGGTTATACATCTGGATTAAAAGGGTTTTCAAAGAAATTGTTAGATAAAAAACTTATAATCACTCTATCAGTGAAATCCGCCTTCGCCCTTCTCATAGAACATATCTCTGAGAAGCATTTTCGTTAATTTGGCTAATAGATGAGTATAGGTACAAACTTTCCGATAAAAACAAACTTATCGAATGAAATTGCAAAAAACTTTGGTTAGAAATATCTTCTGATTAGGTTTTCACTCCAGGTTAAAATTTATAAACTTGCAATCAGCCTTACAATCTTCTCGTTTTGGTTAAAGTGAAAACATCTACCTGCTACTAAATAAGGGGTTTCCAATAAGAACACAAGATTTGAAATGCCCGCTATTTTGTCTCACATAATATGATATCCCAAAACATGTTAAAGGCCATGTTAAATAGAATTGTATAATTTGATAGTCATAAAGTGTCGTACGTGTGAAATGTGCCTTTGCACATTTCTCTTGGTCTTGTCATCTCCCGTTTTAGTAAAACAGAATTAGTCTTCTGCAATTTTGAGTTTATTATGAAACTGGTTGCAGGTCTCTATTCTCTATTGAGACTGATTACAGTTATCACTGCAATCTTTATTTATTATGAAACTGGTTGCAGGTCTTTATTCTCTATTGAGACTGATTACAGTTATCACTGCAATCTTTATTTATTATGAAACTGATTGCAGGTCTCTATTCTCTATTGAGACTGATTACAGTTATCACTGCAATCTTTATTTATTATGAAACTGGTTGCAGGTCTTTATTCTCCATTGAGACTGATT
>CM022876.1:33567249-33595507 GCA_012654025.1 Pachypsylla venusta
ACCTACACGTGTTTCTTGAGACACCCCGAAGATATAATTATTATGAAATAAAATGGCGATATTTAATTGTTTAATGAGAAATTGATTACATTTTGATAAATTAAAAAAATCAGGTCATTAAAATAAAAGGAAATCATTAGGAGTTTATATTTTGCAAATTATTTCTCGTTTCGTTTCGTTTAGTGTACACCAATAGAATTTACGGTGGTGACAAAAGAATTCTATTTTTCCGACCTATACGATATCTGTCTGTTTGTTCGAGTAAAATGGTCTCCGACATTCCACACGCGTCACAGGCCTCTATTACAGAAACGATAAGGTGTAGTCGGTTGAAATCGAATTTTCTACTTGGTCTGTATGTGTTTGGAGGTAACAGTGTCCTGAGGACAATTGAGTAGCTATGGTAATAGCGACAAGTAGTAGGTATAAAGTACTTGTTAAGTGTAGCTTATTAGGCTTAGTGAAAACAGAACTCTATTTTTCGAGTCTTTTTTTTTACTTTCCCTATCCTATAAAAAGAATAGTATTGTAATGGGCTGAAATATTCGATGTCGAATTTTCAATGCCAAAAACACGTTTTTTCGAATTTCAGCCAATGGCCCGTGTGTGTGTCTGTCTGTCTGTATGTGAACAAGATATCTCAAGAACGGCAATTGCTAGAGACTTGAAATTTGGTATTTATGTCAGTTATGTGACATGAACGCGGCAAAATGATATTTTGGTGGAAAGCGAATACACCGTTGGCGGTTTTATGCCGCTTTGCTGCTTAAAATGCGAACGGTATTAGCTATAGAACCTTACTCTTTTTGCGTATTCATATCAATTTCATACAAGAAATTGAAAAATATAACTTAGGTTGAAGTGTAATATATTGTTGGTTGCTAATTAACGGTTGAAGTTCGCTTTTTGGCGGTTCTGCCTATATAAAACCGGAATGGACGGAGCTAAAACTTGAAATTTGGTGCCAATTCATATCAATTTCATACAAGAAATTGAAAAATATAAGTTAGGTTAAAGTGCAATATATTGTTGGCCGCTAATTAGTGGTTGAAGCCACTTTTTGGCGGTTTCGCCTAAAACCAGAATAGAAAGAGCTAGAACTTGAAATTTGATGACTACTCATATCAATTTCATACAAGAAATTGAAGAATACAACTTGGTTGAAGTGTAATATATTGACGGCCGCTAATTAGTAGTTGAAGGCCAGTTTTTGTAGATAAGGAAATTTGTGAGGTGTTCACACCAGATTTTTTCTCGTATCGCACATACATATAAATTGAAGTATTCCCATTACGACCATTTTTATTTTGGATGAGAAAAATGGCACGTTTAATTTTGACATAACTTCTTGTCACTGAAAAAGTCGAAAAAAGTTCGATGATCCAGTGGCATGTGTATTTTCCAAATGCACATTTGTTTCTCCATTCAGTACGCTTTGAGATTTTGAAAGGAGACTTTCAAGTGGGAACACAATCGTCCATCAAGTTTATCCCGTCCGCGGAGCAAAAACGTCACTACAAAAAAATTAACAAATTTCGTTTTGCTTCCCTCTCCAACTACTTTAGACAATTTCCGTCAGCATCTCCTAAAATATTTCACGAACAACCTCCAGTGTTTCCCACACTCGTTTCGACTCATTCCGCACGACTCCTCAAAGTGCTACAGCTCCCAAATCCCCTATTCTCTAATTTTACAAAATTTAAGAAACAGAAAAAATTCACCATTGGAACAATCTTTAATTTTTCACGCTTGGATTACGTTTTATATTTTTCATTTATTTTCCACTAGGGACAAAAGTCAGTCCCACAAAAAAGAAAGGGTTTCCTTGAATTTTGAATTTCAGAAAAAAGTGCTCATCATAGCGTTACAGGGATTTTTTTCTTCTTAAAAATGAGAAAATACGACCATAAGCTCTTAAACAACAGCACTAGAGAAAGAAAAATAACTGAAAAATCGTAGAGTGTATTATTAGGAAACGGTCAAGTGGTACGTTGCTAATGACAATCCTCTATGGACGGGATGGTGGGATTTTAAATAATTCTTCCAAGGCATCAAGCCCGAGTATATAAAATAGTCAGAATGATTCCCTTGGTGGTTGACACAGAGCTGGAGCAACAGGAGAGGAGTTTTCTATTGAGGAGCGCGGTGGCAATGTAATCCTTCATTTACCAACAGCAGAGGAGTTTTCTATTGAGGAGCGCGGTGGAAATGTAATCCTTAAATTACCAACAGGAGAGGAGTTTCCTATTGAGGAGTACGGTGGCAATGTAATCCTTAATTTACCAACAGAAGAGGAGTTTTCTACTGAGGAGCGCGGTGACAATGTAATCCTTAATTTAGGACTTAGTCTGCAGGAACGCAACACGAGACGAGTTTTCTACTGAGGAGCGCGGTGGCAATGTAATCCTTAATTTAGCAACAGGAAAGGAGTTTTCTACTGAGGAGCGCGGTGGCAATGTAATCCTTAATTTAGCAAGAAGAAAGGAGTTTTCTACTGAGGAGCGCGGTGGCAATGTAATCCTTAATTAGGCAACAGGAGAGGAGTTTTCTACTGTGGAGCGCGGTGGAAAAGTAATCCTTAATTTAGCGTCAGGAGAGGAGTTTACTAGTGAAGAGGGCGATGGCAATGTAATCCTTAATTTAGCAACAGGAGAGGAGTTTTCTATTAAGGAGCGTTGTGGCAATGTAATCCTTAATTTAGCGTCAGGAGAGGAGTTTACTAGTGAAGAGGGCGATGGCAATGTAATCCTTAATTTAGCAACAGGAGAGGAGTTTTCTATTAAGGAGCGTTGTGGCAATGTAATCCTTAATTTAGCAACAAGAGAGGAGTTTTCTCCTGAGGAGCGCAGTGAATATGTAATCCTTAATTTAGGACTTAGTTTGCATAATTATGACTAGTAAAATAAAATTTAGAAAATACTAACCACCCAGCATGGCCAAACCTGAGTTTTTAAAAGCCATAATATACAGGGTGGACACGAACACATGACCCTCCCCATCTTTATTTGTCCCTGAAAACTAAAAATAGTAGAATCGTTGCGAAGCACAGACGAACAGATAAAAGTATATTTTGCCAAGTTCTTATTTTGGTTTATTAATTTCAATAATGAACCTTGGGAATCGTCAGAAAAAAAAATAACCCCCCTCAAAATTTAATATTTTANATGAACCTTGGGAATCGTCAGAAAAAAAAATAACCCCCCTCAAAATTTGATATTTTAGATTTCAAGGTGCGCAGAATTTACAAAATCGAATAAAAAAATCGTTTTTGTCCGCCGTGATGGCCACTTTTTCTACTTAACGTGGACCGATTTGTATCAAATTTGGTATATAGGTCCCACCTGGATTCTAATTGTGCAATCTTTGGGTGCAATTGAATACACCCTTGACGGTTTTTGCTGTTTTTTAGCGATTTTCAGTATTGCTGTCTAAAAAGATAATGGTAAGAGACAGAAATTTAGTATGTATGTCATTTTTTTTAAGGGGGGGTAGTTTTTATATTGAGTTCATGTGACTTGGTCGACTAATTATTTTCGGTCATAGGATGTGAGGTCATGCTGACCAAGACACCAACATAACCTCTTGATGAGGAACAGGGGAGAGAAGAACAACTCCATAAATCCATATAACATTGGCAAAAACCAATCTAAGTGTGAGGTGAACCGATAAGTTTTCAGTTAATCCCAATAAATGTGAATCCTATACACGAACTAAATCCTAGTCTAAATAAAATGGCTTGACGTGTAATTTATAATTGTGAAGAACCAGGGGTCAATGACACCAGTATCCATAGAATAACTGAAGTTAAGCAACGTCGAACGAAGTTACTTGGTGAGTGATTCTCGTGATGCTATAGGCCAAACCTGATGCTAGCTATTCCTAACCTTAAAACCCAGGCCGGGTGTGATTAATGTAGTCAAAAAAATTTGATAGTGGACCCCCCCAGTCTCGAATGACCTTTGAATATTGAAGAGACGTTAAGCCAAACATAAAATATCAATTGTTCAGGAATTTATTGATTCAACGTCTCTTTTCAAACTCAACCGGATGAACCGATTTGTGTTCGTCCCTTTGCTTTCTTTGAACGAAAGAAGTCAGATCTAGTTTTATCTACACAATTATTCTTTAAATGTCTGTTTATGTGTCTCTTCTTTCCATGATAACTCTCAAAAGAATTGTCCGAATTCGAATAACACTTGGCTTGGAAAACCGATCGACCTGAGGATAACAGTACTAGTTTACTACCCACTGTATCTCTGAAAAGTGTCGAACAAATTAACTTAAAGTTCTAACTTTCTTTTATTCTGCGTACGTCCCCATTTCAGATTGTTTGAGAAAGCTTTTTCTCTTTTTTAAATTTTTTCAGTAAACCTGAGATGCGGCGAAGTATTGGCACCTACACAAAAACTCAAGTTTCATTTTAGATTTCAAAGTTGACTCCCGATGCCGCATCCCCTGAAAGTGCCAAAAAATAAAAATCTCCGGTAAAAATTTTTCAGCATATTTCAGCGTTTTTAGAAATTCGGAATGATTTAAAAATAAATTAACAAAAGAAAAAATAAAGGCTGAAAAACTCAGTCCTACAATTGGTTAAATATGTGGATCCATCCGAGATATAATTTGAAAACAAAATGTAATTATAAATCCAAAATATAACTCAAAAAGTGTGGTACCAAACGAAAGGTCTCGATGTTGACATTAAAAATTCAGTAGAAATAAGTAAGAGACTTCACTAGGAAATAATGTTTTAGGTGAGCCACCACCAAAGGAGGCCCGTGAATATTTAGCCTGGGGGGCTACAAGTCCCCGGGCATTGCTAAAAATGCAGTAGAAGTTGATTTTTTGGCTTACCTGACTAAATATATCGAAATTTGAGTCATATTCAGATTTGGTTTCCATTTAATTCCTCTTCCAATGATAGGCTTTGGAATTTGCATGGTAAAAGGATAGGTATTTATTGAGACACGATCTAAACAATTACCTATATAATTTATTGTCAAGGAAATATTGCTAAATTAATTAATTAATTCGAATTCCAGCCTAATTGGAGCCCTAAGCAAGTCGTGGGTTCGATGAATATTTTTTTTATATCAAGTGTTTTCCCTTTTTGGGGAAAGAAGAATTCTTTTGTAGATACAAAATTAAATATTTTTATGCTTTATTTTCTGTAATTTTTTGGGGGGCTGTGCCGCCACTGGCCACCGCTAAATTAATCTAATTTGGTGGTCCCTGGTAATTAAATGAATACAATAAAGACACACGAATTATAATTGATTACCATTTAAATAAATTAAATTTAAACAAAACACTTACCAAAAACACTTTTTATTTTAATTTATGAAGAAACTAGTTTCGAATCATTCATCATCAGTCTAGTCGAGTCGAAGGATGGAAGTTGACAGCTTCCATCCATCAAATCAAATTTCATCCTTACACTCGACTATACTGATGATGAATCGAATGATTCGAAACTAGTTTCTTCAAAGTTAAAATAAATAGTGTTTTTGGTAAGTGTTTTTTTTTTTTAAATTTAATTTATTTAAAAATTAATAATTATAAAGCAAGGTTTTTTTAATATTATTTAAATTCTAATTAAATAATAATTGAAAATTAAGAGATAATTATTTTGTCACACTAAAATCAAAAGATTCCAGATATTCATGTAAGCCCATTTGTGCAAGTACCTCGTTCGACCGTATGTCCCATTTGGGCTCCAATATTTTTGCCCATTACTAATGGAATTGATTAAAGAAATATAATTGAGATATCCTTCTAGTTCTATTTTCTTTCATTAAAAATTCAAAAAAATAAAATAAAAATATTTTCTTAAAAAAAATACACCAAAACATGTATAAAATAATTTTATATTTCGCATGACACAAGATTGGGTTTCCAATGTAAACTTACATTTGGGACTTCCAATATCCAAACCAGACCCATCACGCGGTGGAAAAAATCAAAACCTGAAAATTATAACAGAACACAAACACACAAAACAAAAAATCCCGCACATCTTCTCTCCCATAAACTGATGTCTATCAGATTATATGAAAATTGAATACAAAAATAATTTTTTAAAAAAATATTTTCCATCACAAAAATTGAGGGAGCAAAGTAAAATTAAAAAATAACCATGTTGTTCTAAGCTAAATTAAAATAAAATTGAGGGAACAATGAAAAATTAAAAAAAAAAATATCCTACGTTGTTGCTGAATTTAAATAAAATTGAGGGAACACTGAATTTTTTTAAAAAATAACCTACGTTTTTCTATGCTGAATTTTTATAAAATTGAGGAAGCAATGTAAAAATAGAGATGCATTATGCTATGCTCAATTACCTACAGTGGAGTTTTAAAAAAAGAATACGCTATGCTTCTTTTTACCGACTGATTTTCTTAAATCATTTGAGGGGAAGCAAAAAAATAGAATATATATTTTTTTTAATATAATGTGCTGATTATCACATTCTTTTTAATTTCGACTAAAAACATACGTTGTGCTTGATACGCCTTGTATAGACAAGGTCTTTTCGAATTTGTTCTGATATATCGGAAGCAGATTAATAGAAATTCAAGATCCATCAAAATTGTTCAGCATGGATTTTTGTATTGTTCTGTGAATCCAAAAAAAATCCGATTTGATGTCGCTAATTTTAACATCAACATCAAGTTTTCAAATTCAAATACAAACAACATTTTTACTTTATCTTAATTATTTCATTTTTGAAATCGTCGCAAAAATTTATGTTCAAATTAAAATTCACAATTTCATATTTTTTTGCTGCAATTTTTTCTGCTAACATAGAACACATAAGTTTGAACAGCAATTCGCATTGACATAGAACACATAAGTTTGAACAGCAATTCACATTGACATAGAACACATAAGTTTGAACGTCAATTCACATTGACATAGAACACATAAGTTTGAACATCAATTCGCATTGATCACATACCTTATCATTCTCTTAACCAGCCAATCTCATTTAGACAAATTTCCGTACTCGATGTAATTTAAAAAAAAAAAAAAAATCAACAAAACAAACAAAGTGTAAATATTCAGCGCAGTATATTGATCAACAAGTGAGGCTGCACAATGCTGCTCCGTGCGTGTAATGAGGTGTTATAACGTAAATTTTCACAAGAGTTTCAAAAATGAAATAAAAGGAAATATGTTTGAATTTGAAAAACTCAGGTTGCGGTTAAAATTTACAACTTGGTAAACAAATTTACAATGAATTCACATAAACATGCTTTAATAAAATCATGATGAACTCTTTTTGTTGCATCTTAAATTTCCAATCCGTTCTCGAGATATTTGAGTGGTTCGTAAATTCGAAAACAACTAATGATAATGCCTATAAATTGTGCTAATTGCCTAATTTTATTAACGAATAAAAAATTGTACATTTATGCTTCTAAATTGTATTTAATAATCTTTGTAGGAAAATAAATTAGGGAAGTAAAAAAATAAGTATATGAAAAAAATTGATAAATAGTCTGCTTTGTTTACAAGATTTACGTTGTGCGGGATTCATTTTTGATTCTCTCTTTGAAATAATTATTGGGGAAGTAAATGAAAAGTAGTTATATACTCGTAAGTAAATGAAAAAATGCCTATATTGTTGTGAATTATTTAACTTTTAAAACCGGTCATTGAAAAGTTCCGGAAACACAAACGAGCTAGCTTTCGAATAACAAAAGATAACATTTAGAGTCTGTTACTATGATATCAAAATGAACTTTTTGAGGAGATGCCCAGTTTCAAATATGAGCCCAACTTTTAGGGAAAACAGTGAGACAAGAACTTTTAATCCCAAAAAATGTGGTATTGGATACACCTATAAACATACGTCACCAGGCATCATGTCTTTTTTCATGTATTGAACTTGCCAAATTGGCAGAGCTTTTTTTGGTTTATTATTTTCAAAGGGAAAAAGAATACCCCCAACTCTCAAAATTTGATATTTTACGTTTCAAGATACGTGGAATCTGAAAGCCAAATTAAGTCGAATCGTTCGCCCGCCCGTCCATCATACGCTATGAGAGATACATTTGCCAGTCGGCGTTGATTGATTTTAATCGCATTTAGGATTTAGATCCGATTCGGGATTCTAATTGTTCGTCAAAAAATATTGAAGAATCTATTTATTTCCATTTTGCTTAAATAAAAAAATACACTTTTTTAGAAGGAAACCTCTTTTGGATAATTTATTTAAATACTCTTATCAATATTTTTGATGTTCCACAGACAAGGCCGTACCCAAGGGGGGGGGGTCCATGAGGTCCAGACCCCCCCCGAAATTTTATTTTTTCTTACTTATGCATGACTTATGTAATAGTGTAAGCTGTGACTCATCATCACCACCAACATCATCATCAACAACAACTATAACAGGCCCCCCCCCCCCCNNCCCCCCCGGAAAAATAATCGTGGGTACGGCCATGATCTCAGACACTTAAATTTTCTATATGTACAAATTGGCGGCTCTTTCGACAACGTCAACTATGTTGCCAATAGATTTTTTTCGATACGTAACAATAGGAAAAAATAAGAAAGCAAAAGCAATATAAAACCCTTTCAAAAAGGCTATCGAAAAAGGAGGTTTCTAAAAGTTGTACCCTTTCCATCCCTTACCAAAAAAATGGGGCTATACACAATTATACATAGTACATCCCGCGGAAAATATGGGTTAGTTGTGTAATGGTAAGACACTGTGACTAGTAAACAGTAGGGTGTGGGTTCAAACCCAGCCAACCCATGGAATTTCATTGTTATGAATTTGAGATAGTTGACACTATTAGAGGACATGGAGGGGCCCGGATTATCAACATCTAGACCGGCGTCTTCAGAGTAGCATAATATGCTACCAACCGTTCCACCACCATCACTTCCATTGATGGACACGAAAAGTAAAGTAAGCATCCCCTCAAAAGTTAATAGCCCCGGAAACTGTGTACGTGTATCGTATCTTTTTAAACACACAATTTGGGCCAGTTTCATGGCGAGCCAAAGGGGACGTCAAAGATCGATGGACTGGATTTTAATGATTTCAGCGTATACAACTTCTGTAAATCAAATGTCCCTTAAGTTCTTCAGCTACCGTCTATGGCACGTTCAATACAACAGTTCCCGTTAGATCACTGAAGTTAAGCAACATCCAGCCAGGTTTTACCATTTGGGTGTCCACGTGAGTTAGCACACTCGTGATTCTGGCTCTTTTTAGGCCCAACCCAGGCTGGGTGAGGTCAAAGTGGGTGGCGGTTTGCAACTTTCCAGCGAATGGAGGGTAAAAGCACCGTCTAGAATAACCCATAAATGTTAAGTTTTTAATTGAATAACTGCGATCGTTTTAGAAAGAAATACAACTTTCCAAACCTTTGAATTTCTCTTTGAATATTGGTGACTCTGCAGTAATTGTGGTGGTTAGCTGAGGGTGTAATGGAAGAGCCCAATGTCCGTTATTATCTTTGCATTCCATTGGGTATTTTTAAAGCCACGCGTAATATATATATATTTTTTTAATTTTGCTTAACGTCTCTTTAACATCTATTGGTCATTCGGGACGGGGGTTTTACCCTCCATTCGCTGGAAACTTGGGAACCAGCTACACACATTGACCTCACCCTGGGTTGGGCCGGAAAAATAGCCAGCATCACGAGGTGGCGAACCCACGTGGACATCCATATGGTACAACCTCGCTGGATGTTGCTTAACTTCAGTGATCCAACGGGAACTGGTGTATTCAATGTG
Source organism: Pachypsylla venusta (assembly GCA_012654025.1). NCBI lineage: Eukaryota > Metazoa > Arthropoda > Insecta > Hemiptera > Aphalaridae > Pachypsylla > Pachypsylla venusta. The sequence goes on from CM022876.1 coordinate 33,577,003, forward strand.
CCATAGACGATGACTCTAAGCTCTAAATAAGTTGTAAAGCTGAATAATTATTATTTACATTTCAATCATTAGAAATGACTTAATGTCTTGGTTGAAAATGTGAGAACCCAATTGGCAAAGTGGGTCAAATACCAATCGCTTGCATTGACGGATGATGGAAGTAAGTTGGCAAATCAATCGCCTGTACGCCAATCAAATCATTCATACTGTACGTCAGAGTGGGCGTTGGTTGATGCGGTCTCAACACTGTTGCCGCCGCTAAAAGACGTTTTGCTTGTATAGTTCCAGCATTGTTATAGATTTGTTGATGGTGGGGAGCTACGGGGACGAATTGATTGCCGATGGGGATAGCTGTTGGAATAGTGTAAGGAGTGTATCGATAGGTGCTTGAAGGATTGGGAAGTGTTTGGACAAGTTGTTGGGGAGGTGGAAGTGACTGAGAGGGGTGTATTTGTAGTGAAGATGGATTGGAAGAAGATGGAAGTGGTTTTGTTGACTCACCGTACGCTCCTCTTCCTGCAGCTCTTGTTTTTGCTAGATTTGCCGGTAACATTACTTCTTTGGGTTGTGCTTTCTTACATTCAACCTGAAATTAAAAATGAAAACCAAGTTATAACACGGACTCCTTGGACCACTAGTCATGACACCACAAATGCACTCAGGAGACCCGGCGATGTGGCGAGGTCGGAATGTTCAATATTTACAAAATTTTCGATTATTTCGATTTTATGTTTGGATGCGTTACGGGGTGCTCTCAGCCTCGTGAGGACAATTGGGTAACCAAGATGGGGTGAGAACAAGTGACAGTAAATTCAGTACAGGAGATATTTTTCAAGTAGAGGAGTACATGATTAAAAAAAGTCTTCTAATGAGCGCTCCTCAATCCTCGTAATGCAACATTGCGACAGTTTCATTTTCCATTGAAACAATTGCAAGATTTGTTAATCTACTTTGGCTCATGGTTGATCTCAAGTAAGATTTAATCAATTTCAGTTTCAAACCTATCGATCTTTTTCATACTATATATATTCGACCAAGTATCAGCGACTGATTACTGACGTAGCATATTCCTACTAATGAAATAAAGTATGAAAATTGTTAAAAATGATCTTTTATAGAAATTAATCTACGGAGTTTTTATGATAAGAAACGTGTAAAATTATGGATTGGGGTGGGGGGCGAATCATTTNGGGGGGGGGGGGGGGGGGCGCAAATCATTTACACCACAGCTCTCTTTTTTCTTTCTTTCCTTTTTTACTCACTCTTTCTATCCTCTTCTTTCTATGTCTCTTTCTTGTTTAAAGTTAATTCAATAAAGCAGAGTATTAAAAAAAAAAATCATTGTGAAACAGAAGAGTGTAGCAAAGAAATTACATTTGTTATATATTCCAAATTCATGAGTATAAATTTCATGGGTTAACAGCAGCTGTAGATAGGTTGTAGTTTACTGCTAAAGTTTTAATAGTTTTTCATCATACATCATCTGTTCTTGGAGGCTGATAATTGACATGGACCCCCAGAACCACGTCAGTAAACACAATAGTTACAAACATAATGATATTACAGAGTTGCTTTCTGTGTTATTTTATACCATCAGCTCAGGTGGACTCGGCCCCTGAGGATGTCTTCTTACAATCTCAAATAAAGAACAACAGCAACAACAAGAACAATAACAACAGTAACAGCAACAGTAACAAAAACAAAAGTGCAGCAACATCAAGAACGAAAACAATAAGAACAAGAAAAACAACCACATCAACAACATCACCTTCCATGATCATCATTTTCGAAAAAAAATCTTGGGTACAGCCCTGGGTATAGGGAACTCTCAACCCTAACTTTCATTGCTGATAGTCCTCTCTTTGAGGTTTAAGTGAGTTACAAGGCTCTGCATGTTCTAGGAGTTACGAGGTTTTCTATGATGCACTTTTCATACTCTTCTTTGACATATACGGCCATTCAAGACGTTGATTTTACCCTCCATTCTCTGGAAACTCACAAACCAGATACTCATATTGCCCTCACCTGACGTGGGCTATGTCGGGACTAGCCAGCAACAAACGGGTTCAAACCCAGGTTGGAGAGAGTCACGCTCCTTATTTCCTTTCCCCTATACGATTTTCTCTCTGCCTCTCCCTCTCTCTCTTCACCCCTCTTGCACTTTCACCCTTTCTGTCACTTCCTCCCCTCCTAAACCAATCAAAAGCAAATTGAAAAACAAAAGGTCATAAATTTCCGTCATGCTAAAAAAAAATCGAAGAAGAAGAGCAGGAGTAAAAACGGCTTTCTACAGCAAAATATTTAAATTTTCAAACAATACATCAATTTATCTCTCTTGTCTATAGTCCTCCCGTCCACACTCCCGACTCCTCCCTTGCTTCTCTGATACCGATTTCCCCAAGCCCTTCCTTTATATCTACTTCATTAGCCAAATGATTCCTATTTGTCCCCTCGTTCCTCCCTGGAAAGCAAAAAATACAACATAATATGTTATAGACAATCAACATGTTATCTACTACTGGCAGTTTTGTGAACTGAAGACCTCACTCAAATAATAATAGGCCATGAAGCCTCGGGTGACTAGTAGGGTCCAAAAACTAATGAAGGCCCAAATCAAGGTTCATCAAAACCGAACAAGCTTGTTCGAAAATTATNAAACCCTAGAAACTAGAATAAGCAACATCTATTGAACATTGTATACACCAGTTCCCGTTGCATTCAAACCGAAAACATATCAATTTAAAAACAAACCCTAATTCCAATAATGAATAAAAAGTTATATAAGCAACATCTATTGCACATTGGATACACCAGTTCCCTTTACATCACTAAAGGCGTCTATGGCACGTTGAATACACCATTCCCCGTTCCCATTTTACCAAATGGGTGTCCACGTTGGTTCGGGCTATCGTGATGCTGACTATAAATACGTCCCAACCTAGACTGAGTGAGGTCAATGTGTGTAGCTAGTTTGTAAATGTCTAACGAATGGAGGGTAATACCATCCGTCTCGAATGAACAATAGATGTTAAAGAGACGTTAAGCCAAAAAGAAAAAATATATATATATCGAAGTAATGAAAGTTTAAAAACTATCAATATAAAAAAAATGGTTCACTTGACAATGTCGTAATAGTCCAGTAGTCAGGGACTTTTTGCTTGCAAAAATTGGGCAAAAATTTTTATATATGTTTGTAGGTATGGACCTCCTCTTTAAAAAGCTAAGTTTTCGACCTCCCAACCCTTGTGCGTTCTCCGCCATCTTGAAAAAGCCTCTCAAAAAGCCGTTTTTTTCAGGGTTTCCTCAATTACTCGCTTCCTGTGCATTTTAGGCGANCTACTGGGCTATAACACACGAAAGCGTTCGTGTCTCATCAAATTATATTTCTAGTTGATACATTTAACATTCTAGAGTACAACTCCTTTACATCACTTGGGACGCAATGCATATAGTATTAAGCACTCTTGAGTGGATGTTAGCACCAGGCGAGGTTAATGCCTGATGCATTCTCTACGACCTAAACCCTTAGAACTCTATTTTTATGTGGTCAAATACTCAAATTTATGGGGAAAAAATCCTACCTCTGTCGGGGATTGAACCCACACCCTCCTGTTTACCAGGCGAGCGTTTAACCACTGAGTTACCGAGGCATGATAAACTACACTTATACTAAGACTTCAAAAAACGGAAGTTTCATAATGTTTTTCTGGGATACAAGCCAATGTTTTTTTTGGGGGGGGTCCGTTTCCATTTTTTTTATATCTCTTACCTTTTGGGCTAACCTAAACAATTTCATTTATCTTTCTTTACTGGGGCACCAAATTTGGCGCGTCCTTGTCGCCACAAGGATTTTTCCCCCTTGCTATTATGTTTTTTTTTAATTGTTTTTATCTGGTTTTCTCAAATTTTGATCAGATAGGGGAATGTAATTTCCAGTGTAATGTGTCAGAGGTTAGGTTAGACACCTCTAAAATACAATAAATAATAATAATTACTGATAGATACACACATCTATGGTTACATTGAACTTTATTATATATCATCATTAAGTTAACAGTTAAACAACCCATGTCCTTGCCAACGATCATAACACGTTGAATACACCAGTTCCCGTCAGATCACTGAAGTTAGGCAACGTTGGCCGTGGTCAGTACTTGGATGGGTGACCGCCTGGGAACACCACGTATCGTTGGCTCTTTTTTCCGGCCCAACCCAGGCTGGGTTAGGTCAATGTGGGTAGCTGGTTTGCAAGTTTCCAGCGAATGGAGGATAAAACCCCCCTCTTGAATGACCAATAGATGTTAAGGAGAAGTTAAGCCAAATTAAAAATTAACAAATTGTCTCTAACCTGCGTCTTAAGAAATACATGATNAAAAAAAAAAAAAAAAAAAACATTTCAAGTTTTCCTATATTTCAGGAGACTACTTTGTCTCAGGAATGAATTGATGTATTCTCTGATAACAAGCGAGTCGGTAGACGCGCGCAAGTCCAGAGTAAGCAAAGCTGCCAACTTTTTTATTTTATATTTTGTATGGGACCTGGTAATAGATGGTGTTTCCCCCAAATACAAAGATTTTACGTTTTGACAGGTCAAAATTCATAAAAAATAAGATTTTTTCATACCAAATTTTGAGAGGAGTCTACAGCAAATTCTGCTTGTCGTAGAAAGACGGCTGAGGTGTCATTAGAAATGGCATGAAGTAAAAACCATACCTTTGCTATAATGAAGCAGATGGCGCAAATAACAAAAGACATAATGTATACGACTACCACCTCAACGGCAATAGATAGCGAAAAAATGATAAGCATGGACACCCTTCTCCGACACAAGATTAGAAATATAATCTTTAGAAAGGGCTAAAAAAATCATTAATACCTTTCATCCTGCTCTTGAAAAATGAAATAATGTGTCAAAAAATGGCATAATATTCCAACAGCAAGGTGAATTCTATAAGCGAAAAGAAATTTTCAACAAACTCGGCCCATGCAGCGAAAAATTTAATGAAAATTAGATATTCATACGATTTGGGTGGATCCGGCACTGCGCGAGAGGGTACCTCCAAATATGTTCGCGTAATACTTTCTCTTAAGGAGAGTCGGAGATATCTCTCTTGTATTACGAAATAATATTCCTTTGTTACTACTAATAAATAATTAGATTTTTTTTTCAATCGGAAGGTATCCACTCATATCAGATCATTATATTATATATATATGAATGCCATTGACCATAACATATATATATATATATATTCATTCNGGGGGGGGGGGGGGGGGGGGGGGGGGGGGGGGGGGGGGGGGGGGGGGGGGGGCTGGAATATTTAATCCATTATTTAGCAATCAAAAATATTTTGTCTTGTCCTAAACTGTATCGAATTTTTTCTACCATACAAGGAAAATTACTGCCGCTAGTGACTGATAATAATTGGGACAAAATTTGCGTACTATAAAAAAAAGAGGGGGGTATTTTTCTTGGGACGATTTTAAAAGTTCATTATTGAAAATAATAAACCAATATATCTGGTATATCTCTGCCAAATTGGTATAATGACAGAACATTTCTGTGTTAAAAATAATAAACCAGATTCGCGTTGTTAATGAGGAAAAAAACATATGTTCAATCTACGTCTAGGAAGTCTGTTTCCCGGACCGAATTTTGGGGCCAGTCTGCTACTATTATCATTCCCTGACACTTGCACTCAAAGTTGGCTAAAACATACTGAACCCCTTTATCATAAAAATTAATTCATTTTGGACACAAATCACCCCCTTCTCCTACGAAACTCTACACACCCAAACCTCATCGCCCAAACAGTTCCCCTTTTAATGAAATAGTTTGACTTCAAAATCAGGAACAAAAGACTCAAAGAAAAGTTTCAAGTCATTAGCAGAACAAAAAAAAAAGAAAATTTTCTAAAAGGGGGATTTTTTGAGGGACTGTGCCAAGTTTGGAGGTTGATGAAAAAGAGGTGGGCTGGCCTCGTAATTAAATTATAATTTAAGTGTTTTTTCTTCTGACGGAAAACTTTATTTTCCTTGAAAAAGAAGTATTTCATTAGTCACTTCCCTAACTACACATATCAGCGGCAGATCCTATTTCACATCAGTTTTTGTGTATAAGTATGTTACATCAGGACCAAACAGTGTGGCCTGATTTGATTAGTCAATATTTAAAGCCAAACTAGTTTATCCTAAGACAACCTGATTTTATGGGAATAAGGGAACACAAATAAAGGTAGTTTTGAGTGTCAAAGGCTTTTTGGACGGGGCATGGCATCGAAATCGTTCGCTAAACTTTCTGGTTGAGGGGTATTCCCTTCGAAATGTACAAAATTCTGAGTAGGTAATGTACTATATTATTTCATTTTGTACTATTCCCCCACCAGAGGGGCTAGGAAACGTTTTTACGGCCATGTCACGTCTAACAAGGTTAGGAATTATTTTTGCGGCCATATCTTACCTAAAAAAAACTTGTAAAAAAAAAAATTCTATGTCTGTGTCAAGAAATCAAATATGCAATAACAGTGAAATCAGTTTATCCTAGGCCAAACTAGTTTATCCGAACGCACTTGTGAGGCACCTAGGTACTGTACATCCGACACTGATTTGTTACAATAATTGCATTACCGAACACACTGCCTATTTGATTTATAAAACATTATTTGATGTGAGGTAGTAGAGGCGCCTAGGTACTGTACATCCAACACTGATTTGTTACAATAATAACATTAAAGTATAGACTGCCCATTTGATTTGACAAACATAATTTGATGTGAAGTAGTGGAGGCGCCTAGCTACTGCACATCCGACACTGATTTGTTACAATAATTGCATTAAAATACAGACTGCCTATTTGATTTGACAAACATCATTTGATGTGAGGTAGTGGAGGCGCCTAACTACTGTACATCCGACACTGATTTTTTACAATAATTGCATTAAAGTACAGACTGCCTATTTGATTTGACAAACATCATTTGATGTGAAGTAGTGGAGGCGCCTAGCTACTGTACATCTGACACTGATTTGTTACAATGATTGCATTAAAGTACAAACTGCCTATTTGATTTGACAAACATCATTTGATGTGAGGTAGTGGAGGCGCCTAGCTACTGTACATCCGACTCTGATTTGTTACACTAATTGCATAAAGTACAAACTGCCTATTTGATTTGACAAACATCATTTGATGTGAAGTAGTGGAGGCGCCTAGCTACTGTACATCCGACACTGATTTGTTACAATAATTGCATTAAAGTACAGACTGCCTATTTGATTTGACAAACATCATTTGATGTGAAGTAGTGGAGGCGCCTAGCTACTATTTGCCTCGTTCAAATATTTGATTACAATGTTGTTCTCGTAATTATTTACAATTGAATTGTCTGTCCGGCGCTCTCTCTGTCTCTGATGAATAATGTCCCTCTTTTTTATTCTGATTTTTGATGGTCGACAGGCTGACTCGTCGAAGGGGAAGGGTTAGTTTAAATAAATATATCTAGAGGGTGGTTCAATATTTATGAGAACCTCAAATTTTTCTCTTTTTTTGGTATAATTCCGGTTTTCTTTAATTTTTATTGCCATTTGATCAATTTCGTCGTCGATCCAGCATCAATAGAACGTTGAGTGTACCAGTTCCCCCAAAGATCACAAAAGTTATGCATCATTCACAAAGGTTTTACTTGGTGAGTGACCAAGAAAGTTGGGGCGCTTAAGATTCAGGCCATTCCCGGCCCAACTGTGAATGAGATCAATGTACATATCTGGTTTGTAAGTTTACAATGAAAGGTTAAAAAAAATTTAAAAAGACATTCAGCCACAAAAAAATCCGCCAATTTTTTTTTTTGCTTAACATCTATTGGTAATTCGAGACAGGGGTTTTACCCTCCGTCCGACCTCACACAGTCTGAGGGCACGAACCCACGTGGACACCTATATGGAACAACCTTGGTGGATGTTGCTTACCTTTAGTGATCGAACGGGGACTGGTGTATTCAACGTGCCATAGACGCCAGCCCGGCCATTCTGAATATCACAAAAAGTGGTCTTTCTTTAAACATCTGTTCGTCTACATCTTCGTTCTCCAATAACTTCAAACGCCCTGTCCGAATTCCATGAATTTGAATATGTACATTCTTTCTTTACGTTCGCTGATAATTAGCTGATTAATAATTTGATGGCCCATTATTTAAGTGAGGTTCACAGATATACTACTAAGTACGTATATTTACATTACGGTCATGGAATAAGGACCATTTCTAGGGACCAGTTTGTACCAACTGGGCCATATGTTGGCCCATTATTGAAGTGAGGTTCACAGATATACTACTAAGTACGTATATCTACATTACGGTCATGGAATAAGGACCATTTCTAGGGACTAGGTTGTACCAACTGGGCCATATGTTGGCCCATTATTTAAGTGAGGTTCACAGATATACTACTAAGTACGTATATCTACATTACGGTCATGGAATAAGGACCATTTCTAGGGACCAGGTTGTACCAACTGGGAAATGCGTTGGTCTATTATTTAAGTGAGATCTAGAGTTCAGAGAAGTCTACGAGTGTTAGATTAAATCTCACATATGTACCCATGGCGGGTTAAACACGTGTCTAAAGTATTTTAAAAAAAATACAATGTGCTGATGTTTTTTTTTTTTTTTCAGGAAAAATAGTCGACTATGATAAACTGCTTTAAAATAAATCAACTGGTAACAAGTTTGGAAAAACAGAGCTTACACTTTTCTTGCGCCCCCCCCCTCTAATATGCTGTGTACATCATACCATGAACAGGTTAATTTCTATATATTTATACAGCGTGGTCAGTTTTTCCAAGGATTTTGTACCCAAAAAGGTTGTCTGTTCCAATACCACATTGATCCAACTGAAGCAGAGAACTATAAATTGATGGGAATGGGGAGGGTCCAGAATCATGGACCCCGGATAAATTATCAGAACTTAAAAAATGTTAAACCATTTTAGGATACATCCAAATTTCGGCAAGGCACGGAACAATGTCTGTGCTTCGCAAAGGGTACAATCATTACAGTCCCGCTAACTACATCGGTGAATCGGGTCAATATCTTAAAAAACGCATGTACCAACATCAATATGATTTAAAAAAAGATAAAAATCACACGGCTTTAACGAATCATGCATTTGAACAAAAACATAACTTTAATTTTGAAGAAATAAAAATCATAGGTAACGAANAAGTTACTTTTTCCTTTGTTCTCGTCACTTCTAACATAGACTTCTCCTAATACTTTTGATAAATCAGTGTTTCCCTAGAGAGCAGGGGTTGTCAATTTTCAAAAGTTGATACCTAAGTCCTTTCAAATAAGCTAACCAAATAGGGGTGCCACTGAAAAACCAAGCCAATTTGGCACATGCGGTTTATTACATTTTTTTTTTTTTTTTTTTAAATNGACACCCACATGGTACAACGTCGCTGGACGTTGCTTAACTTCAGTGATCTAACAGGAACTGGTGCATTCAACGTGTCATAGACCTGGCTTATATATTTTTTTAAATAAATTAAAGCGAAACAACATATAAAACACTATTTATAATTATTTATTAAAATTTCAAGACTATGTAGCTTTAGCGATTGTGCAGCTACGTTGATTATTTCAGTATACCAAATGGGCTTTGCGGTTTAATAGTTACAGTTATTATAGGAATTAGCAAAGAATTTAATGTTGCAATGAAATAGTTAAATTCAATCAAACAGAAGTGGGACAATAAGGGTGATCCCCACCTCCCAGACCTGAAGAAATTTGAACGTCGAAACACTTTTCTCAAATTTAGTGTCTATATTAAGTACTACTGCCTTCCAAGTCGATTACAATTTGGAGTCCCGATTCACCTCCGAAAACTGGAGACCTAGATCCGCCCCTGTGATCAAAAATGATATTTATATATATTTTATTCACAACAGTCTCCGTGATAAGTAAGATAGAATGATATTATGTAACTGACAAACTTCATTTCTTAAAAATGAGTGAGATCGCAGGATTGTCCCAAATATTCTGGATTTCCACGCAATGAGATGATGCGTTTAAAAGCTCCTGTTAGGAACCAGTGAGCAATATGTGTTTCCTCCTCACTCGTTCGATTATTATGCCCCTAATGAGCTCCTGTTGGGAACCACTAACCAATATGCGTTTCCTCCTCACTCGTTCGATTATTATCCTCCTAATGCTAATGTGTGTTGTGTGATATATTATCTCTTAACAAGCTCCCGTTAGGAACCACTGACCAATATGTGTTTCCTCCTCACTCGTTCGATTATTATCCCCCTAATGCTAATGTGTGTTGTGTGATATATTATCTCTTAATAAGCTCCTGTTAGGAACCACTGAGCAATATGCGTTTCCTCCTCACTCGTTCAATAATTCTTCCCTCGCCACAACAAAAACAAAATATACTGTCGGATTTTTTTGTTGTTGTTGTAAAATAAAATACCCCATCACGCGCGCCTTTGATTTTCTGTAAAAAGCACGCGGAGCGGCATTATGCCGACTCAATTTTTTTTTTTTTTTTGAATACCTTTTAACACCCCATCACACACGCCTTTGATTTTCTGTAAAAAGCTCGCGGAACAGCATTATGCCGACTCAAATATTGATCTCCACTAAATTTATACAATGAAGGATAATGAAATTAATTTTTCTATCAATCTATTCAATCAAAACGTGAAAAACTATTACAAAATTCGTAATAATAATTTCATTCTGAAAATTTGAAACCTTTCTTTTGATAAAAATTCATTCACGCCATTAGAACCACACAAAAATGATACAGCAAAATGCTGCCAGACTATGCCTGTCACATTAATGTCTTCATTCTGCGTAATCTATAGGTCCTAAAGTTTAAATTTGACAATCATTTGACGTGTTTTTATATCAATGAGATTTCCATTTTCTAAAAATCAAATCTGACACCAAAATTGGAAAAATCTAATCTGGCACCAAAATTTGAAAATCCAAATCTGATACGAAAATTTGGTCCCTCGTGTTATAAGGTGTTAATGCAGTTCTGCTAACTTACCATTTTATTATTAATTTCATGAAAATGAATCTCACACACTTTATCTACAACATCTTCGCACTGAAAGGTAACAAAACCGAATCCTGAAATCACAAGAAAAATGGAATAATTTATTTACAGTTACCAAATATCAACGCTCCAACTGCTTCGGAGTCTGCAGAACAGATGGATGCAAGGCCAGAAATAAATGAAGGGCTCCAGGACTATACCTAAGGTCTGATCCTATCCACACAAGAGAGAGAGAGAGAGCGTGTATATATTGAATCTATTACATCTTCCCCAACATACTCACTTCAGTCATCCTCATGCCAATCTTACATCTCAATCTGCCTCTCTCTCTCCACCTCATATATCGTTCACTCGGCCTCACTCTCTCCTGACGTATACCGTTTCATAATTTTAATATGTTTCATACAAAAAGCGTAAAATATTCGAAACCATTAAAAATTTGATCGTATCAAAAATTGAAAATCACAAGTGTGAAACATTATTACATATTGTGGCGGCAGATGTCAAAGCTGCAGAAATTACGTAGCAGTGGCGGCAGGTGTCAAGGTTGTAGACACATATTATAATAGCATATATGTGAATGTTATTTGTCGAAATTTTTTAGACAAAACAGTAGGAGATATCGAAAAATTGACTGGAATGGACCCTCTAAAACAATAGGCGAGGATCCCAGATCAATTAAAAGAACTAAAAAAATGTCAAACCGTTTTTGAAATAAGAATAATTTTTCGTCAAATTATGGCCAGAGAGCACGGATTTGTAGACAATGTGTTTTTGAGGTTAAAAATGGGTGCGTGTACTTATGTACGCGCGTGAGAAGTTATACTTCTTTTTAAAAATAAATTTAATAATATTTCAAAAAAAATACTACGCCACCCGGGAGTGAACTCAGAACCTACCAACTATGAAACAGGGGCCTTGCCACTGTGCCACGATGTTCTATGGATATATAATGAGAAAATACAATATTTAAATTTAACTCTCCTCATTTTTTCATAACTAACTTCATCTGTGTTAATTTTGTGTTACACTGAAATTTCACTCTCATCATTTCTTCATAACGCGCCTAAAAAAGTATAACTTCAAAAAATAATAAAAAAAAATTAATTGCATCATGGGGAAGTACGGACCTGTAGAAAATGTGTCTCCACATAACATGTAACATTCGTACTAGTAGCTGATAGTTTGGTGAACAATTGAGCAACCAATCAACCCTTTCAACATAAATAACAAAAGCACATATATACATACTAAATTTCATCAAAATTTGTATATTGCGTTCGAGAGCTATCTTGGACTGACGACAGACAAAGTTTTAAAGAAAAATCGTTGAGTAGATCACTTTAATGGATCAAAAATATGATTATCTCTACCTATGAAACGCAAAGTCCAGTTGGTACTCTGACTCATAGATGGTTCACATAGAGTTCCACGATGGCTTAGTGCAGAGACTTGAAATAGGAAAGGAAAAATCAGTTATTTTTTAGGCCAATGAAATTTCACAGAGGAAACTAGAGGAGACAGCGAAAAATTACCGAGAATGGACCTTCCAAAACAATATACAGGGTGTCCATAAAGTCTCACCCCACCCCCCCGTATCTCGAAAATAGTTGAAAATATAAGAAAACGCAAAACACACGTAACCCTTATATTTCAGGGGGATTAATTTTAGACTAAAAAATTGTTGGCTTCGGCCAGCCGTTTAGGCTGGGCACCTATTGGCTTCAAAATCTTAAATGAGAAGGTATATCAAGTGACAGCTTGTTTTGGAGGTCTCGTTAATACGAGTTCGTTACAGAAAACCAGTGCGGCCGCAAAGAGAATGGGTCACATGTTCCACCCTGTAATTCGTGAACGGTAGATCCCAGAGAGCTCTGGTTTTCTGTAGTGATCTCGAATTAACGAGACCTTTAAAACAAGGTGATATACCTTCTCATTTAAGATTTTGAAGTCAGTCGGTGCCCAGCCTAAACGGCTGCCCGAGGCCAAACATTTTTTAGTCTAAAATTAATCCCCCTAAAATCTAAGGGATACGTGTTTTTGCGTTTTCTTATATTTTCAGCCATTCTCGAGATACGGGAGGTGGGGTGAGACTTTATGGACACCCTGTATAAGAACCCCATAACAAATATGAAAATTTCCCCTACCCGATTAATGGCCGACTATCAGGATGAGTGATAAAAGTTGAATAAAAAGGTCTTCCCCAGTGCAAAAATTATAATAAAATATTGATTTTTCAAAATTGGAGCCGTTTCCATTCTAGGGGTAGGTACCATCAAAAGTTCAAAATTGGGAACATCTACTTAAAAAATGATAGAGAAAGATTAAAGAGCCGACATCAACACAGACGTTGGTACCACAAAATATCCAAATCAGAGAAGTTTTATGACTTGAATTTCGTAACCGTAGCGAAACACGAGCAAACAGCTAGTATGACTAAAAGAAGTAGCAGAGGCTCTTTAGTAAAAGAGGATATGCCATAAGCGAAAAGTATAACTTTTTAATAAATAGAAAGGAGCACAGAAAAAGACAAAATGTAAAAAGAGGGATAAGTGGAAAGAAATTGAGGCAGAACAGAGGAAGAGAGGCAAGGGGGAATAAAGGAGAGGAGAGGCGAAATGGGGATTAACAAGGAATAAGATTGATGAGGCCGGATCCAGTTGTTATTAATAACATATACCAAACTTACTCCCACCATTTTCTTTTTATACTCCGAAATTCATGTTATTCATATATTTGGTGAATGAGCAAAAAAAAGTACATCAGTAACCATATCCCATGGCCCGAAGGTCATTGCACTAGCTTGCACTGGAGAGACCTGGGTTCGAATCCTGGTAGTGGCAATTGGTTATCGTTGTGGTTTGAATGTTTCGGGGATCTTCCAGCCTGGTGAGGACAATGAGTAGCTATGAAGATCAATGCGCAAAACGACCCGGTGCCAGCATTGAAGGTATATTTAAAAAATAAAAGTAATTTAACAATGAGTTGTAGATATTGGGAAAATCCTACAATGCTGCATTGGACACCAAGGTTATAACCAAATAACACAAAGAATTTTAAAGGTGGATTAGTTACAAGAGTTCGGGAACGGGTAATCTAAAACGCAGAAATTGTTTTTTGTAAACTATTATTTCAGATCATTGTGACGCCTGCGCACGAACATGTTTTGTAAAAACTCTTTGATGGAAAATTTAAAAATGACAATGTAATTTTAATGTCCCCTTTACCCTTTTCTCATAACCTGGCAGTACTACCACGTAATAAAAGGGATGTGGCCAGTGTAGAACCTGGCAGTAGGCAGTACTGCCATGTGATGAAAGTGACGTGGCCAGTGTAAGACCTGACAGTACTGCCACGTAATAAAAGTGACGTGGCCAGTGTAGATCCTGGCAGTACTACCATGTAATAAAAGTGATGTGCCCAGTATAGAACCTGACAGTACTGACATGTAATAAAAGTGATGTGGCCAGTATAGAACCTGACAGTACTGCCATGTAATAAAAGTGATGTGGCCAGTTTAGAACCTGACAGTACTGCCATGTAATAAAAGTGACGTGGCCAGTTTAGAACCTGACAGTACTGCCATGTAATAAAAGTGATGTGGCCAGTATAGAACCTGACAGTACTGCCATGTAGTAAAAGTGGTGTGGCCAGCATAGAACCTGACAGTACTGCCTTGTAATAAAAGTGACGTGGCCAGTTCAGAACCTGACAGTACTGCCATGTAATAAAAGTGATGTGGCCAGTATAGAACCTGACAGTACTGCCATGTAATAAAAGTGACGTGGCAAGTTTAGAATCTGGCAGAACTGCCATGTAATGAAAGTGACGTGGCCAGTATAGAACCTGGCAGTACTGCCACATAATGAAATCGACATGGCCATGGCCACAATGTAGAATATTACGTTTTTACTAAACTTTTCTTCCTTTTGCTGCGTACCATCGTCTGATTTGCCGCGAATAATGGATCTATCAAGGTTTTTACAGGATGTCTTTGATATCGTTTTATTTTGGTTTATTATTTCCAAGGATGAACATCTGAAATCATGCCCGGAAAATCCGCAGTACACTATGACCCGCACTTTTGCCCATTAGTGTTAACAGATTTTTTTTCCAACAGTTTCGGATGAATTTTAGATTTGCGTAAATTAAAATGAACCACCCTGTATATTAAAATAAAATTAGACTTGCGTACATTAAAATGAACCACCCTGTATATTAAAATAAAATTAGATTTGCGTACATTAAAATGAAACACCCTGTATATTAAAATAAAATTTAATTTAAGTGACACTTCAGTTTCAAGTGGCCAAAGAGTCCCCACATACTCAAATGGTCAAATTTGACCGTAATAGTTACTAAACAAATTTACTCAAAGTTTACTCCCCCCCCCCTTCAAATAAAGGTTTGCCAATGAAAAATGCGTACGAATGACGTCATCAAGAAAGAAAATATTCATACCTACCTAGATTATAATGAAGACCCCCCCCCTCAATTCTTTATGAATATAAAAAAGATAGTAGGTGAGGCGAGGGGACAAGCTCGAAGGAGAAAAAAGAAAATATATAAAAGAAAATGAGACGTGTCAGTTTGAAGAGTCAGTGACGAGTTTGTCGAGCGAAATTACCTTCCACGTGTCTGCCAATGAAAAGAATACCCCAGATGTATATATACCACCTATATACAGGGTGTCTAAAAAACGAGCAGGGATAATTATCTTGAGAGCGGTATAAAAGTTCGAAAAATACTGAACACGTATTTCTTAATACAAAAGGGAAAACATTTTCTAGTGGTTTTTAAATATTGGGCAATTCCTGGGCTTAAATATTTGGCTGATGGGGGGTCAACATTGAAATCTTAAAAGGAACCTCCCCTTTTGTAATACAATTTGGGAACGCACAAAAAACATTTATTTGAGATCTGTACTCAAAACAGAAGGCCCAAGTTATTCTAAGTGCAAATTGAGTTTTTTAAACTTTTTTCCACTCATAATTCTGCGCCTGTAAGATTGTTAATATCTTTCGAACGATGTTTACAAATATGAAAGAAAAGGTTCATGTTCCGACCCTGAGTGAGGCTCATATCCGGCGTACGGTTTCAAAGTTCGAATAACACTGGAAACGTTTAGTTTTATTTCGAGGCTGAGAGCTTTCTCTTTTCTTCACACTTTCAGTAACACTTGAAGAGCTATGGCTAAGTAAAATTTCAAAAGTTTAACTTCCATTTGAAATAACTCCGGCTCTATTCTGATTGCAGATCTCAAATACAACTCAAAATACTTTCATTTTGTTTTTTATTTCATAAAAAGTAATAAAAAAGAGGTCTTTCTATTTAAGAGTTCAAATTAACCTTCCTGAGGCCTCCCCGGAAAATGCCCTAAACTTGAATTCCCCTTTGGTAATTAGAAACAAGTATTTCCGCGTTTTTCGAAACCGTTCTCAAAATATTGAGTTCCGATCCTTATTTTTTGAGGCACACTATTCAATGCCCTCAACAGGTCCACTATGAGGAACTAGGATACTCAAGACAACCCAAATATAAAGGAAATTCTATGAAAGAACAAATAAAAAATAAAAAAAACAAAAGAATTATCTTAGAGTTACCATGGACATGAAAAAAAAAACTGGCACGCTTCACTTGCTTCGGAAGGTAAAGGAAGTCAACAGAACAAATGGCTGCAAGGCTGGTAAATAATGAAGGGCCCCACAATCTGCCGCCTATACTTAAGGCCTGAAACCTACAAGGGGGGGGGGCTTGTTTGATAAAAATGATCTTAAATAAAAAATGTTTTTTTAAGTTTCCAATTAAGAACAAATGTCTTTATGATCAAAACTAGCCTATGAGCAACGGCGTTACCCAATAGAACCGAAAATCTCATCATCAAAGGTAACATCAGCCGTGGAGCTGGTTTGCAACAACTCATCAAGAGTTAAGTTGGTTAAATTGGGATACTATGTCAAGTAAAACCATAATGAAGGTTGAAAATTACTATATCTTCACTTGACTAAAAAAAATTAGTCAAGTGAAGATATAGTAATTTTCAACCTTCATCATCAAGAGTTGTTGATAATAAAGAATCCTTACGAATAATGCAGTAGCCTTCTCCTCGCTTACTGCATGGGTAATGGAAAAAATATTATTTTCGATCCTGCCCTTAGTCGCCTTTTAGGACCGGCTTGGGTACCTTGGAAGTATTCTTTTTAAGTCCCCTAATCCACAGAGGACATAGGAAGGATAATGCAGTAGCTTCTTCTTGCTTTCTGCATGGTTAATGGAAAAGATATTGTTTCTGACTCTGCCCTCAGTCGTCTTTTACGACGGGCATGGGCTTGGGTGCCATGAAAGTATTGTATTTAAGTCCCTCTATGACGTCCTCTAGGCCGAACTCAGGAGGGACCATGTGGTCCAGACCCTACCCACGAATTATTTTTTTATGCATGACTTAATACTGTAAGCTGTAACTCATCATCACCACAACCACCACCAACAACAACTAAAACATCGTCATCAAAAATAATAAAAACAACAACGTCAACATCACCTTCCATGATCATTATTTTCAGGTGTCCAGGACTTGGCTGTCAAGCCTTCGAACCCCCCGCCCCGAAAAAAAATCTTGGGTACGGCCCTACAGGGGACTACTATAGATATTCCTCTATCCTCTCTAAAGTCATAGCTCCATTTCTTATGAAACACTGCTATGTCTTATAGAGGAGAGAAAATATAAGCATGTAGAAAGCTTTTCATATTTCCCATTCATTGAAGTACATCAGGACAAAACGAAAATTCAGCAAAGTCACGCAGCTGAAAAACGATGCATCAGCATTTCATACAGAGTGAACCAAAAACAACAGCAGTGGTTCCGTCAACTGTAGTCTTCACGTTCTTAAATGGCCACCAATTTGGGGCACTCGGAGGCCCAAGAGGGACTGTTGATAGCCTTGAGTTACCAGGCTTTACAAATAGGAATGTTCAAGTTCATACCATATATCATCAATATCGAATGAGTCGTGCGAGAGCTATCATGATACAAAAGCCGAACAGACAAACGAAAGCGGTTTTATCGTGTCAATATGTTTGAGGTTTATAGTTCACAGTGTTTTTTTTACCTCTCGTATATGACGGAATATTTTAAAACAAATTTAGACGATCAAAAATTGAAGGTTCCCAAAAAAATTTAAAGGAAACCTCATGTGTGTTACCCCCATGTGACCATAAACATGTTCTCGTTATCTCCCTGATGGGGAGAAAATGTCGGAAACATTTTTCAACCATACCACGAAAGTCTTGTAAATACAAGTCAAACCATCTGACTAGTAAAATTTTACTAGTACTAGGAGTGCTAGGATTTATATTGCGAAACATAACTTGCAACCCTTAATACTATACAATTGTAGATTAAATAAATGGTACGGAAAACCGTACTAGACTTTCTCTTCCT
>CM022876.1:33621317-33631931 GCA_012654025.1 Pachypsylla venusta
GGCAGGTTAGCATTCCAGTAAAAGAGAAGAAGCACAGTCGGGTCAAGCGTGCTCTGGAAGTGAGAGTTGTATGTCGGCGAAGTGTGTGGCGAGGCAGGTTAGCATTCCAGTATAAGAGAAGAGGCACAGTCCGGTAAAGCGTGCTCTGGAAGTTAAGAGTTGTAGGTCGACGAAGTGTGTGAAGAGGCAGGTTAGCATTCCAGTATAAGGGAAGAGGCACAGTTGGCTCAAGCGTTGTAAGTTATTAACCCTTTCCACATCTACTTTAAGTTTAAAAATGTAAAAAATTACTTTAAGTTTGAAAATGTTCAGTTCAACTCTAAGGCAGTGGCCTGGGGTACTAAGGTTCCGATGTTATCGAAAAAAATAACGTTATCGAAACGCTTTGCTCCTGCTATATGAAGAAGATATTACACTCATGTGTGTGTATTTTCTCTATTTTATATCTATACCCGTAAGATGTCTTTTCTTTACTTTGTTTTGTTCAATGACAGTTCTGACTGATGGCATTGAATTACCTGTCCTTTTGTTACTGCCGTATTTTGACATAGGGTTTTCGGTAGAATATTTCCCGTCCCTTATCTTCTAACGATTCCCCCTTTTCCTTCTGCCACCACATTCGTGCTCACAAAAATCTAACAATTTTGCTCACCATAATATCCAAAAAAATAGAAGAGTTTAACGTAAACCCTAACAAATTATTGGCAATACAGATGAAGCAAAGCATTATTATTATCACTTTCACTTCCTCTCTGACATTTTATTTTTCCCCCACCACTACCCCTTCCGCGCCGAGCTACATATCCCGTTTAGTCTAAAATTTCCCCCCCCCCGTCATCCACTCATCCCTTTTTTATTTTCTCCGTCACCAGAAGCATTAATCAAAGCGTATAAACAAATCAATCAAATGGTTTTTCCCCTTCCTTTTATCAATTCCTCCCTTTTTTAATTCCCTTCTTACTCTCCTTTACTGTCTCTTTCGTGTTCTTCTAGTACACGCATTACACTTCCTTTTCATGATAGGAAATGAGGTAAACATATTTTCAGATTCTACTTCATTATTTTCTTATGTTGCAAACCACCTTCATTACTCGACGGTCCTAAGCCCGAGTGCATAGTGAAGATTTGGTGTTAGGAAGGGCATCTTTAGAAAACAGATGATGTGAAGTTTGCTTTAAGAGTCAGGGGTCAAGAGCAAGCTGATGAAATTCAGCAGATACTGTCTGACCTCTATCACTGGTGCAATCTAAATCGAATGGAGATAAATGTCAGTGCTGGAGTAATGCTCCGTCGTATGGTCTCCAAATTACAGCTGTCATTCCAAATCTATTGAAACCATCCAACACAGATTTTCACACATGATTGTGCAACCAAAATTACCAACCATGAATACGATAAAATACAAAAAGACAACAACATCATGTCCCTTGAACGCAGAAGACAGCTTACAGACCTACTGTTTCTCCTCAAGGTGATGCAGGGCAAAATATATCTCCCTGACATCCTGTCACAAGATAACTTCCGAGTAAATGTTCGAAATACTTGAAATAAAAATAGCTTCAAATCAGAAATGTACAAGAATAACCAATGCCAAAATGCACCTGTACAAAGAATGCAACAGCTGTGGAATGTAGCCGGTGATAGAGGTCTGGACATATTCTTCGACTCTGAGAACAGCGTCAAGTAAAGTTTGACTCGGGTGGGGTTTGATCTCTGTTTCTTTCATGTGGCTTTCGCTCAGAGTTTATTAATTTTAATTTCATTTTTCATACATTGTTAGTTAGGTATTTTAATTTTTCTGAATTTTTACTATTCTAATTTATTTTGTATAATGGGAGATATCCCGTAAATTTAGACAAAAAAAAACTCTGCTTCAAACAAATGATGAGGAGATCATCAAGAAAATGTGAGTTTCTACGCAGTTTCTATGGATACTGTGAGAAGCAAGCTAGTGTTACCTCTCATTGTTTCAAAAAAATGAGGGAGGTCATCATCACCCAAATGCGAGTTTCTAACGCAGTTTCTATGGATACTGTGAGAAGCAAGCTAGTGTTACCTCTCATTGTTTCAAAACAATGAGTGGGGTCATCACCCAAATGCGAGTTTCTACGCAGTTTTTTTGGATACTGTGAGAAGCAAGCTAGTGTTTTCACTGTTTCAAAACAATGAGAGAGGTCATCACCCAAATGCGAATTTCTACGCAGTTTCTTTGGATACTGTGAGAAACAAGCTAGTGTTACCCTGCCTAGAAACTAGAAAGAGTTATACAACTAAAGAGATTAGGTACCGGACAAAAGGTTGTGACAAGGTAGGAAGATAATAGCGACAAGTGTAGCATTAGAGGTTAATTGATATTGGAGATTTTTAAAAATACTTTGTAATGCTATGATGGCCACAAAAATTATGTCATAGTAACACAAAAAATATACATTTATAGTTTTTTTTACATTTTCCTATGTTCTTATATTTTGTGAGCTAAATTCTTCTTCTGGGTTATGCTTGGAAATTAATCTTTATGACCGATCCGAACAGCCTACCCTCGGCACGGAAACAACTAGGTCGGACATGTACAGTAATGTGCAACAGAAAAGCGCAGGATCTTAAAATAAATGCTAATATTGTCACTCCGATTACAAATTAGCGAAATGGCAACTCGCACTTCTATCTATACTTATAAAACGCAAAGCCCAGTTGGTATACTGACTGACTGACTGACTGATCATCAACATAGCTCCACTATGGCTAAACCTAGAGACTTGAAATTTGGCACACAGATCCCTTTTAGTACCTATGTAGGCGCGTAATAAGAAAGGAAATAATCAAAAGTTCAAGTGGAAGCAAGTTACCGCCATAAATGACGCTTTTTAACGGGTCTTTTTGCAATTTTTTCTGGACAAACTAAAAGAGATAACGATAAATGACCGAGAATGGACAACCTCAAAATAGTATGTAAGGACCCCATAAAAAATATAAAATTTGAAATTTTCCGGTTTCTCCCCGATTTATGTACGGTTTTCTCCACCAAATAATCGGAATTGAGAAGTACCACTTCGGGTCGGGATGAGCGAAAAAGCAGAAATTCGATACAACGGTGTTCCGCAGTACAAAAAGTCATAGCCTTGAATAAAATATTGAATTTTCTATTGAAATATTGAAGAGGAGCGGTGGTCAATTACATGTATTTTTAAATTTAAAATTACATGTATTTTTTTTTTTGTCAGAACATATTTCCGAATTCGCTCAATAAGGGGGAAAGACATTTTAATAGCACTTCGGAGTAACAAATACATTCTTGAAGTTGCGTCTTCCACATTATTTAACCACTTTGTATATTTCCGAATTCGCTCAATAAGGGGGACACATTTTAATAGCACTTCGGAGTAACAAATACATTTTTTGATAAGAGATAAGATTAAAATCCTTTGTAACGCCATTTGTTTTAAAAAAATATAAATTTAAAAACTTCCCAAATAAAAAGGGAGGGAGGAACGTTCAAGATGACAATATAATATACCGGGTGACTATACCAAACACATGAGTTGGCTCCCAAAGCTAAACGTAGAAATATGAAGCAGTTTTGGTACGAAATTAAAAAAAATGGGTGCGTGTACTTATCGTACGGGCGTGAGAAGTTATACTTCTTTTTAAATCTGCACAAGTGTTTATTATTTCAATGCCCCCCACAAAATTTGATATTTTACTTTTCAAGGTACGTAGAATCCAAACTCAGCTCGTACATCGCACTCTATACGCAGTATACCATACGTCACCTGTCCACATCGAATGTCACTTTTGCCACTTAGCGTTGAGCGATTTTGAAAAATCGGTGTGGGTACCAATAGAGGTCTTATTCTGCTCCGAATCTTAACGTCACAGGTCAGTCACATATATAGGATTCCATACTAAAATTTTATTCTAGCCAAATTCATCAAAATCGGTCAACGATAAGAGGTTTGACCATTACGGTGGACAAACGGATTTTTTTCTTTCGATTTTTAGAAAAGTAAAATACCAAATTTTGGGGAGGAGTATATTTTTTTTTTGTGACGATTGCAAATGTTCAACAAGCTATGTGCAGGATGTGTGGAGAGGAAGAGGAAACGGCTTCGCACATCATATTTGACTGTGGCCATATATGACGCTACAACGCTTCAGGACACTAGGGTTCCCGGGTTGTGAACTTATACGAGATACACTCTAACCCTGTAGAATCGTTGCTGAACTTCATTAGGGGTTCGGCCATTTCAGGACTGGGTGAGAGATTTTAGACGTGGAAAAATATGTGTGCAATAGTCCTAACTAGTGGACGCAGTACTTGGAATTCCGAAAGGAAATGCCGCCACAATTAATAATAATATAGAGACCTTAAGCCAAAAAAAGTGTCCTGTCCTTTTTACATTGGATATTTAGTAGTCCTCTTTGAAAGGCCATTAGCCAAAGCCATCACCCATCCTTGTGTTTTATGAAAGTTTGATCAACTAATATTAAAGCCTATGGCCAAATCTAAATAAACTCACCAAACCACACACATAGAATAATCACTTTTTTTTAGACACGTGTGAAGTTACACAAGTGTTTGGAAACTACTCGGGATCCAATCAGCTTCATGAGTAACTCCACAAAATTGAAGGTTATTCTTCAGCTAATATAGCTTTAAGGCAGCTAATATAGCTTTGATGCTGATCAGAATTTGAACGTACAAGCCCACCCGGAAATTTATGAATATCAGATTTTTTATTTTTTTTTCCTTTCAAAAAAAAATATTTTCATAGCATGGGAAGAATATTATATTAATTGAATGGAAGCGAATTTGATAAAAAAAATAAAATAAAATAAAAAAATGAATAACAACAATGATGAAAAGAAGGGAGACCAATGAAAGAAAATGGCAACAAACAACATCATCGTGGAACAAAGATTGAAAAAAGAATCGAAACTTTTTTGAAGAAAAGGGAGCAGCAAAGAAAAACATTCTATTTATGGAAGAAAGAAAAGTAGTAGATAAGGAATTTACTGATAAGAAATAAATAACAATGAAAATAAAATAAAGGAAGTAAAGGAAGACGTTGATGAAATGGAGAACAGAAAGAAAAAAAAAGGAGGGGGGGTACCTTTGCCCGTTCAGGGTTCTGAACTTAGGGCGAATATGCATTTTTGAACAAGATCATCATGAGACGAGATCCCACGGCAAGCAGATCGAGCCATTTGATTCCTCCGCAATGAATATTCAGAAGGTGATTGCCAGTAAGATCGATGAATCTGCAAGGAGAAAAAGACCACTCCGAAACCGTGTTTTAAGTTTACGAAAATTAATATGGTCCACTGTTTCTTGCTTGCTAAAGCAAATTTTCGAATTTTTCAAATAAAGATGAGTATAACCATCAGTAAAAGAGCATTCACACTAAGCAGTGACAGTGCGGGCAAATGATTCCCGCTGATCATAAGCTCACAGGCAATGACACTGCCACGTGCCATTCTAGTATGAACATGTTCCTTCAACTGTCTGAAAGAATGGAAGAATATATTTCGTTTTGCCGGGCGGATCACTTGCCAGTCACGGCACTGTTGCTGTTTAGTGTGAATACTCCTTAACGCTTGGTGGGCTCAAAGAGGTTCGTATAATGCACGGTATGGATGAATATATTTAGTTTTGCCGAGCAGATCACTTGCCTGTCACGGCACTGTTGCTGTTTAGTGTGAATACTCCTTAACGCTTGGTGGGTTCAAAGAGGTTCGTATAATGCACGGCAAAACAATTAGCTTCCGAGACCCTTTTCACGTTTTCCTTAGGTATTTGTGTACAAATTTTTCAGTACCAATTTTTTTAAAAAAAGACCCTACGGCTATGTGTGTGTGTTTGTGTTATATTAATGCATCATAATAGCTAGGAAACAAGATGTAGAATATAGCGGATGTGTGAAATTGAGCGTACGGAAAAGTTACCTTTTCAGTGTAAATAATTAATTCATTTTTGTGAGGAGTAACGTCATGAATTTTTTAAAAAGGCGGGACGGGAAAACAAAAGAGCTCATCCTGCCGCTACTATCCTTCAAATGTATTTTAATGCCCTTTTTTTTTTACCTTATTTTAGCTCCTAATGAAAGGAAATGGGGGATGTGTGTTTTTGTTTTTTGGGTGGACAGTGGACGGGTAACTTTACATAAATTAGTTACAAGCGGTCGCTTGTCATCCATTTGCTAAAGTCTCTCCTCTATAATCAATAACTGCTACACATCAGTTGCCTTGAATAGGCTGAATGTAACCTAAAAAGCCAACAAAAAGTGAATGTCTCCAAGCAGCCTCCTATCCGATTACTCAAGGAGGGACGATTGTGATGTATTTTGATGAAAATTCTTGAAAAAAAAAAAAAACTTTCGTGCAACCGTTAATTTCCATATCACCTTAAAAAGGATTACGACAGGATCCCAATTTTCAAATTTTATGCCAATACCGACCGGAGGCATAATCTTATCCTAACATCCATTAAAAAAAAAATAGGTCATACTTGAGATTATGGTATGTTACTTGAGTCATTTCCAAACAAAATATTTTTCTTCACATAGAGAGGTGTATCTTGAACCATTCAGTCATGAAATAGTAGCCAGTAGGTCTGAGACACCCTGTATAGTGCATAGGATAATGGATGATGATAAATTTGCTGAAATTGAAATTCCAAGCTTCCCTATCTTCGACAGAGAGGATGCGAAATTCCATGTTTCCCCCAGAAATAGCTTGCCCGTGTAATCCCTCAAAATATCTTCTACAAAAATATTGTTCGGTTTTCCGATGAACCTTTCCATATTTCCATGGACCGTTTCCAACCACAAAAACCGCAATGAGAATTTTAATATTTTTTGATGCTTTATCATATCTGGTCGATATTTTTTTTTACCTGAATACAGTAAAAGGTATGGAAACACTGGGGGATGGGAGGTTTCCACAACAAGGTTTTTTGCGGTTCGGTTGATATTGATGAAAAAACGAGGGTTGGGGAGCGGCGGGGGGGTATTTCAACTTTTCGATAGTATTTATTTTCACCTGTGTGGTATGAGGGAAGAAAATAATATCCCCTGAATAAATCATCCGCAATATTAATATTAATACGAAGGTGTGTTCATTGGTTTGTCCCTTGATCGTGCAGCAACGACAGTGTTATTGGAGGTGTTTGCGTCGTGTCATCTAATTCAAATTCCCTCCAGTTCATATGAAAATCATAGATTAGCAAAGAAGTTCTCCCCGTAGTCGAGTCTTGCAGACGGTTGTATCTGCTTATGCGCAGCTGACAGCTGGGCACCATTTTCAAATTCACTCCAGTTTGTATCTGCTTATGCGCAGCTTACAGCTGGGCACCATTTTTTAACAATAACAGATTTTTTAATATTCATTCATTCGAATTACCAAAATTAGATCAAAAAATCTTTACAGTCTCCTCCCTCGTAACTCTAAGCATTTACAGTCTCCTCCTTCCTAGCTCTAAGCATTTACATTCTGCTCCTTCGTAACTCAAAACATTTACAGTCTGCTTTTTTGTAGCTTGTAGCTCTAAGCATTTAGAGTCTCCTCCCTCGTAACTCTAAGCATTTACAGTCTCCTCCTTCGTAGCCTTTGCAGTCTGCTCGTTCGTTTCTAAACCACACTGATCTCATGGGAACAAATTAATTCAATGGAGTAAAATTCAAAAGTTCAATTGGTAATTAGAGAATTAATTTCATTAAAAAAGTTTGTGAAATTTTAAGCCTAAAGCTCATAATCCGTTAGGACGACCCCGGCACTGATGTACAGAAACTGTATATAAAAATAAAAATCTGCGATTTGGCGGTGTGTGTGTGGGGGGGGGAGGGAATTGTACATAACAATGTACACAGAACGAAAGTGCGCCAGAATTGTGAGTATGCAAGGATCCGTTACACAAAATGCAAACACAGGCCTTTTACTAAAAGAGAAATGCATTATCCACTAAATCGTAAAGTTCTAGTGGTTCCTATAGTGCGGGGTCTGTCTCACCTACGTGTGTTAGGTGCATGGACAACCAAAGCTAATAAAACACCCAAACCGCCAACGGGTAATGCAATTTGTCGTCCCACCCGCCGACATCATCTGTGAAGATTATGCGTGGTAATTTTTTGCGTCTCTTCAACGGGCAAAATTGACCAATGAACAAAGTGTGTCTAGAGATCACGATTTAAGTTTTAACGCTAAATTCCAAATTACCAATAATCTTAAACAACATACACAGCGGCTATCTTCACATCGGCTTGGTGTCGGTGGCCGATGTTGAAAACTAAATGAAACGCTGGAAGTCAATAAAACATCTGATCCCGATAGAATCCCCTACTCATTTTACAAATGCCCTCAAAATGCAATTGAGCGTAATCTTCAGTCACTGCCCTTCCGACTGCGAAATCCCTGATAGGTTTAAAGAGTCCATTATAACCCCTGTCCTGAAGAAGGCCAGTGATCAGGAGATTGAGAATCATCGACCCATATCTAATCTGAATGTGATTGCGAAAATTTTCGAGAGCATTTTATATACGTAAATGTCGGCGTACATTTTCAATGGGATCTCTTCCGTGCAGCATGGCTTCGTGGAGGGGAGGTCTACGGTAGGAAACCTCGTGGAATTTTCTGATTACGTTGTCAGATCAGTCTGCGAGCGTGTCCGTTCTGCGTAACTGGCATTGAGAAATGCTTTGGGACAATAAACCATGACGTCATTTTGAATAGTCTGTTTCGAAATGGTTTCTCAATTCCTCTCGTCAAACTTTAGCTATTTGCGGGACCGAAAAATATATGTTCGATGCCTTGGCCATATATCCGCTCCAATTGCATAAACATCTGGTGTGGTCCAGGGATCAAAACTGAGCAGCCTTCTGTTCATATTATTCAAGAGATTGTAATCTGTTACAAGTGGATCTTACCTCTCTATCTCAATGGTTCCAAAAAATCGGTTTAAATTTTCACATTAAAAATGTTACGCCATGATATACACGAATAAAAGTAACCCATATAGACATACGTACTACATAAACAACTCCCAGATTGATTAAAGATCTGGGCGTAACATTTCAGTCAAACCTAAATTTCAACAATCATATACAAGAGATCACAGAAAAAGGCCATAAAACACTTGGTATGGTTATCAGGTATGCGAAGTACATCATCAGGGATCCTGATGCCATTGAACTCCTGTACCGAGCCTATGTAAGATCTGTCCTTGAATACGGATCTATCCTATGGACATCATCCACCCAGGTTGGATCGAGGGGACGAGGGGGAAAGAGTGCAATCAAATTTTGTTCATTATATTTTCGAAAAATAAACGGTTTCAACTCGAAATTCCCCCACTATAATGAGTACACTTTACTCTATGAATCTTTTCTACTGGAGCCTCTTGAGGCTTGACGGTCCGAACTAAATACCGTATAAAAGCCTCTAAGAGAATAGTCTTTGGACATAAGTGTTCAAAATTTTGCAAATCACTGAGTAGAATAAAAAGCCAGATAAAACGTATTATACTCGTAGGCATGGTGGGGGAACTAGTTTTTAATCCTCATGCAAGTGGTATTCCCCTCACAGCACCCCCTCCCCCAATACAATATTGCACTACTGTTTAGTCAGAGGTCTATCTCCGGATATGAAAAAGTGCATTCATAGCGCAGCGGCGGGGCGGTGCCGTGCGGGACGGGTTAGTCCTGGTGATTATACATTATTCTCATTTCTGCATACATAATTCATTACTCTTCCAGCGAATCAGAGATTTGTAACTTTATGTGGTTTTGCGAGACTGACATACCCCCGACAAAAGCTCAGCCAACTTAGCATACATTATAGAGGCTTATTGGTTGAAGGACCATAGAGTACACTAGTAATTCTGTGAACTGTACACCTAATTCAAGTAATAAGTCTCCATACCCCGGACAAAAGAATTACTAGCGTATTCTATGGTCCTCCAACCAATAAGTCTCTATAATGTATGCTAAGTTAACTGAGCTTTTGTCTGGAATATGGAGACTTATTACTTGACTTAGGTGTACAGTTCACAGAATTACTAGTGTACTCTTTACTCTATGTTCCTCCAACCCATAAGCCTCTATAATGTATGCTAAGAAGAACTTATTTATCAAACAATTTTCTGCCAAAGACTTCCCATCTTAAGTCCACATAATCTTCACCTTTTTTCCCCGATCACACCATATCACCAAAGACTACCTGTCTACCTTTCCTTCCTCAACAACGTGCACATTGCTCGTCCGCCCGTCCATTATCTAATAAACAATTTCCTCGTCCGTTTCCACTCAGCACTCTTCTCAGAAATGTAATATTTACTCAGGCTTACCGCGTTATTTCCGGTGAAGAAAATTTAACATTGTTTAAACATGCGTTTTATACACAACAAAAGCAAATCATATTTTATGCTGAAGAGGTAAATGTATTTTATACAAATTCTGACGAGCTATGTAACGGGTAGACTCCAGGCGTCCGGGCCCAGGTAATTGTATTAAATATAACAAGCTATGAAACAGGAAACGGAAGCTGTGAAACGATTAGAGTCCAGGCTCATGTAATACATTAAATATAACAAGCTATGAAACAGGAAACAGAAGCTGTGAAACG
>CM022876.1:33637026-33684990 GCA_012654025.1 Pachypsylla venusta
AATTTTGCGTGAATAAACTGTGAAATAATAAGGATCTTAAGCAATCAATTATCGGTAAATCGTGTGAAATGGAACGAGGTATATCGAAAACGCTAAAGTGCACTGAAAAGTGACAAAAATCATGTTAAACACTTACCCCTGTGTCTGTTGGTCTGCTTGTCAAACATCAACATAGAATCTTCAATCTGAAAGCAAAGAGATGCAAATTATTCACTAACTGACATTCACGGTCCAGCTCCAGTTCCACGTAAAATCTTTATTTTGCCAAACATAAAAAAAAAAAAAAAAGAAATAGACTCTTGAGTGGAATGTTGCCACTCGGCGAGGTTAATGCCTGAGACATTTTCTATTACCTAACCCTTGCCTAATGAATCATGCCTTAAGAGAAAACGGTTAGGTTTGTTGGTGACAAGAAACTTTTGGTTGAAATCGAATCTACCGTTGTTTTTACAGTATTTTTTTCGGGGGCCGAATCCAGGACTAACACCTGAAAATGATGATCATAGAAGGTGATGTTGTTCTTGTTGTTGTTATTGTTTTTATTGATGATGATGATGTTGTTGTTGTTGTTGATGATGATGATGATGATGTTGTTTATGTTGATGATGTTGTTGTTAGTGGTGGTGGTGGATGTGGTGGTGATGATGACGAGTTACACCTTACAATATTACATGAGTCATGCATAAAAAAATAAGATTTTAAGGGGGGGATCTGGACCCTAAGGACCCCCCTGGGTACGGCCTTGGTTTTTTATGAGGTTTTCCATGAATACTGTCTAAAAAGAGAACGATAAGAAAGCTCTAGAACTTAAAATCGTGAAATGCATGTTAATATTATGTATTGAACGCGCCACGAAACAATTGGTTACTTCTATTTTAGGGGATCTGAGCTAGGTTGACCTAGCCCTGATGATGTTCTCACGAGAGTATGAAACTGGTCAGCTCTAATTAACATCCTTTTAACTTTTATATTCTAGTCAAGTGAAGATACTCGTATAGTATTTGACTAGGCCAAGGCCGTACCTAGGGGGGTCCAGCCCCCCCCCGGAAATTTCAATGTTTTTTTTAATGAAAAAAACTCTACTTTGCACGTGACTTATAATAAAAACACAAAAACAACAACATCAACAAAAACAACATTACTTTCCATGATCATGATTTTCAGATGTTAGTCATGTCTTGGCTGTTAATGCTTCGGACCCCCCCTCCCCCCACCCCAAAAAAAATCTTGGGTACGGACTGGGCTATTGGGCTAAAGTTGGTTCGTCAAATATTACTGTAATAAATAATTAACCTAAATTGGGAACAGAACTGGTTGCAAAAAGTTACGAAAAAATCATGATGTCATGTTGGGAAGCATTCTTGCACATTATTACACGTACATGAATCGGAAGTTTTACGCCTTTTGAATGCACAGTATCATTCATTCAATTAAAATTTCTTGTTTATGACTGCATAATACCTTTTCAGAGAATGGGAACATATATCATACGGGCAAGGGCAGGTCAAAACTTCCTCCTCCCCCTCCCACACACACCACAAGAGTCCTCTATTGTTTCCGCTTATAGAAATTTGCCCCCCCTACCTCTCAGTATCTTCATTTATTCCCCAAAGGTTTGCTCCAGTTTTATCTTTATGTTATGATGATATTAATGGCTTAGATTCGGTCAGTAACGATCCCGACGCAGTCAGCACGTGTTATAAGATACTGTTAAAGTAAAGTATACGGTCAACGGGCACTTAGGATCGAGGCGAAGTCAGCATAATTATGTGTTAGGATGCTATCAAAGAGCAGAATAAGGTCGGCGGTAAGTAAACATCACGACGATATAATAAGATCAGAACAATTACATAAAAGCCCATTTGAGATTTGGTTTGGATTTAATACCCCCTGCATCTAAGTCACAGGAACGAGCAGATCAAGATGATCTGGTGTTCACGTTAGTGTTGTAGTCATTTATATAAAAACATCTTAATCAAAATTTAAAAAGTCATTTTCAAAAAACCAAATATTGGGTCCTCTGGCCTCCTCCCCCGGGAGGCACGGCCCCCAAAATTATCGAAAAACCCTTAACATCAGCCATAACATATCAAAATTTTACGTTTCTACAACAAACCGCAAAAAAGGTAAAAATCATTTCTCAAAAAACAGAATATTGGGCCCCTTGGGGCCCCAAAAAACTATACAGCAAATTTCTTCATGTCCTAAATATGTATACCAAATTTCGTTAAAATCGTATTAAAAATGTTAGCTTGTATCGCTTAACAAACAAACATACATACACATATACCTACTTACATAGGGACACGCACACACATATACAAGTGCATTTTGGGATGTATGCCGGAGTCAAAAATGGAGTTCACTAACGTTCACAAATATTCTCCTTAAAAGCCCTTTTTAATGAAAGGGTTTCTAAGGGGAATTTATTTTACGAATTTACAAATAATAATAATAATAAAATGAATGTCTTTGGTGACTTTGTGTTTTTGTTTTGATGAAAAGAATTTTAAAGATTTTAATTTTCGTAGGATCGACTTTTACAAATTTAATGATTGTCATCAAATTGAAAAAGTCGATCCGACGAAATTTTAAAAATATTTAAAATTCACAAACATACGGTTCATGTAGATTCTGCATTGCAGAACAAGTAAGTATTCTCTTTTGAACAAGTAAGCATTCTCTCTACATTGTAGAACAAGTAAGTATTCTCGTTCATGTAGATTCTACACTGTAGAACAAGTAAGTATTCTCTTTTGAACAAGTATTCTCATTTATGTAGATTTTACATTATAGAACAAGTAAGTATTCTTTTTTGAACAAGTAAGTATTCTCGTTCATGTAGATTCTACATTATATACCAAGTAAGTATTCCCTTTTGAACAAGTATTCTCATTCATGTATATTCTAAAGTAAGTATTCTCGTTCATGTAGATTCTACACTGTAGAACAAGTAAGTATTCTCGTTCATGTAGATTCTACATTGTAGAACAAGTAAGTATTCTCGTTCATGTAGATTCTACACTGTAGAACAAGTAAGTAATCTCGTTCATGTAGATTCTACATTGTAGAACAAGTAAGTATTCTCTTTGGAAAGAGAACACAAGTTCATTCTTTTTCCACATGATCACAACTGTCAAATTGGATGACAAAAACTTTTTTACGATTTTCAGTTTATATGTGGGATGTGGGACCCCAATTTAGGGGATGAGAGAAATGAAAATTGATCCGGTGGAAGTGCTGCCTACAAGCAGGCAAAGGTTTGTTATGTTTACTTCTCAATGACGCAGGAATTTCTTAAGAAGGAAAGAGAGAATCTGAAATCTGAGAAGTGAAAATGCCTGCTAGCAATTAGTGGATATTAATACCTCCCCCTCTTTCCTCCACTAACGCTTTCCATGTAACTTCTATGTCTAAATATTATTCCATTTACTTCGCTGGCAAAACGTTTTGTGAGGAAATATTAATATTATTCCATTTACCTCGCTGGCAAAACGTTTTGTGAGGAAATATTGTGGAACATTGTTTTCTCATTTCAACAGAGAATTGTTTTTTTTTTCAACAGCCGAACCGATAAAAAATTTCGAGACCATTTCTTGAGAATAAGATACAAAGTGTCATAAAAGTGCCATAATTTTGGTCTGACGAGTTGACAGGGAAAAGAAGGATTCCACACATGCACGGAGTTTTTTCAGGGGCCCCCTTCAAATGTATCGTACATACAATGAATTTAGCTAAAGGTGTATTAGCGGGCATATTTCTACCCCTGTGTTCGGATTTCTTGTCCGAAATCCGAACACGGATTTCTACATCTACATATACATGCATAGCGGGTTGGAGTCACAAAAAAAATATCTGACCGAATGTTCATAAAAAAGAGGTGGTCGTATTATGATGACCTTGACTGACTTGTCAAGGTTGACCTTCAAGGTCAGATGAAGGTCAACTTCATTTTCTTAAATGAGACGACCTGAATTTCATTACATTTTAATTTTCGTCTTGAGGAAAATTAATAATATTTAAAATAATCCTTGAGACAAAAAAGCTTATAAAGTCATCAAAGACATAAAAACAAAAATTCTTATCTAATATAGAAGTTACGCTGATTATTATTATACAGGGTGTCCCATTTTAAGTGACCAACTCAATTGATTTCGAAATTGTTGGAGTCATAAAAAATCATATCTAATTTGATATGAAATTAGATATGAAAAAAAAATAGATATGAAAATCATTTTCATATATCTATTTTGAAAAGGTCTCAAGACGAAAATTAAAAATATTTAAAATAATCCTTCAAACAAAAAACCTTATGTAACTATACTCGTATGTATTTTTTTAGATTTAAAAAACTCAAAATTGGGATTAGTTTTATTTTATTTTTAATTTGGCTTAATGTCTCTTTAACATCTATTGGTCATTTAAGACGGGAGTTTCACCCTCCATTCGCTGAAAGCTTGCAAACCAGCTACCCACATTGACTTCACCAAGCCTTGGGCCGGAAAAATAGCCAGCATCACGAGGGTGCGAACCCCACGTGGACACCCACATGGTACAACCTCGCTAGACGTTGCTTAACTTCAGTGATCTAACGGGAACTGGTGTATTCAACGTGCCAAAGACGCTGGCTGGGAATAGAGTTGACTTTCAGTTTATTATCTAGGGTCCAAATCGCGGCAATTTTTTTTTAATATCAAAAATAAATTTGTTATGTGTATGAGCGGCATTGTTTGACAAGCACCAGTAAGTGATAGTATAGAATTGATATTTTTGGTCATCCGGCGAGTTTTTACACGTAGGTACATCCCTTGTGATACTGGCTATTTCCGGCCAATTCAGAGTGGGTGAGGTAGCTGGTTTGTAATTTTCCAGCGAATGGAGTTTAGACCTCCCTCCTCGAATGACAATAGACGTCATATAAAAAATGGAATAATTCGACGCTTGATTATTACATGAAGATGGAGGCGAAGAGATGGGAGATCTCGCAGATGATGAGGACGCACACTGCAATATGTGTTTTGTGTTTCACTTAGAAAATGATAGCACATTCGCAAATCTGTGGATTTGCAGTGACCTATGTCATCTTCCAAGTGCTTTAAACTGAGAGAGATGGTGCACACTCAAAAAAATTAATCAGTCGATTGAAATTTGTCTGTAAAAATCATATCACACTAGTTGCTATGATTCCATTTTAAATTATTTTATGAGGAAATAGCAAAGGGAATAAGTTGCAAAACGGTGGAAAGGAAGGGAAAATTAAAACAAAAAACAGTGATCCATCAGAGTTGTTTTGCCTCTAATGAATACGAACTCTGATTAGGAGGAACTGTGGAAGAGGGGAAAGCTTTTAAAAAATTGAATTTCTTCTAAAGGAACATACTCCAACGAGATAGAATTTCTCGATTTATGTCTGTTATGTAACGGTGAACGAGCAGCCATAATAAGGCAGAAAAGATCGATTCTTAAAACTTCTCTTTGAAAATATTTTGGTCTAATTTTTTTTCGAGTGAACATTCTTTTTCAGTACAACCTCTGTACACCCTTTTAGGGGAATCTTTTTGGAAAAATAAATAAATAAATGCGATTTCTTTGTGTTATTATGAGTTGTTAGTATGTTACAACTTTGGTACTCACTGCAGAGTTATTACGAGTTGTTAGTATGTTACAACTTTGGTACTCACTGCAGCATTGTAGATTCTTTGTGTTATTTTGTCACAACTATGGTACCCAGTGCAGGATTTTTGGATTTTTTCAATTACTTTGAATTTTTACCTACAAGGCTGGCAAAGGGTCGCTATGCGTTACAAAATTTCACTTCCATTTGGTCTTTGAAATTTTCCCTTCTTAATCAAAAAGACAAATCTGACGTTCTAAAATTTAATTTTCAGGCATCCCGAAACAACGTTGATAGTCCCCGTCCACGGTTCTTTGAAAACGCTCCCAAGCACATGGTACAAAATATCTGAAGTTTTTAACTCGGAAGGGGATAAAATCATTGACGACGGAAGATGCACTTCCTTTCAAAATTCATTTGTCTGCTTTCCCTATACATCAGTACACGGACAGACGAACACATACGCACCCACACACATAATGTAATATTCACAAGGGAGATAGAGGCATCCACGGATCTGTCAATCAATCCGTGTCTAAAATAAAAGTCAATTTCACACTTCAATACTCCTTGACATTTTATTTTTTCCGGAAGGATTTCACATTGGGGTGCGAACATTTGATCCTCTCAAAGCTTTCCTCTTCAGACACAAGTATTTCCTTTACCAACATCTTTATCCCTGTTGACCAGGTGTGTATTTAGGTTCTAACAAACTACCTAACAAATAACAACAACAAAAAACTGAAATGACTCTATTGATATAACCTTCTTAATACGATCCTGGTTTTCACTTCCCTATCTACATATGACTTATCCTTTTTTCTTGATATAACCTTCTTAATACGATCCTGGTTTTCAATTCACCATACACGTTTGACTCATACTTTCTCCTGATATAACCTTCTTAATACGATCCTGGTTTTCACTTCTCTATCTACATTTAACTTATCCTTTCCCTTGATATAACCTTCTTAATACGATCCTGGTTTTCACTTCTATAACCTTCTTAATAGGATCCTGGTTTCTATTTCCCCATCTACATTTGATTTATCCTTCCTTACAATTCTGTCTTCTTTCTTGTCGTGGTTACATTTCACTTATTATTATTTAACAGTAACTGGAGGACAAAATCTCTCCCTAACTTCATCGTTTTCCCCACTCGAGGGATTCTTGGGATTTCTCAGTGTCATGATTTCTAATTTCGTTTCTCTGATTTCCCTTTTGTTTCGCTCTTTCTTTTTTCTTTCATTTCCACACACACTCCTTCTAAAATGTCGCCTCTAATTTCTGGTATATGTTTTTTTTCTTCTTCTCTTTCTCACCACGAACTTCTTCAGTTTTGCTTCATCTTTGTATATCCTTAAGGACTTGTTCACTCTGGAAGTCAGAGGTTCCCAAAGTGGGGTGCGTGAAGGCTGGCCAAGGGGCGCGTGAGACCAGTTGAATTATTATCATTTAGTTAAAATTTACGTACTCACTTTTTTTTACAAATGTAATTTTGTTGAACATGATGTTTAGAANCCATTCATAATTTATAATGTAAAGGGGGGGGGCGTGGGAGGCTTCCATTTCCAGAAAAGGGGGCGCAGTACCAAAAAGTTTGGGAACCCCTGGCCCTAGTACTACTACGGATACGCTCGACTAAGTGGTAAGAGTGGTCACAGTAGTGCGGACTAGTGAGACTGAAATCTGAAAATCTTTGAGAAAAATCAATTGGAACTACAGCAGAGATGACTAAAGTAGATGCGAATAGTTAAACAAAATTGGCCAAAAATGTATGTCGGGACAACTTTTGATTTGTCATGTTGTTTTATATTTTTATATCTTTTCTGTGTTTTTCGCGGACTTTTTCGGTTTAATTTTGAACCACAAACCTTATTGACTATGTAAGAGCCATTAGTGATAACGGCGTTTTTAGATCGCGTGAGTTCTAGCCATGGAGTTCTTTGAAAAAAGATCCTCATTCCAAGAACTAGTTCTTTGGATTCTGATAATCTTTTGATCAAATTATTTAATTATTCAATTCAATCTTCGCAAACAAGATATTTGATGTTCTTATTTATAAAATTGTACAGCGACAAAGCGACGATAAAGGAGCATTCACACTCAGCATAGCAAATGATTCCCGCTGATCGTGAGCTCATACTGATGCACTATCACGTGCCGTTCTAGTATGAACATAATCCTCCAACTGCCTGGAAGAATATTATTAGTTTTGCCGTGCGAATCACTAGCCGGTCACGTCACTGTCACTGCTTAGTGTGACTGCTCTTTAACTCGCTTCTGTATGAACTTTCCATTTGTTCATGGAATGAGGATCCGATTAAAAACAGCTAATGCATAATAGTAAATCCGTTTAATAAACAGACAAACAAACATGGCACGACATGAAGTCAAAAATTGTCTGGTCCCCCTCTTCAGGCCCTTTCGGGTCTTGATTGCCCTGACAGTTGCACAAAAACTAAACAATGTTCGTTCAAACTGACATTCTGTTTCAGCATTTTAAACTTTACTTGATACGATTTTGTGTTGCTCTACTTTGCAATAAAGAACTGTTGTCACGGGGACCTTGTTATTGTTCTTTTTTGTGAATTCTGTGACTGATCTGGTGTGAACATCACACGGCTTGCTTACCTATAAGAAAAGGAGAATTTTTCCATGTCGGGCTTTCAATGCGAAAACACGCTTTGAAATGCAAAGAGCCCAAATCTCGAGTTTCAAGTTTCAAATATTGTTATTTTGAAATGAAAGGGTCTATTCTATTATAAACCTTTGAATAACATGTTAATTATAAGTGTTACCTTATGAAGAAACTGGTTTCGAATCATTCGATTCATCATCAGTCTAGTCGAGTATAAGGATGGAAGTTGACTTTCAAATCCTAAGTCAACTCCCATCCTTCGACTCGACTAGACTGATGATGAAAGACTCGAAACTAGTTTCTTCATAAAGTAAAATAAATAGTTTTTGGAAAGTGTTTTGTTTAAATTTAATTTATTTAAAAGTTATTATTCTACTGTACAGTATATAATTACTCGTAACCCCTCGAAATGAATTTTATGTTACATCTATTTGACAATCGCACAATGGGGCAGAATACCCTAAAACCTGGAAACAATTGGAAAAAATAAGTATTGTTTTTGGGCAATTTTTTGTATGGTACCTAAAATAAACCATCCTAGGGTCAGATAATACCACTATTTTCCTTCTCGCACCTGCCCGGTAGTGTCCCGTGGCTTATGATTGTCAGCTTCTCAAAATATTTTTATATCATGTCAAATTTAGTTAATTTTTTTCTCAATTTTCAAGTATTTTTTTAAAAATCAAATGGGAAGCTTCAACTATAATTAAGTGAAGTTAATTTTATTACTATAAAGTATCGACAAAAAGGAAATTAGTCGGGATAAAACGCATTTCAAAATTAAATGTCAAAATGTTTTGGAATTTTTGCTCCTTAAGTACAAATTTTGGACCTTTTGTTATGAAATCCAACCATATCCAGCATTTATTTTATATTGATTTAAGAGACTAAGGAATCTACTTTAAGATGACATTTCTCTTTTTTGCCACTTAACTTACAGTAACATTAATTGTGCCGTAAAGGGTACCCGAGCATATTTTTTTAAAAAAACATAGTTAATTTCTATATTTTATTTTTAAGGTTCTCCGGCTTTTTATTGACCTCAAGAACATCATGAGGAATTATTACAGGGTGCCTACCAAATCGTCAAAGTAAAATTCCCTGACTTTTTCAGGTTTTTCAGTCTACTTTTCCAGATTTTCCAGTGTACTTTTTCAAGATTTTATCTCCCCCATCTGACTTCAAAAAGCACAATATTGGGACCCAGGAACCCCAAAAACTATACAGAAAATTTCCTTCATACCCTAAACATGTATACCAAAATTTTAGGGGAAAACGATAATAAGCGCCGCAGGTGAAATTTTTCAGGGAAGCATGTTAAAATTGGCTGCATAAAATTGGCCATTGAGATAAAAAAAAAAAAACTCAATTTGAAAAATTCCCTGACTTTTGGCGTTTTGTCGGCGTTTTTTCCTAAATTCCCTGACATTTCCAGTCTCCTAAAATTCCCTGACAATTCCAGGTTTTCCAGTCTGGTAGACACCCTGTATTAGAGTTTGAGTATCGATCACCATTTTCAGTATTTAGCCACGGAATTTCCAATAATGAAAAATAAAGAAAATAAGAAAAAATATTCAATCTATTCAATTGAAATTCTTCTAGATTTGATCTTATGTTCCTGAAACTGCTGAGTATTTTACTTCTTTCTATCCATGAATCAATATGTCACCAGAATCATGAATAAATATTTGATACATGGACCTGAGATCATATCCCGTCCACCGCTAACTATTGGATCCTGAGCTATGTGCTCAGGAAGAGTGGAATGAGGATTTCATTTTAAAAGATAAAGTGCACATAATTCCAGAAAGTTGCAAAGATATAAAAATGCAGGGCCGTATCCAGAAGGTTCGTCAGGGCTGGTCCAGATCCTAATATCGGTGATTATCAGTAGGATAACCGACCTATAATTTGCCCTTATAATAAATCATGCGATCAAGAAGGGGCTTCGTGGTGGGCTTTGTATGAAGATGTTTGAAACTAAGATTTGGTCAGTAGCGATCCAGTTTTTTTTATTGAAGGAAAAAAAATGTTAGAAAGAAGAAGCCTGAGAATGAGAAATGTCCAAATGAAGCTTTGCGCTTGTTGAAAGTGAATGGGACATTGGTGCATTCATCATCATCAGGGAAAGTAGAGGGGGAAGATGATATTAAGGATGACAATACTGAGATTAACGTCTAGTAATCAGATTGCTATGATGTACTTCGGCCACAAATATGTTACGATTCACGATGTTTCTTATTATTTTCCAAAACTTGTTTTTGTTAATTTTTTTAAAAAATAAAATATTTCAGAGAGAGTATTAGGTAAGCTTCATCCTTAAAAAAGGGGAAAAACATCTTCCTAATTCGATTTTAGGGGTAGGTACTAAATATATTCTGATATTAGTTTGAG
Organism: Pachypsylla venusta; assembly: GCA_012654025.1. NCBI lineage: Eukaryota > Metazoa > Arthropoda > Insecta > Hemiptera > Aphalaridae > Pachypsylla > Pachypsylla venusta. The sequence continues at coordinate 33,647,676 of CM022876.1, forward strand.
AGATTTATTGATCCTGGGCCAAAAATCAACCTCTTGGCCCGATTTTCTTTACATTTTTCTGTATTCATTTGTCTCAATGAACATTAACAACAAATAAAAAAAATCATTACTAAGCTAAAAAACCGTTTTCTGAATTGTTGCCAGCTTTCTATGCATTTTGCCCAATGTGAATCGGTCCAAACGATTCAAAAAGCAAAAATTCTATCCTGTAGGTTTCATTAAAATTTACTGGCCCACCCCCAACAGATCTGAAAAATGCCAAATTATTAATCTTCTTTCTGCACCATTAATACATTTCCTCAAAAGAAACAAGGCCGGAGAAATTTCTTTTCGGCCTTTGTTTTATTTCTCATGGATAATATGGAGGGTGTTCTATCTTCCCTTCAAATTGAGCTTCCCCAAACCCTTCTTTTTTCTCTCCATAAGAAGGAAATGTAGGTATGCTTATGGTAAATATTTACATTCGCAGCACAAACTTTATCATTATAAATGTGATGTTCGCTCAGGCGAAATCTGTTTCTAATTAGGAAAAAAAATGTGGTGTTGTTTATAGAGAAACGACTCTGGGCGGTCCGCGATTTCTCTTTAAAAAAAAATCTTCTGCAAGAGTTGCTGAAAAAACCCGGATGTATCTTAGATAAATAAATACCAAAAGGGGTTCCCAAACTTTTGGTACCGCGCACCCCTTTCTTGGAATGAAAACCCCCACACCCCGTCCCCTATACATTATAAATTATTAATGGGTAGGGGGGTGTTGCTGAATGCTATCTCAATCAAAACGGTAATATGTGTTGCTGAATGCTATCTCATTCAAATTTTCTAAAGATCATCTTCAATAAAATTGCCTTTGCAAAAAAATTGTGTACATTTATATTTTAACTAAATGATAATAATTCAATTCGTCTCGCACCCCCCTTGGCTTGCCTTCACGCCCCCAGGGGAGCGCCTCCTAGTTTGAGAACCACTGCCTTAGATAAATAAAATCGCGTTAACCCGGATGGGTCAAGAGTATAAATGTAAAAATAGCAAAAACTCGGTGAGTTTTTATGGAGAATCCAAAGATCGAGTGAGAAATTCATTCGTCCGGATCGCGATAAACTGTAATTTTGCCACTTAGCGTTCACCGATTTTTAAGGAATTAGGCCCATTTGGGGTCTAATTGTGCTCCGAAATTGGCCACTGTTAGTCACATATTTTTATTATGGAACCCTATACGAATTTCATACATACTAAATGTTGGATTTCAACTTCAATACATTGAAACATAAAACATCAAATTTTGAGGAGGGTTAATTTTTTTCGGGAATATTTTAATGGTTCATATAATCGAAAATAATGAATATCTGGTTCAAGCATCGGACAACTTTGTCTCCACGGCACTTATTTCATTTTTCCTCTATAGCATCCTCTCTTTCACAATTTCTCCTCCCTCCTGCGGCACATTCCTTCATCTCATCTTTTCCTCACTCCTCTAAGCGACCATCTCCCTGGTGACTACATTAATAACCATCATCAACATTGAGGTTTGTCTATAATTCCTAACCCTCTAATATACATTTCAAGGATTATTCAAATTTGGTCTCCCCCACCTTTCCCCGAGCTTCTCCCCATACTCAGCTTGTCTTCTATTGCACCCCTGGGATTTATATAAATTCAAAATATCACTTAGCTAGCATTTGAATAAAATAGTATGAAGAACGTCCAAAGAGTGGACAAAGAGATAGGGGGCAATGAAAAGCTTGACTGTATAAAAGGAAGGTATCTAATCACCTCTACGTCAAAGAGAGAAAGACTATGAAGAACGTCCAAAGAGTGGACAAAGAGATAAGGGCAATGAAAAGCTTGACTGTATAAGAGGAAGGTATCTAATCACCTCTATGTCAAAGAGAGAAAGAATATGAAGTACGTCCAAAGAGTGGACAAAGACATAGGGGGCAATGAAAAGCTTGACTGTATAAGAGGAAGGTATCTAATCACCTCTACGTCAAAGAGAGAAAGAATATGAAGTACGTCCAAAGAGTGGGCAAAGAGATAGGGGGCAATGAAAAGCTTGACTGTATAAGAGGAAGGTATCTAATCACCTCTCTGTCAAAGAGAGAAAGACTATGAAGAACGTCCAAAGAGTGGACAAAGAGATAGGGGGCAATGAAAAGCTTGACTGTATAAGAGGAAGGTATCTAATCACCTCTCTGTCAAAGAGGGAAAGACTGCACCAAAAGAAAGAGTAGCTTCACTAAAAACTATTAATACTAACTTAAAATCTGAGTATGATTGCCCGGGAAGCACAATATCGCAAATACAGAAAGTTTTGCGCCAAATGGAATATGGTAGAAACATACAAATGGAGCTGACAGAACAACAGCTCCCGAAGTTCATTCCTATGCCTTCCAGTAAAATCCAACGCATTATCCTCTTCACCAGTTAGACAAAACAGTAATCTACGACGCGGTTCCATCCCCTCCAGCAAAGTTACCAACCATTATTCTCTTCACCAGGTGAAGGTGACACAACAGTAGCTCCCAGTCTCCATTCCCATCCTACCAGTAAAGTTACTACGCGTTGTCCTATTTATCAGAGTAATTTTCCAACCAATTATCCTGTATCAATATTTATGTATAGGAAAGAGAATGTCCAAGAAAAGGTTAAAGCCATACAATGTATGAAGAACACGCGTCTATTCTTGCTTGTCTAATCAAGCCAGACAATGTATGAAGAAAAAAGTCGTCCGGAAGTGGCAGAAAAAAATCTCTGTTTCGTGTTAATATAGTCGGTAGCTCTGCTCATCTTGACGTGCGCGCGTCTACCGACTCGTTTGCTATGTCGGTTGAGTTTAATCGAAGCCCATATGGCTTCTAAAAAGTGCCCTTTTTTCTCTTGAAAGAAAGGACCTAGTAGATCATAGGTGAGCAGCCGTGGGGCAGGTTTGCAACATTTCGGCATGAGTAGTTGATAGTAGAGAATCCTTACGGATATTGCAGTAGATTCTCCTTGCTTTCTGCATGGGCAATGGAAAAGATATTCCTTCCAATCCTGCCCTTAGTCACTTTTGACGACCGGCATGGACTTGGGTGTCTTGGAATTATTCTTTTAAAGTCTCCCCATCCCCAGGGGACCTGGTAAAGGACTTATAAATAAACATTGGAAAAAATTAAGCTAATTAAATAGAAATAGGTAACGTACGTAAGATTACATTACCCAAAAAGGCCAATAAAAAAGTACGTACCAAAAGTCACCGTCTTAAAATACCAATCAATTTTCAAAAACACGCAATCAAGATAGACAACAGAGAGAGAGAGAAATAGAGAATGAAAATATCATTCATGAAAAACGAGTTTAATATATATATATATATTTTTTTGACGAAATAAAAAACTTAAAAGGTGCCTGGAGGGGAGAGAATTTAAGACATGACATGCTGAGTAGGGAGGGGAGAGCCACACAGCGGGGGCGGGGGGGACGTTCGAATACAAGTTTGTGCTAGGAACAGACTTGATATCGTGTGTAAAGTTCATTTTATTCCAATTTGTTTCGGTAGAACAGCGAATGCGGGACATAATAATGTTTTCCATAGTGATCCCCTTGTAGTATTAGATTGATGTTAATATTTATTCAATGTGTTCCACGTCTATGAGAGAACCGGCCGAGCCATACTGCAGGAGCCAAAAAATAAAGGAGTCTCTGGCGGTTTCTCAGGAACATCTAACCATGATGATCTAAAGGGGTCCTTTAAGCCATGTGTATGTGTAACTTTAATATCCCTCTGGAGGATCTCCCAAGGGCGTACCCAAGATTTTTTTTCGGGGGGGGGGAAGGATTGACAGCCAGCCAGGACTAACACCTGAAAATGATGATCATGGAAAGTGATGTTTTGTTGTTGTTGTTCTTGTTATTCAAGATGTTATTGTTGTTGTGGTCGTGATGATGATGAGTTGCACCTTACTTTATTACAGAAGTTATGCATAAATAAAAAATAATGAAATTTCGGGGGGGCCGAACCCCTTGGACCCCCCCCGGGTAAATGAGCAACTCTGGAGAGTTCAGTTGCTTTTTACGGAGTTCAGAACACCGGTACCAATAAGTTTAGGAACCCCTGCCCCTAAAGTATTGTCACTAGTCTTTCTGTATAATAATGAGGAAGTCAGGACTTTTAGAAAGAATAGCTTCGCTTAACGCCTTAAAGGCATGGCCGTTGCCGTGTTACATATATACTACCATGTCTATAAACTTCCCCGGGTAAAAGCAAATACGTGTGCAAAGTTTCGTGCGATTCCGTGCTGTAGTTAAGACCTAAGCGAACAAACAAACATACATTCACTTTTATATAGATAATAGCACGATAATTTTATATATTAGAAGATAGATTTAATAATAAATAAATAATAAATATATAGATATATGGATTTAATAATAATTATGATTGCAAATTACTATGTAGAAACGAGTAACTTTCACTTATCCTTAAAATCTAAGGCGAAAATTGGATTCAATTTGGGACCTTCGTAATTTATATTGATAGACACAAGTCCACAAATTTTCTTTCCGATGACTTTCATCTTAAAGATATTCCCCCTAGGATTACGCATGTCAGGGCGGTACACCACTAAAAACCCATCCTGCCCGGTAGTACATCTGCTGTTCTTGCTGTGCTTCTTGTTGTTAATGATGACGATGTTCCTGTTGTTGTTGCTGTTCTTATTGTTGTTGTTATTTTTGTTGTTGTTTTTATGTTTGTTCTTGCCGCTGTTGATGGTGTGGTGGTGAAAATCAATTCATTTGTTCATATCTTTTCATTCAGTATTTTACACATTTTGCTATATTTTTCATTTCAGCAAAAGGCATTCATAAATCATTGACATTTTTGTGGAGGGTTTGATATATGACTTTCAGTTTCCTTTCTAGCATGTATCCAAAATACTGAGTAAGACTAGTAAGGGAGATAGGACAAATTTTGGGAACAGTTATCTTTACAAATGCTGACGCACTTCTTTTGCATGATGCCTTCGTCCGTATGTACCTATTGTGGGAAAACAATGTCTGTCCACATGGACGTCAGTATTTTACTTCTGTATACAGGGTGATATCTTGCCAACCATCAAGAAACTGCCAAAAACTTGTTTAGAAATATTGTCTGAGAAATACGTCTAAATATAGGCAGAAGGGGAGGCAATGTTGTTGTGGTAGCGGTGTTACTCTTAAAATGAACTATTTTCTCCATTTTTACTAGTACATCCAGGATTAGAATAATGGTAAAAAAAGTTTAATATGAGGTAACCAAAACCGAAGTCGAGTCAAAAATTTGAAAAAAGTTTTTTGTATTTTCTATTTGGTCTGGTTGTGTTTTGCGGATAACTCTTGAGGAAAATTGAGTAGACATGGTAATAGCGACAAGTTAACTGGTGGTTCGAGATGATCAGGTGAAAATGTTGGCTTGTATAGCGTAACAAACAAACACAGATACACACACACACACACACACACACACACACATANAGTTTTCTGTATATATATATATACAGGAGCATTTCGGGATGTATACCGGGGTCAAAAGTGGATTTCACTAACGTTCACAACAATAGCATTATAAGGCTATTGTTAAGGGTATGCATACAAAAATTATGACACAATAACACAAAGAAATAAAAGTACATATAAAATGCCTTAGACATTAACCTCTTATAGTGGTTATAACAGAATATTGGTAAAATCTCTAAATTAAATCGAAAATATAGGATTGTACAACAAGAAAGTACTCCAAATTTCCCTACTTTTCCCTATCAAAATAAAGGCAGCTTAAATTTGTACATATTGGAAAGGAAAGTCTGTAATAGGTAAAAAAAGCACAACATTTTATGAGAAATTGAGGCGAATGAGATGGATAGAAAACCAGTAAAATGTCAGGCAGATTTCTTGAAGTCATTTTTCACGTCATTGCACATAAAATGCCGTCAACATTTTGAACAACAGAAGAGCTCTAAAAAAAATCAGGGGGATTTCTTTTTCCGCTTTCGTTCTTTCCCCTTGCATCTTATATGTTCGTTCAATTTTATCCCTCGAGGCTTTTTATAAAAGTATGACAAGATGAAGAGAATTTTGAAATATTAGAAGCAATGAAACCCGCGCCTCGTATCCGAAGAAATATTACAAATTGAACAAACCGTCACGGACGAGTGAGCCACGATGAATTCACCAGTACCCGCGATAGATCACTGGAGATAAGTGACGATCAGCGTCGCGTCGTTCTCACGATGAGCAGTTCTACGCACCTGGACAACCTGAAACACATACTATCAATACTGTCTAGTTGATCGGACAACCAAACTATCAACGAGACAGCGTCTATGGCACGTTGAAAACACAGTTTCCCTACGATCAATGAATTCAAACAACGTCCAGAGAGATGTTACTTAGTGAGTGACCATCACGGTAGGTTCGAGCCCTCACGGGTGTTGCTGGCATCCTAGGCTGAGGAGCGGGTTTGCAAGTTGCCAGCGAATGGAGAGAAATACTCCCGTCTCGAATAACAAATTGATATTCAGTAGACGTTAAGCAAAGAAACATCAAAATATAATTCATGCTCCTTAATACAGAGGATTGATTCTCTTACTTTTTGAATCTATCACGCGGTCCATTCCGCCAATTTTTCATTTTTTTCTTAGATTTAATACAATTTTGGTGACTCCATTTTAGCGCCTAAGGCTTCCAAGAGGTCTTCGTTCTTGGATGGTTCAGAATAGAGATTTTTTTATGTTTGAATTAGAAATCTTGTTCACAGAAAGACAAACACACAATGGCTGAAACCCGGGATTTGGTCCCCGGGGATCCCAAAACGTGTTTTGGCATTGAAAACTCGACATCGAAAATTTCAACCCTTTACAATACTTTCCTTTTTATAGGATAAGGAAAATAAAAATCAATTCTGAATTACAATAGAGAGGTACCTGACAACTTCTTTATATTTCAGAAGACTTGAGGCTTATTTTTTCTATAAAAATCCGGGGAAGGGGTGGCTGTTATTCGCCCTCTCGATTCACGGGTAAATCCGTCCTATGGGCCACAATGAATTTTAAAATTCAAAGAATTTTTTTTTAGAGAAAAAAAAGTTCTCTTGTAAAATTTATGTTTCTTGAAAAAAACAACAACAACATAGAACGACTTTGAGTCAAGTATTAGTTTAGGCAGGTGGGCACCCTGTTCAATATAAGTTGGTGTGTTAGCTTCCCTACATCACTACAGTAGGGAGCTGCTCCACTTCAACTTAAAATAAATATTGTCTTTAAGAAAAGTCTTAACAACGGAGAGAGGAAAAAGTACTCTTTGTACAGCAATAATAATAAGAAGAAGAATGAAAAGGGGCTCCTACCAACCTGGTACCAAGGCGCAGTTGGTACGCTATATCAGATCTGGTCTGTCCATATCTATAGGCACCCCTGTGTCAACATAACGTTAACTACGGAGAGAGGAAAAAACGTACTCTTTGTACAGCAATAAGAAGAAGAAGAATGAAAAGGGTCTCCTACCAACCTGGTACCAAGGCGCCATTGGTACGCTATATCAGATCTGGTCTGTCTATATCTAATGGCACCCCAGTGTGAACATAACGTTAACTACGGAGAGAGGAAAAAACGTACTCTTTGTACAGCAATAAGAAGAAGAAGAATGAAAAGGGTCTCCTACCAACCTGGTACCAATCATGATTGCTACGCTATATCAGATCTGATCAGTGATCAGTCTATAGGCGTCCCTGGGTCCCTGCGTCAGCATCGGTATTTTCCCATTCGTACAAAATGGGTCGCGAACATCCCCTTCTATATATTGAACCAAATTATTATTTCACTTTTACTGCTGCTGACAGCTGACTGGCTATTAAATATAAATGTAGAATTTATTTATGGTAAGGTACCGGGGGCTCATCACAAAATACGAGGGTATCACAGAACTACCAAAAGCCATATGTACTAATAATCTCCAAAATCTTCTACCAAATCAAGCATTAAATAAAAACATCCATCCCCGCCAGGAATTGAACCCGAGTCCGCCACGTGCAATGGCAGGCAGTATGTGACGGTCAAAATTCTACATATAAAAGATACGTAGAATTTGTTGTTGATGAAAATATATATGAATACAAAATGTTGTATTCATCCTGTATGAGTGACAAATATTTACTCGAAGCAAAGAAAAAGTTTTTATTTTTCTTCCTTCAACTTAATGTTACAAAAAATATTATACAATAATATGATAAGGACAAATCTATACAAGGTGGACCAGGCTGGCAATGGTACACCCCGTTACCACTTCCTTCAACTTAATGTTACAAAAAATATTATACAATAATATGATAAGGACAAATCTATACAAGGTGGGCCAGGCTGGCAATAGTATACCCCGTTACCACTTCCTTCAACTTAATGTTACAAAAAATATTATACAATAATATGATAAGGACCCGATATTGCTATCAGCTGACTGATTAGTGTGCCCACCATTAACCCAATCGGCGGAACGATGAAACACTAGCGCTAGAGTAAGTAAAGGTGGAGAGATTTGGACTCGATATTGGTATCAGCTGACTGACTAGTGTGTACACCATTAACCCATGCGGCGGAACGATGAAACACTAGCGCTGGAGTAAGTAAAGGTGGAGAGTTTTGGACTCGATATTGCTATTAGCTGACTGATTAGTGTGTACACCATTAACCCATGCGGCGGAACGATGAAACACTAGCGCTAGTGTAAGTAAAGGTGGAGAGATTTGGAGTCGGTATTGTTATGAGCATATCAGCTGACTGATTAGTGAGCACAGCAATGTCGATATTGCTCCCGAGAAGGAAAAAGATAAAAATTTGGTAAGCAGAGTGTCATTGCCTCCCTCTGTGGTGTAGCGCGCACTCTTGCGGCTACCCACAAGTAACTGCATAAGTTTGCACAGACTATTGTACAGATGACCTGAACATCTCAGGTCATCTGTATAACGTACCACTGCCCTTTTTAAACCACTGACCTTTTAAAAGGACACCCCTTTAAAAACTCCTTTTCCGCCTGATATATATATTGGTCATGTGATTAATTATTTTTGGGTTCGTTCGGTTGTAGCTACTTCCTTCTGGGGGAGCCAGAGGTGGACGGTTAATTTTTACTTTATCTTCCATGCTATAATGACACATAAAGTAGGTATTGTATTCGCGCAGATATTTTGACCTCTTTCATTCGTAGGTGTTATCGGACTATCATACTACATAGTATGATGACCAAACGTAGAGAAAAAAATCTGGGAACATCTGGGTTTTTTAAAAAATCATTACCTGCCCTCCAACCTCTGACCCTTGGATCGGTTCGACAGAACTAAACTTTATCAACTGAGCTAATTGTATCGAAACACAAAAAGCAAAAAGTACGAAGAAAACACCGGTGCTTGTTCTTATAAATATACTGCAATCACATCCCCCCTACTATTAATCAATGGTGACGTAAATTGTGTTAAAAAGGCTGAAACATAGGAATCCAATAGAGTTAAGATCGACCTAATTTCTTATTTGAAGACCACCCCCAGGGTCATTTTTAGCAATGGGCAAAGTGGGCATGTGTCCAGGGCGGCAAATCCTTAGGGCGGAATTTTCCCGCACATGTTCGCAATGTTTTAAAATTATCATGTTTATATGTTCGAGGAACATAATATAAATATAAACATGATAATTTTATAAACCTACATATTAAAATGTTGAAGGGAGCAATTGATCGTTTCGACTTTTTTGAACTTCTCCATTGGTGTTTTTCTTATTTTAAAAAATAAATGAAGACGAAATTACTTATAAATTTTCAACCCTTAAACTACGACGGCAAATTATTTTTAAATTTTTAGCAATTCATTGAAAATTGTAATTGCTCAACTTTTCATATTAGAATGTATCTATTTTTCTAAATAAAAAAAAAACTTTATATGATGTTCTTTTGAAAACCTTTTTTAAAAACTTATTTTAATAATTTCACGAAAAAAACGTTTTTTTTTTTGGCCGGGGATGTCAGGGCTAAAATGGCTCTGACATTCCCTGATCGTCAGAGAAGATGAAAAAAGTAAATGAGTTCCCAAGTCATTTCTAAACCATGAGCTTCGTCTTCCTAATTGACACTTCCTTACATCTGCCTGCCTGTATAATAAGGATTCAACATGAAACATCTTTAAGGAGAAGAAGTAAAAAAAAACGGGAACAATTTTTTTTTCTCCGTTCATTTGAAAATTGTATAACTTTTTTTTCAACATGATTTTTTTTTTTCTGTCAAAAGCCATTTCTATGAAAAGTAGGTACATCAAAAGTTTAAATTAGAATTCAACATAATGTCCCTTAGATATCTAGGCAGCTGATAGCGTTGTTATTCCTTCAGATGATAAGCAAATCAATATACGACTTGGAGTTGAATCAATTCCCACAAAAGGGGTTTGGCAATGTTATTACCTATATACAGGTTGTCCCAGTTAACGAGGACAAAAAATTAAGGGTCTGATTCTAGATGCCAATACCTAGCAAAAATGGACCCTTCAACTTTTTAATAAAAGCTTTGTGTTTGAGTTATTCGCATTTTTCACATCTCTTTTTACTCAGTGTACACCTGACGTCAGAAAATCTACAAATATGGGCTGAAATCTAAAATGGTAATTAATTTTGATATGATATTTTTCTCCTCGTTGACTGGGACACCTTGTAGACAGTAAAAATCTACAAATATGGACTAAAATCTAAAATGGTAATTATTTTTGATATAGACATTTTTGTCCTCGTTAACTGGGACACCTTGTAGACAGTAAAAATCTACAAATAATGCCTAAAATCTAAAATGGTAATTATTTTTGATATAGACATTTTTGTCCTCGTTAACTGGAACACCTTGTAGACAGTAAAAATCTACAAATATGGACTAAAATCTAAAATGGTAATTATTTTTTATATAGATATTTTTCTCCTCGTTAACTGGTACCCTTGTAGACAGAAAAAATCTACAAATAATGCCTAAAATCTAAAATGGTAATTATTTTTGGTATAGACATTTTTGTCCTCGTTAACTGGGATACCTTGTAGACAGTAAAAATCTACAAATATGGACTAAAATCTAAAATGGTAATTATTTTTTATATACATATTTTTCTCCTCGTTAACTGGTACCCTTGTAGACAGAAAAAATCTACAAATAATGCCTAAAATCTAAAATGGTAATTATTTTTGATATAGATATTTTTGTCCTCGTTAACTGGGACACCTTGTAGACAGTAAAAATCTACAATTAATTGCTAAAATCTAAAATGGTAATTATTTTTTATTTTTGATATAGACATTTTTCTCCTCGTTAACTGGTACACCTTGTAGACAGAAAAAATCTACAAATAATGCCTAAAATCTAAAATGGTAATTATTTTTGATATAAACATTTTTGTCCTCGTTAACTGGGACACCTTGTGGACAGTAAAAATCTACAAATAATGGCTAAAATCTAAAATGGTAATTATTTTTGATATATACATTTTTGTCCTCGTTAACTGGGACACCTTGTAGGCAGTAAAAATCTACAAATATGGACTAAAATCTAAAATGGTAATAATTTTTGATAGACATTTTCTCGGTGAAAATATGTGCCTTGATATGACATATTTTAAAGCAACTGCTCCTGGGAGAACATTTACGTGATTCAATATACGACACAATATAAACGATTTTTAACCATGCTATGAGGGGTGCCCGGGTTAAATTTTCGATATGGTCGAATAAATTTCGACTTGGTTGTTCTGATTTTGGGGTGAACTGAGTACTTATAATGTCCTGGGTCTTATGGAGATGAGATTAATAGCACATGATACTTTTAGTAATGCTGCGATACCCACAAAAAACAAAAAAAAAGNAAAAAAAAAAAAAAAATGATCCCGTTGGGCCTTATCGCAAAGAATCTCTACCATTTTAAACTAAACCAAAACCTCATCGACAGAAAATATAAAAAATAAATCAGACAATGAAAGTGAAAAAATCGACCAAAATAACTTACCGCTCCAAATTGTTCAAAATAATTTTTCACATCTTCTAGTGTTGTTGGGGCCGATAAACCTCCTACGAAGATTTTCTTTGTCCTAGTGACCATCTGAAATCAGGAAAATGAGACAAATTGTTTAAAAATGAGATACATTGCCTAAAAATGAGACAGCACACTAAAAAATACACCTTATAATGTTTGGAAGACGGAATTTCACCGTCGGATTCCATTCTAAGAAATTAGCAGAGTACCCGAAACTCGTTTCGAGAAGATGAGAGATTTCTTCTATATCTCTTACCGTTTTGTAAGTATGAGTGTTGTCTAAATTTTATTTTGGCCGATGCCGGATTCGAAATTATAACCCTCGAAGTCACGATTTTGCAAAATATATCCTAAATGAAGGACAAAGATGTCACCTAAAACTTCTCGCTTTGGGTTGAGTATGTTGTCGCGACAAAATTTGAGATATTGGACCGTGACCATATTGGCCAATTTTCTGATCTTTTTCAAAAATCGAAAATCGGACGTAACTTGAAAACGGGTCAACTTTATTGAACTCGGTAATTTTCCTGTGGTCGTAGCCTATATTTTTGGGGAGGGGGTCCATTCCCATCAATTTTTGATGAATATATCCTACCCTTCTGGCCAAACAGACATACATGCACACTACACACATACCCACATACAACATATTTCCCTTTTATATATGTATATACCTAGATTTAAAAGAAAATTGAAATAATTTTGATTTGCAAAAATAAATGAAGTGAACTTTTATATTTGAATATTTGACTTTGCCGTCTTATATGGCACGTTGAATACACCAGTTCCCGTTCGATCACTGAAGTTAAACTACGTCCAGCGAGGTTGTACCATGTGGGTGTCCACATGGTACAACCGGGATATTTTCCCGGCCCAACCCAGGCTGGGTGAGGTCAATGTGGGTAGCTGGTTTACAAGTTTCCGTAATAAATTAATTTTGGCTACATAGGTACGCCACAAAACTCTCCCCCCCCTCCAGTGATTTTGTCACGATTTAACGGGCTATAAACCAATCTGGTGGTTAAATGGGCCTACCGGACAGAGTAATCGCATTGTATTCTAACTCAGATCGCCTTCAATTTAAAGACTAGCATAAGAACAGAATTTTCCTTGCTTATGAACTATGTTATGTTATAAGATTAAGATATGTGAGTATGTGGCTATCTAAAATCAGTCTTTAGAAAAACATTGTCATTGTGATGGAGTTGTAAATTGTAAAGATCTAGTTGCCCCTGAATCCAAATCCAACCGCCACTGTTTTTCGAAACCTTATATAGTTTTTGATTGCTTTTCTAATGGTAACAAAATTTTGAGTTTTTCAAAATTTTCCGAGTAGATATTTTTTGATTTATTCCTAAGAACATACCTTATAACCTTTTCCATTTATTATCTCCCTAAATATACCAACTCTCATTTTGGATATATAAGCTTGGTTCAACCAAATTACTCTCATAGGACCTTTTCTTCATTGCGTTCTTTCCCATGTATAATGACCATATTTATAAAATTATATTTTTCAAAAAAAAAAAATATATATCCAAAATATCGAGAGCAAACAAACCGGGGCACATTATGAAATTTGTGAAAATAGATAGAAACTGGAGGGAGGGGAAGGGTTAAGGGAAACGGGGGAAAAAAATCCTCCAAAATAAAGGGGATAATCTCTCTCTCATTCTCCACGAAATTTATTCCCCGTCTCTCTCTCTCTCCCTCTCCATTCCTCTTTCTCTGAGCAATAAAAACATACATGAAAAAGGAAGGTAAAATTTCCCTCACACTACACAATTTCTTCCCCAGATGTTATATTGGTTTAATTTTATTTGTCTACAGGATGCCTTCACCAAATAAAATAGATACCACTAGTTCTGTCATTAATAATGTAGTCATCGGGGGGNGGGGGGGGGGGGGACCAGCCAGCAGCAATAGGTGACGGTCTTAAGCCCGTGTGAATAAGAAGGTTTGGTGTTAGGAAGGATATTCCGCCTTTAAAAAACTTTGCTTCAAAGCAATGATAGAAAGTTATCAGCAATATTTTATAATATCCGAAGTTCTTAATTGAATTTATTTAATATTCAGGGTGTTTCACAAAAAGGAAGCAGCTCAAAATCTCAAGAAAGGCTTTGAGCGTGCGAGAGATATTCAAAAATTAACAAACATAAATCCGAAAGAAATCATAGATATTAAAACTAGATATTACTTCGTTCTATTAAAAAAAATAATTAAAAAACTACGGACTTGATATGAGATTCCAAACTATTCCCTTTTGGTGGTACGGACATGATATGATTTCAAACTATCCCTATTGTAGTACGGACTTGATATAAGATTTCAAACTATTTCCTTTTGTGGTACGGACTTGATATAAGATTTCAAACTATCCCTTTTGTGGCACGGACTTGATATAAGATTTCAAACTATTCCCTTTTGTGGTACGGATTTGATATGATTTCAAACTATCCCCTATTGTAGTACGGACTTGATATAATATTTCAAACTATTTCCTTTTGTGGTACGGACTTGATATAAGATTTAAAACTATCCCTTTTGTGGCACGGACTTGATATAAGATTTCAAACTATTCCCTTTTGTGGTACGGACATGATATGATTTCAAACTATCCCCTATTGTAGTACGGACTTGATATAAGATTTCAAACTATTTCCTTTTGTGGTACGGACTTGATATAAGATTTCAAACTATCCCTTTTGTGGCACGGACTTGATATAAGATTTCAAACTATTCCGTTTTGTGGTACGGACTTGATATAAGATTTCAAACTATCTCTTTTGTTGCACGGACTTGATATAAGATTTCAAACTATTCCGTTTTGTGGTACGGACTTGATATAAGATTTCAAACTATTTCCTTTTGTAATATGGACTTGAAATACGGTTTCAAACTATCCCCTTTTACGGTACGGAGTTGATATAAAATTTGAAACTATTCCCTTTTGTGATAGGGACTTGATAATAAATTTGAAACTATTCCCTTTTGTGATAGGGACTTGATAATAAATTTGAAACTATCCCTTTTGTGGCCTCCTCAGGAGTATGCCAAACAGTTCCAGAATTTTAAAATTTGGAAACCGTTGTCGCGATATGGAACTTGGTTTCCCTTTCTTAAGACACCCTGTATAATTTTTATTTTGAATCATACCGACGTAAAGAAAAAGGTTTCAAACGGAAAGAGTAAAAAGTTTTAGTTCTGTACAACAAAAACGGGGGCACCAACATAAGGAGAGAAAAACAGGAAGCGGAATTGATAAAACCAGCATGAAGAAAAATGATAACAACTTTTGTCGAGAGAGAGAGAGAGAGAGAGAGAAAGAGAGAGAGAGAAAAAAAAAAGAGAAAGAGGGAACACTTGCGGTTATTTCTCTTTGAAATGGTCTACTTTAGCCATTTCAAATGACTGAAATAGTCAAAGTATAGTTACACTCTGGAAAATATGGCTCCATTGAATCCTTCTTATTTTTCTTAAATAAATACTGCTTAAATCTGAAAGCATATGAATTTAAATGTAAACTCTATTGAACCCTCCTTATTTTTCTTAAATAAATACTCCTTAAATCCAAAAGCATGTTAATTTAAATGTGAACCCTATGGAACCCTCCTTATTTTTTCTTAAATAAATACTCCTTAAATCCGAAAACATGTTAATTTAAATGTAAACACTATTGAAACCTCCTTATTTTTCTTAAATAAATACTCCTTAAATCCGAAAGCATATGAATTTAAATGTAAACTCTATTGAACTTCCCCCATTATTTTTCTTAGTTTAATACTCATTAAATCCAAAAGCATATTAATTTAAACGTAACTCTATTGAACCCTCCTTATTTTTCTTAAATAAATAGTCCTTAAATCCGAGAGCATGTAAATTTAAATGTAAACCATTTTCAATAAAATAAAAGTTAATATCAATACATATTAATTATTATAATAATCAAATAATTTAAAAAAATGTGCATTCTAAAGTGTGAAACAACTTTAAATCAACTGATGCGTTCTTTTAATTCAACTTGGGACATAATGTAATATATAAGGAGTGCACTTTTGGCAGAATCTGCAAAGAATATATTGTTGCAAAAACTAGTTATCTCACTGTTGTTTCTTCAAAAAGAAAATATTTGTGTTTACTATTGCATTGTGTGCGCGCGCGTGGCGTTGTTTGGTATAAAAATATCTTCTACACCAGACCATATTCTTGGTTTGTTAATAGAACAGGAAAAAATTTTTTACACAATATTTTTTTTTTGCATTCGGCCCTTTAACTAAAACTATGTCCATAAGCTACTCAATATTGTCCTCTCAATTGAATCCTGATGTCTAATACCGCTCTGCGCACCAGTTCTCTTTTTATTGCCACATCCGGTACATACATTTTTGTTTCATATATTTCTCGCACATTGTACTTTGTCAAAGCTCTCCTTAAAACTTTGTGTGTTCAGTTCGAGTGAGCAACAAACTTTTATAAGTAGTTTGGTAAATTGTTTTAAAATTAATATCGCACGCCTAAACCGACCTCTCTATATCACATACTATTAAACTTTAATTGTTTTAAAAGAGGTATTATATTCTATGTATAGATGTGTTCATAAATTGACAGGGTGTAACGAAATACTCTGACAACTAAGAACAATGGGGTTGGTGGTGTAGGGGTAAACAGAGCGTGTTATCAGTAAACCAGCAACCCATTGCGACTGGAAACAGTTCTGCGGCGCAGGTTCAAACCCAGCCAGACCATGGAATGTCACATGAATTTGATATATTTATCACCATTGGAGGACATGGAAGTGACCGGAATTATCAACCCTTCCACCCGCCCTTTTAAGGCGGAAAACTGCCTTGAGGACAAGAGATTGCCCTGCTCTACGCAGCTCATCCGCTCCGAGGACCGTTGGCCTTGTAGAATTGCCCCTTATACCGGGAGACCGTCGATCTTCCTATTAGTCGTCTTTTACGACAGGGGGGAAGAAAGTAGAACCAAAGTACAATAATTGACATAAACGGATCCATAAAAGACGCAAGAGTTCAACAAGGCCTCAGACAAGAATGCCCCTTGTCGCCATATCTCGTCAACTTGTTTATAGAATCGGCAATAGACATAATGAAAAACGCTCGGAGTATTTATCAATAGACAGAATTTTACTGTATCAGATTTGCTAATGATATTGTCACCCTGGCAGAATCCGAAAATGATATGAACATCATGATAATAACCTAAAACAATACAAAATAAAAATTAACTATAGAAAAACCAAAACAATGCTACTTTCTAAAGAAAATCGCCATCCAAATATTGACATTAAACTGGGTCACAACTTACTACAACAAGTAAAAGAGTTTTACCACCTTGGAAGCATCATCAACATCAATAACAATTCTTCCAAAGATATAAACAGAAGAATCGTTTTAGCAAAACAAGCATTCCAAAACAAATACAATCTACTAGCAAACAAGCATATCAGTAGTGAAGTACGTAAGACATTCATAAAAACATTTGTTTGGAGCGTTTTTGTTCCATGTTTCACTTCCATACAATAGGTTTGGAAGTGAAACATGGACGATTAATAAGAAGGATAGAAAAAAACCTAGAGGCAACAGAAATGTGGATTTGGAGAAAAATGAACAGAGCAAGATTGATGGAGAAGAAAAACAATGAACAAGTTCTAAGAGAGATCCAAGAAAGAAGACAGCTGATGAGTTCCATCAGACACAATCAGTTTATGAACACTAAATTCGAGGGCAGATTAAATGGCAAAAGACGCAGAGGGCGACCCAGAAAAGAATATTTCAAAGATATTCTAGCAAACATGAACTGCAGATCGTATAGTATAGTCAAATGAAAAGTTTAGCTACACCGACAAGGCACAGCACTGTTGAAAAACTGTTGAAAAAGTCAAAACCAATAGCAGTAAATCTAGCAACAGACAGACAGAAAAAATAGGGATCTGGAGGAGAAACTTGAGTAAGACAGAAGGCATTTTCAAACAGACGATTTGGATATTGTCTAACCTTCAACTTTATATTTGATATGAGAGATAGCGAGTCGATATTATTATGATGTGCATTAAAAACAAATTTAACAGCAGTGAATTCACGACGGTCAGACAGTCAGACATTAAGAAGAGAATTAGTTGGTAAAGCCGGTAGATTTGTAATCAGGGGATAGTTGGTTCGAATCCAAGCAAATGTAAACTCTGGCTATTATCATATTTTTCTTATAGAAAAATATGATAATTTCTATACGAAAAATATGATAATAGCCATAGTGAACATCAGTAAACGAAAAATAATTATCTGATATGCTAAATTAATAAAAATTTTGTGTGCAGAAAATGTCAGCCCCTAAATTCAAACATCAGGTTCAAAATAAGTTGATATTGGCATCCAAGTTGGGGCGTCTGTAGACAGAACATGGATTTCAAACAATAATAAATATATTAATATGGATGAACGATACACGGAGGGAAGAGAAAGAGAGGGGAAGTGGTAAAGAAGTCAAAAAGAGAGTGGGGAGACTATTTCACAGAAAAATCGGTTAGTTGGCAGGAGTGGGGCGGACAGAGTTCTTCAGTTGAGACGGTCTATCACAGCTTAAATTCGGAATATTACCCTCGGAATATTCAGTTAAAAGAATGATTCATAAAAGAATGTAACTTACGCTTACAGAAAATAAATTTATAGAAGTCAGCGGAACTATCTGTGAGCGCTTGAATTATATGTAAGATACCCGATAATTTTTCCGAAGCGCAAAATTAGAATGATATCAACCCCCTCCTCATCCGCTACCCGCTACTGGCGTTATCAGGAAGCCATACTTAGGCTCTAATATTTTTTTCTAGAGGAACCAAATCTACCTCAATACGCACTTTAGAATCTGAGTTTGGTTTTCAACTATAGCGCTGCGCTGCCAAGCTACTAACATCATTGGCAAATATATTACCTGTTACCCTGTACACGAGGAACCCGGCTCTAAAAATTGCATTTTTGGAAACGATAAATTTTCATTTTAAGCAAAAATCTCAACGCATTGAAAATTTAAGGTGGAGATGGACTTTATAAATACCCTGTTCAAAAAATTAAGTATAAATTGAACCTCTGCAGAAATACAAAGCTCCCCTTACTTTGGCGGAGAAATCAATGAAAATGATTGGAAAAGGGATACCTGGGGAACTGATAAGCGGTTACTTCCCTCAGTCATGTTATACACCCCCACACTACCACTCTGAAAAAACTTTATAAAATTTTCAATTTTTGATTCTGTAAAAAGAAACGACACGATATTTGACCCCAGAGATATGCCCTCAGTTTCTCAAAGTTCTGTTTATTGAAAAACTCGAAAAATTTCAAAAAAAATTTGGTATTGGCGGAATAAGTATCAGTTGATTGAAAAATCTCGAACTACCAGGGAAGCATTCTTTTACTTTATCACTGAACGAACTAAAATCTACTTCTCCAAAGAGAAAAGAACTCAATCCAAAGAGAAAGGAACTCAATCCAAAGAGAAAGAAACTCAATCCAAAGGAAAAGGAACTCAATCCAAAGAGAAAGGAACTCAATCCAAAGAAAAAGGAGCTCAATCCAAAGAGAAAGGAACACAATCTAAAGAGAAAGGAACTGAATCCAAAGAGAAAGGAACTCAATCCAAAGAGAAAGGAACTCAATCCAAAGAGGAAAGAACTCAATCCAAAGAGAAAGGAACTCAATCCAAAGAGAAAGGAACTCAATCCAAAGAGGAAAGAACTCAATCCAAAGAGAAAGGAACTCAATCCAAAGAGAAAGGAACTCAATCCAAAGAGAAAGAAACTCAATCCAAAGAGAAAGGAACTCAATCCAAAATTTTCAATCATCTCGCGTGCTATGAACTTTTGTGCTGTGTAAATATTTACATAAAATCGAAATTTAGTGGATTAGTTTGTAAGTTTAGTGGATTAGTTTGTAAGTTTAGTGGATATTTTGTAAGTTTAGTGGATTAGTTTGTAAGTTTAGTGGATTATTTTGTAAGTTTAGTTGATTAGTTTGTAAGTTTAGTGGATTAGTTTGTAATTTGTAAGTTTAGTGGATTAGTTTGTAATTTGTAAGTTTAGTGGATATTTTGTAAGTTTAGTGGATTAGTTTGTAAAGTTAGTAGATTATTTTGTAAATTTAGTGGATTAGTTTGTAAGTTTAGTGGATATTTTGTATGTTTGGGGGATTAGTTTGTAAATTTAGTGGATTAGTTTGTAAGTTTAGTGGATTGGTTTGTGAGTTTAGTGGATTAGGTTGTAAGTTTAGTGGATTACAGGCATGCTACACATGCAATATTTGAGATAGAACAACAATATTTGTTTTATTTGAAAGAAAAGAAATGGGGAATTGTTTTGATGTATGATTGATTGAGCATATGAATCATTTGTGGATGACAACTTTGGTCAAATGTCGACTCTGTGGAGTTACATTCGAACCAACGCAAAACCATTGCATATCGCACAGCCGCAACGTTTTCGTGTGTTTTAATAGTTCTTGTTCTGCTTAAAGGCTTCTTTTTCAATGCAGAACCAAACTTTCTGAAATTTATTAGAGAATGGTTTTGCGTTTAGGTACTTAGATTGCGTAACAGGTCTAATTCCGTAGTACGAAACTTTTTCTCAGTAATGGCCGGTGAATCACCTCTTTTGAAAGATGTCTCTACAATAAATGCACGATGCTCAGGGCTCCCCGACTCCATTATAACTAAATCCCCTTCTGTGGGGAAGAAAATGATATTTGGCCTTCTGTGGGCTTACTATCGTTTTTCTTATTGATACAGGGTTACGAGTCTACAAACATGTCTACGGAGAGAAATATAGGGCGTAGGTTTAGGTAAAAAATTTAACATTCAAGAAATCTCCTGATATACCTTCACAAAAAAGTCTGCTGTTCAAACGGTAATATATTATTATAGAGCTGGTTGCTCGTCTCTATTGAGACTGACTGCAACCTTTATTTAGATCTATTGTGACCAGTAGGCGGGATGGATGGAGTTACATTTGAACCAACAGCCTCCTGGTTACGAATGGAGCTCTATTTTTATTTAGGTGGTGAAATACTAAAATTAATAAAGAAAAAATTCTGCCTCAGCTTGGGATTGAACCCACACTCTTCTGATTACCAGACGTGCGCTTATCTACTATGCTATAGAGTCAGGATTAATCAAAATATAACCTTGTGATATTATTAAACATCGCAGACTTAATAATGGCGTTGCGTTTGGTTGCAAAACCCTTAACAATGCCAAAGACTTCAAGGTAATACAAAAAAAAAACAGTCTACGGGATATTAGAGACAATCTAAATGGAAAAGTCAGACGCTTATGACCCACATTGGATATAAATAAAAGATAAATGGTGATTCTTTGTGTATGTCACAGTTTTGGTGCTAAATGCATCATTGTAGGGGTTTCCTTATGTCTAACATTATCCAGGTAATTCGATTTTCTCAAATGTTCATTTTAGGTGTCACCCAAGCCAACAATCATACCACGTCGAATATACCAGTTCCCGTCAGATCACTGAAGTTAAGCCACGTCGGGCGTGGTCAGTACTTGGATGGGTGACACCTGGAAACACCACGTATCGTTGACTCTTTTTTCCGGCCCAACCCAGGCTGGGTGAGGTCAATGTGGGTAGCTGGTTTGCAAGTTTCCAGCAAATGGAGGGTAAAACCCTCGTCTTGAATGACCAATAGATGTTAAGCCAAATTAAAAAAAAAGTTTCACCGAGTCGCTATGCTCATTTATTATCTTCATATAATCATTGTTTCACAAGGCTGTGTGGGCCCCGAAACCTCAAAACCAAAAAGACAATTTAAGGTCCCGACCAGGATTGGAACCTGGGTCTCCCGAGAGCAAGACTAGTGCGATGACCACTGAGCCATGTGCGAGCTGGTGTTTAAAAATGAGAAAGGACATATAAAGGACAAATTAATATTAATTTGATAAAATCAGCCCCTTTTGGCTCGATTTGAAGTAAGTTACCCGCATTTTCTAAAAAAATGTGAGGGCCCCGAAACATCAAAACCAAAAAGACAATTTAAGGTCCCGACCAGGATTGGAACCTGGGTCTCCCGAGAGCAAGAGTAGTGCGGTGACCACTAAGCCATGTGCGAGCTGGTGTGTAAAAATGAGAAAGGACATAAAAAGGACAAATTAATATTAATTTGATAAAATCAGCCTCTTTTGGCTCGATTTGAAGTAAGTTACCCGCATTTTCTAAAAAAAAAATCAGAAAAAAACCACCCCGCTCCGGTCTTTTATTTCGAAATAATAAGATTTTCAAAAAGTATACATCTTGAGAGTTCCTCTTCCTGTGGGCCCACTCTTCTTGTTGTTAGTAGACCCCTTCCACACATGTTCCAATAAGAATGGGTGTACATTTTTCGCTCGAATTGTTTGTATTACTTGGGCAGATAGGTAGGTTTCCTGTGTGTATATGCAGGCTTTGTCATTTTACACAGAACGTATGAATAAGAAGACATGAAGGGATTATCGATCGCATATAATATCTTTGTTGAATCGGTCTAAGGAGAAAAGACCCCAATCCGATTATTTCAAAAATATCGAAAGCTGATAAAATCAAAATATTTAGTGGATTAGTGTCTTAATAAGTAGTTTAGTTTTTTTTTAACGTCTCTTTAACATCTATTGGTCATTCGAGACGGGGGTTTTACCCTCCATTCGCTGGAAACTTACATAGAACCCACGTAGCCTCTGTTGAACCAGCATCACGATAACCCACTTCCGTAGTAAAAACTCGCTGGACGTTGCTGTGATCTTCAGTGATCCGTTACATCAACTGGAGTATTCAACGTGCCATAAACATTGGCTAGGTTATTATTATTTATTTTTTTTAAATTGGCTTAACGTCTATTGGTGATTGGTCATTCAAGACGGGAATTTTACCCTCCATTCGCTAGAAACTTGCAAACCAGCTACTTAAATTGACCTCACTCAGCCTGGGTTGTGCCGGAAAAATGAGCCAACGATACGTGGTGTTCCCAAGCGGTCATCCATCCAAGTACTGATCACGCCCGGCGTAGCTTAACTTCAGTGATCTGACGGGAACTGGTATATTCAACGTTTCGTTTTATTTGAATTATTTTTTAGCACGAAAACTTGCAGAGTAAATCCGCCAGCGTCTATGACACGTTGAATACACCACAGTTTCCGTTAGATCAATGAAGTTAAGCAACGTCCAGCTAGGTTTTACCATGTGGGTGCCCACGTAGTTTCGCTCCCTCGTGATGCTGGCTATTTTTCCGGCCCAACCCTTACTGGGTGTGGTCAGTATGGGTTTGCGAGTTTCCAGCGATTGGAGAGTGAAACCCTCGTCCCGAATGGCCAATACATGTTAAAGGCACGTTAAGCTTAAGCCAAATTAAAAAAAAAAGTTTTCCCTGATTTCCTAAAATTTTCGATTTTGGGACTGAGGTCCCTTGTTACTCTTTTGGCCTGATTGAACCTAATTTTTAACGTCAGGCATTGTATCACATACCAAAAATCTTTATCGTGTTTGACTGATTGTAACCAGTAATAGGAAATAACTCTTGTGCGACCAAAAGTTGTATATATTGTCTAGAGCGTAAACAGTGCAACCTGCAATACATTGGTCTCACAACAAACAATATTAGAACAAGATTGAATGGACATAGACACGATATAAAATACAATGACGAACACAAACCTTTGCCAGTACATAACGCCAATCATGCTAATGCCAACAACGATCTAAACAACAATTATGATTTAACGATATTAAGAAGCTTTATCGAAATCCAAATGCACGAATTAGGAAATTGGGAATACATATTAAAGAGTAGAAATCCTGAAGGCTTAAACATCAGATAAAAGAAAATTAACACAACGCTAAAAAGTACCTATCCTATACAAGACCCGAAATTCGGGTACCTACATTTGGCCAAACCTCTTATCTTCAATTTTCATTCAATTCATATCTCTAAAATGAAAAAGTCAGTAGACGAATATTAAAGTATTTCAAATCTTTCCTTAAAAAAAAAATCTTAAATGAAAGACAATAATTTTCAAATATAACTTGATGTAAAAACATCAGGCAGTTCCCGTTAAATCAACATCCTACGAGTTAATCCAATGTTCAACGAGGTTTTACTAAGTGGGTTACCACGTAGTTTTGCTCTCTCGTAATTCTCGTGATCCCGGCCTTTTCCGGACCAACCACAGACATGGCCAATAACCATCATAATATGATTACTACATGGTAGGGTAAGCCGTATGGGCGTCAAACATCAATACATTTTTAGTTAAATCTTGCTATTTTATTATGGTATTTGCCACATCAATGAAGAAGATCCAACATGAGAAGATCCAAATTAATAACAATAATACAATTCTCGAAGCCTCTTTTGTGATAAATCATGATAAATCTCACGCAACGTGAGAAGATCCAAATTAATAACAATAATACAATTCTCGAAGCCTCTTTTTTGATAAATCATGATAAATCCCACGAAAGGTGAGAAGATCCAAAGTAATAACAATAATACAATTCTCGAAGCCTCTTTTTTGATAAATCATGATAAATCCCTCGAAACGTGAGAAGATCCAAATTAATAACAATAATACATTCTCGAAGCCTCTTTTTTGATAAATCATGATAAATCCCACGAAACGTGAGAAGATCCAAATTAATAACAATAATACAATTCTCGGAGCCTCTTTTTTGATAAATCATAATAAATCCCACGAAACGTGAGAAGATCCAAAGTAATAACAATAATACATTCTCGAAGCCTCTTTTTTGATAAATCATGATAAATCCCACGAAACGTGAGAAGATCCAAATTAATAACAATAATACAATTTTCGAAGCCTCTTTTTTGATAAATCAGAATAAATCCCACGAAACGTGAGAAGATCCAAAGTAATAACAATAATACAATTTTCGAAGCCTCTTTTTTGATAAATCCCACGAAACGTGAGAAGATCCAAATTAATAACAATAATACAATTCTCGAAGCCTCTTTTTTGATAAATCATGATAAATCCCAAGAAACGTGAGATGATCCAAATTAATAACAATAATACAATTCTCGAAGCCTCTTTTTTGATAAATCATGATAAATCCCACGAAACGTGAGATGATCCAAATGAATAACAATAATACAATTCTCGAAGCCTCTTTTAAATCATGACACACACAAAAAGAATGCAGCAAAGTTCTGCCGGTCACGTCCTGTCACCTAAATGCTTTAATTATGCGTAATCTCTATACAATAATGTTTCAATACGACATTCATTTGACGTGTTTTAATAGCAATAGAATATTGACTTTATTTAAATTTCCCAAAAATAGTTATACACGAAGAATCAAATATGACGGCAGACCCCGCGTGTTATTAGGTGTTCATATCCTGTGGCTGCTCGTTCACCTCAGGTATAGGATGCTTCATAAATTCATATCTAAGTATCAATGAGGACTAAGCTAATCCACTTACCATTTTACTACCGAAAAAAAACGCAAATCACAAAAGAAATTAAATCATAAAACAAAATAATCACAGCAAGTTTATTCTTACACGAATGTTTTCAATAAAAAATATTTAAATAAATCAAATGTTTCTATCTAAATTAATAAAATACCAATATTTAATTTAAACCAGAAATCTTATGCAAGTATATTGAATAAAAATAAATTCTTTCGATGGACCAATTTTTACGACACCAAAATTATTGATAAACAAGATAAAAAATAAATATTATTCATAATTATTATTCAAAGCTAATTTTACCAATTTTTTTTTTAAATATAATTTTTTTTTGCAATTTTTTTCTTTTCTTTAAAAAAACTGATAAATCACGATTTATTTCTAATTATTTCCCAAATTATTATTTTTGGTTCTCCCGTAAGATATTATTTTAATTTTGCAGGAAAAATGTTACGCAGTTCCACTTTTAAAAATGGGCCAAGAAGTGTACACAATTTTAAATGTAGAGGAGTCGTTATTTTTTGAGAGAAGAGAAAAAAATAAATGTAAAAAAAAACGAAGAAAAATATATAAATTTTCAGAGACGTGCATATAAAAGGGGGTTCTCCATCCCTCCCAATGTTCCCCTACACTTTACCTTTTCCTCTTTAAAAAGGTGAAGTGGTAGAAGGGAGAAAAAGAATTCCACCCCACAACCATATACCACCTACCAATTTTGTTTAACCCTTTGTAAGACAGTATACTCTAAAATTTATCTCGACGATGTTTCTTTAAACGTACCTATCTACGGCATAACACTCGAACGACTTGTTGGAGTTTGTTGAAATTTGTTATGAACAATTATTATGTTAATAGAATTTGCTGATTTTTAGTCCCTGCTGGGCCACTTAAGGCCTAATTAGTGGCCATTTTTCTGAAAGAAGTGCTACAGATTACAGAACTACTAGTGCGATTGTTTTTAAATCCAGTTGAAACACTAATATCGTATAAAGTTAAGACCTAATCAAGAATTCCATTTTTTGTTTTGTTTTAAATACTATTATTTTAAAATATTATTATTTTTTTTTCTAAATTACACAGTACACAGCGAAAATTCCCTAATATTTTCGGTTACACTAGATTAATCGGCGAAAACATTTCTTAAGATCAATTTATTTTAAATTTATCATATTTCATTTTTTTAAAAAAAATTTTTTTTTAATTTAATTTATTAGCATTTTTTTATGAATGAGAGCACCACATAAGTCATATGATACCCAACATTTGCAAGAAGACTGAATCCAAAAGGTAACCAATATACAAACCTCGTATTTTTCGTTGCTGAACAAATACCCAAAAGCACCATTTACGTCGGTGGAATGATTCTTTTCGTTTTTACATACCTTGAGGCGTGGGATATAAAATTTTGAGGGGAGAAAAAGGTTCATTATTGAAAATAGTTAAATACGAGAACTCGTTTGGTGAATCAAGCATCAATTGTTCCCACAATTTATTTAGGTGGTTACGCCTTCGTATGTTAGACTCAAAATCGCTTGCAGAGCAAAAAAAAATACTCATACTCCGATATTTAACAATTGACTCCCCCCCCCCATCCAGAGAGGTTAGGAAACGTTTTCACCGCCATGCCTCCCACAAACCTTAACTACATATACGTAAAAGGGAAATAACTATTTAAATTTTTGCTCAATTTCAAGGACTGAGACTAGTATATGTATATACAATGTCACATTAATGTTACAAGGTGATGACTCAATGTGAAAATAATATCACGATGTGATTATTCAATGTAACAATGATGTCACAAGGTGATTGTTAAATGTGAAAATAATGTCACTATGAGATTACTCTATGTGAGAATAATGTCGCGATGTGATTATTCAATGTGACAATGATGACACAAGGTGATTATTCAATGTGAGAATAATATCACGATGTGATTATTGAATGTGAGAATAAATGTCACGATGTGATTATTCAATGTGAGAATAATGTCACGATGTGATTATTCAATGAGACAATAATGTCACAAGGTGATTGTTCAATTTGAGAATAATGTCACGATGTGACTATTCAATGTGACAATGATGTCACAAGCTGATTATTCAATGTGAGAATAATGTCACGATGTGATTATTTAATGTGACAATGATGTCACAAGGTGATTATTCAATGTGAGAATAATGTCGCGATGTGATTATTCACTGAGACATTAATGTGATTATCCATAGTGACTTCATATAATTATAAAAATTCCAAAGGGTTAAAAAATAGGAAATGGTGGGGGTACATTAAGTGTTGTAAACGAAAAGAAGGGGATTAACAGTCTCGCACGCGCATTTGCACGACACATGCGTCATTGAGTGCGCTCTATATAATTTTTGATTCCCCTCATTATATATTTTTTTAAAAATAAGGAAGCTTTGTGAAGGAGTAAAAAAAAAAAGAATGAATGAGAATGGAACAGCAAAACAAATTCCGTGCCGTTCCTAAAGGGTACTAATTTTGGTGCTGGAATTCTTTGTATGTAGCTGATGCTGAAGAAATGTTTTGGCGCAGAATTAGACTCCAAATGAGACCTGCATAACAAATTGGATCAAAATCGGCCAACGCTAAGTGACAAGTGTGCCACTCACGATGTAAACCAAGCAAAGCCGGATTAACAATAGTAGCACTTGTAGCACGTGCTACGGGCCCCGCGCTTTGACATCTTACACTAGATTTTTCGACATTTCTGGGTTGACAATTGAAAAAATATATCATTTTGAATTTTTGACGACGCCCCCAACTCTTCAAAGTATGTATGACGAGGCTCCCAACTCTTCAAAGTATGTATGACGAGGCTCCCAACTCTTCAAAGTATGTATGAGGGGGCTCCCAACTCTTCAAAGTATGTATGACGAGGCTCCCAACTCTTCAAAGTATGTATGACGAGGCTCCCAACTCTTCAAAGTATGTATGACGAGGCTCTCAACTCTTCAAAGTATGTATGACGAGGCTCCCAACTCTTCAAAGTATATAGTAAAATCTAATTTAAGAAAGTACAACGAGTATTGCAACATAAGTAAATTGTTTTCTTTTTTTAGCATTAGCGGTAACCAAGTTTTATCGATGTTGGTATACTCAAAGGGGGCCCCGTTCTTTGAAAGTGCTACGGGCCCCGCGGAAGGTTAATCCGGCCCTGAAACCAAGGACGGATGACAAACCTATTTTTTTTTTATTCGAACTTTGGATTTTAGAAACCTTGAAACGTAAAATATGATTTTTTTTTTGGGGGTGGGGGTGGGAAGAGGTAATTTTTGATTTGATTATAAAGGGGCAAACATAGTAAATTCCATTTTGAAGAGGCGGATCCTTCGTATATAGGTTGAAACCTGTATACCCTGATGTATATTTTCATAGAAAATCCAAGTTAAGGTAAACGAAAATCAATCAAACTAAAAAGTTATAAAATCGAACCATCAATGCTGATCTACAAATGGAGATATTTTTGTAACAGTTCGGCTGTTCTAATATAAAAGCTTCATTTATTCTAGGTTCATAAAATACGGAATCAACATCATTAACTTCGCAGCTCCGGCACCGGTCATCCAATTTTCAATTTTTTTAGTCCCTAGTATTTTGTTGGTTGACCTTAACTTTCATTTTAATATATGAAAATCAAAAGGAAACTGTGTGCCAAATTTCTAGTCTCCCCGTTTAGCCATCGTGGAGCTATGTTGATTATGAGTCAGTACGCCAGTCGGTATAACAACTGGGCTTTGCGTTTTATAAGTATAGGGTTCCTATATATTTCTATTTAGATTTAAAGTTGAAAGGACCCACGTCGCTTATAAGTTCAGGCGGGGGGGGCTTTATGACACCCTGTATTTTTACTGATGTTGCTGACTTGATGACTTTCTGGGTAGATATGATATTTTTCTTTTTTCGCCCAACGTCTGTTTGTCTGTGTTTGTTGCTCTTCGAAAACACCCGAACTCCTTGTCCGATTTTGGTATAAAGTTCATGGAATTACCTGATTCGTTTTTGGCATTCATACTAGGTCATCCAGGACTTTATGTTGATGGGAGCTATTGAAGGTATTAACCTGTAGAATCTGCCTCTAAACTCTAGAGTATTTTCTATAGTAGAAATGTCTCCATGGCAGGGTGATAGGGATGTACCGGGTTCGAATCCTGGTAGGGTCGAAAATTTGAAGTACAGCTTGAGTAAAAAAAAGAATCTATTTGTGTTAAAGCTAATGCTTTGTCACAATGCACTTCCCCATGTTATTACTAAATTTGTTGTCTTCGCTTTGATTCGAACCAACAGCCTCCTGGTTACGAATCCGACATTCTTACCAACTGAGCTACTGAGGCTACAGCTTGAGTAGTACTCAATTGTAATAAGGTAATTGTTAAGTACAGCTTGAGTAGTACTCAATTGTAATAAGGTAATTGTGAAGTACAGCTTAAGTAGTACTCAATTGTAATAAGGTAATTGTTAAGTACAGCTTGAGTAGTACTCAATTGTAATAAGGTAACTGTTAAGTACAGCTTGAGTAGTACTCAATTGTAATAAGGTAATTGTTAGGTACAGCTAGATGTATTGGAGTGATTGTTAGAGAATACCGTGCAATGCTATATTGCCCACAATATGGTGATATTGACAAAGACCCTTGGAGAAAAACTACATGATTATATCCCTAAATGTAGGTATATTTGACGAAGAGCGTTGACTCTTGTAGGAAAATTGCATGATTCTATCCTCAAATGTAGGGAGATTTGACAAAGACTCTTTTGGAGGACTCAGAAATGAAACGCGTAATAAAATTTGAACAAAATCTCTGATCGTGTCACATGCGTTAGATTAGGGAGGCATATTAAAATGTACGCGGCGCGGCGCGTTTACGAATCCGATGCATATTTTATTTAAACAAATTACTTTTTGAATCTACATCGTATTGTCTTTTGTATTTTAATCTCACCCAATGAACACAAAACAAAAGGATAAGAAGCAGAGAAACATACGTTTTGTTAAGATGTACATAAATATTATTACAGCCTGTCATAACAATACGTATTCAAACAAAATGAAAAGAATATGCAAAGTGAGGAGATGTGAAGGAAAAGGGAGAGAGTGAGAGAAAGAATGAGGATAGGGGGCAGATGGAAGAGAGAAATGGGGAAAGAAAAAGGAAGAGGTGGAGAGAGAGAGATGAAAAGAGAGGGTGAGAGTAAGATAAAGAATGAGGAAGGGAGACATAGAGAAAAGAGGGGGGAGAGATAGAGAGAGAGAGAGAGAGTAAGAGAAATAACGAGGAAGGGTGGGATAGAGAGAGCGATGGAAAGAGAGGGTGAGAGTAAGATAGAGAGAGAGAGATGGAAAGAGAGGGTGGGAGTAAGATAGAGAGAGAGAGAGAGAGAGAGAGAGAGAGAGAGAGAGAGAGATGGACAGAGAGGGAGGGAGTAAGATAGAGAGAGAAATGGAAATAGAGGGAGGGAGTAAGATAAAGAAAGAGGAAGGGAGACATAGAGAAATAGATAAGAAGGGGGAGAGATAGAGAGAGAGTAAGAGAAAGAACGAGGAAGGAAGAGATAGAGGAAGGAAGAGAGAGAGAAAAAAAAGAAGAGAGGAAAGTACGGAGAGAGAAAGGAAAACAAATGGAGAGATTAAAAAAGATAAAAAAAAAGAGTAAGGGAGAGAGATATATAGAGAGAGAGTAAGAGAAAGAACGACGAAGAGCGAGATAGAGAGAAAGGGAAACATATGAAGAGAGAAAAAAATAAGGGAGAGAGATATAGAGAGAAAGAGAAAGAACGAGGAAGGGCTTGATAGAGAGAGGGGAAGGGCAACAAATGAAGAGAGAAAACAAATTGAGGAAGAGAGAATCATCAGTTAGAAAAGCGATTTCCAATATTTAGAACTCACTCTATAAAAGGGCCAGCAGTTTCCTTTTTTCGAAGTATCTATGAAACCCTTAAAAAAACGGGAAATGAATCACCTAATGTATCGTGTTGGATTTTCACCCCAAAAGCTCGTGGTTCGCCTTTCACAAATAAATAAAATTTCAAGTCCCTAGCACTTACCGTTCTTGAGATATCTTGTTCCTAAAAAGACAAAGACACACAATGGCTAAAACTCGAGATTTAGGTTTTTAAGACCACAAATCTTTTTTTTTTTTGGAATAAATAATGCGACATCAAAACTTTCAGCCCAATAGTATACTTTCCTTTTCATAGGATGAGGACAGTAGTAATAACAATAAATTGGGGGATTCGCTTCGATTTTTTTTTTTTTTTTAATGGCGTGACAAATCATCATTATAGATACCTACCTAACTAAAATATAAATGTAAAAATACCAAAATATAATATTTGATGGTTGTTCGTCAAATCCATTTTAGTTATCGAAAATTTAAAGTTTGTTTCTCTCCACGAAAGATGGGAAAGATATAAATTGGAAATTATTTTCACATTTATTTATTGCACATTGCTCACTCTTTAAATTATTGGATTGAACGAAGAAAAGGGTAATTGATGGTACTAGGAAATATCCGAAAATGTAAATTTGTAATAGAATTATACTTGACATTGTGTGACAAGTTATATTGAGGGTGACTTCAGTAAGTGTTATTTAAAAAATACAGAAAGCAACTCTGGAATATTATCATGTTTTGTTTTTTTACATTGCGCCATTTCCTGTTGGATGAGTGGAATGATAGGGAAAAATGTTTCATAGTCCCGGATGAGGCGTCTCACCGAGGACATCGTGGAAATACCGCCTCCAGACCATAGCCCGGTATGTCAGATTCTTACTGACTAGAGCCTACCACTTCTGCAACCCAGCAGTGCCATGTATTTTGTCCCGGAACGACAAAGCTTCACTTCAGGAATATGATTATGTTACTGACGTAATAATGTTACAGTGATTGGGATGGTTTTGGGGGATATGAACCCTGCAATATAACTAATAGCCATACATCCAAGATTAGACGTTTAATAACAACTTTGACAGCAATTGTTCCAAGTCTTCAGTGTGCGTCCATAGAAATCGATAATTAGATTTTGAGCCTGATCGGACCACGTGGAGGCTCATGAATGCCAATTTTCCTTCACCTGGAGGGGAAGCAAAGATTTTTTTTTTTTTTTTTTTTTTTTTTTTTTTTTTTTTTTTTTAATACCCTTCTTCTTGGAACAAGAGATACTCCCAAATGATGGTGAAGTTTAAAATGTTTTACGACCATCCGGGCAAGGACAGGGGGGGGTCGCTTATTTTACTTTCTGGAAAGCTATACTGTATAAAATAAATCGACGTACGCGGGAAGGTTCATTGAAGAAAAACGTGAGGAAAAATTGTATACTTTATCTGATGGAAAGCTATACTGCATAAAATAAATCGAAGTACACGGGAAGGTTCATTGAGGAAAAGCGTGAGGAAAGATTGTATACTTTATCCGATGGAAAGCTGTACTGTATAAAATAAATCGAGGTACACGAGAAGGTTCATTGAGGAAAAGCGTGAGGAAAGATTGCATACTTTATCCGATGGAAAGCTGTACTGTATAAAATAAATCGAGGTACACGGGAAAGTTCTTTGAGGAAAAGCATGAGGAAAGATTGTATACTTTATCTGATGGAAAGCTATGCTATATAAAATAAATCGAGGTACACGAGCAAGTTCATTGAGGAAAAGCGTGAGGAAAGATTGTATACTTTATCTGATGGAAAGCTATGCTATATAAAATAAATCGAGGTACACGGGAAAGTTCATTGAGGAAAAGCATGAGGAAAGATTGTATACTTTATCTGATGGAAAGCTATAGTATATAAAATAAATCGAGGTACACGTGAAAGTTCATTGAGGAAAAGCGTGAGGAAAGATTGTATACTTTATCTGATGGAAAGCTATACTATATAAAATAAATCGAGGTACACGGGAAAGTTCATTGAGGAAAAGCGTGAGGAAAGATTGTATACTTTATCTGATGGAAAGCTATACTATATAAAATAAATCGAGGTACACGGGAAAGTTCATTGAGGAAAAGCGTGAGGAAAGATTGTATACTTTATCTGATGGAAAGCTATACTATATAAAATAAATCGAGGTACACGGGAAAGTTCATTGAGGAAAAGCGTGAGGAAAGATTGTATACTTTATCTGATGGAAAGCTATACTATATAAAATAAATCGAGGTACACGGGAAAGTTCATTGAGGAAAAGCGTGAGGAAAGATTGTATACTTTATCTGATGGAAAGCTATACTATATAAAATAAATCGAGGTACACGGGAAAGTTCATTGAGGAAAAGCGTGAGGAAAGATTGTATACTTTATCTGATGGAAAGCTGTACTGTATAAAATAAATCGAGGTACACGGGAAAGTTCATTGAGGAAAAGCGTGAGGAAAGATTGTATACTTTATCTGATGTTTTTGTTGAAATCGTCAACAACAAGAAATGTGACTCGTTCTGGGTACCACGCGAATACACCAAAATGTCGGAGTCTATCCAGAAAACCATATACGAACTTTCATAACAATCGGTCAACACTAAAGTACCATTTAGAGCGGCCGGATATTATAGAAAAGTTTTTTGATTTTTTTCTGATTTTACGAATCGTAAAATATCAAATTTTGAGGAGAGTACATTTTTTTCGATTCGAAAAGTACATTATAAGAAAATAGAGAGAAATTAAACGTATATTTCATAAACTAGACCAGAGGTTCCCAAACTGGGGGCGTTAAGGCAAGCGAAGGGGGGGCGCGAGACCAGTTGAATTATTATCATTTAGTTAAAATATATGTACACATTTTTATACAAAGGTAATTTTATTGAACATGATGTTTATAAAATTTTGAATGAGATAGCATTCAGCAACACATTAGCGTTTTGAATGAGATAGAATTCAGCAAAACATTAACAATTTGAATGAGATAGCATTCAGCAACATATTAGCATTTTAAATGAGATAGCATTCAGCAACACATTAGCGTTTTGAATGAGATAACATTCAGCAAAACATTAACATTTTGAATGAGATAGCATTCAGCAACATATTAGCATTTTAAATGAGATAGCATTCAGCAACACATTAGCGTTTTGAATCAGATAGCATACAGCAACACATTAACATTTTGAATGAGACAGCATTCAGCAACATATTAGCATTTTAAATGAGATAGCATTCAGCAAAACATTAGCTTTTTGAATGAGATAGCATTCAGCAACACGTTAGCATTTTAAATGAGATAGCATTCAGCAAAACATTAGCTTTTTGAATGAGATAACATTCAGCAATACCCATAGGTACCCATTCATAAGTAATTCATTCTGCACAAAGTCCTGCTTGCCGACCGCACTAATAGGTAGGAGTATCCATCCACATCGAGAAGGGCGAAGGGGCATACATTTTCTGTAAAACAGAAGCTGACGAAATATGCATGCCTCCTGAGACTTGATGTTAACTTTTCATACGGAGACAGGGAGGGCGCGGGGGGGGAAATATAGGTAGGTATGCTGGCTTTATTATTTCTGAGACATGGTTTTATAATCATTCTACTGGCTTAAAAAATACACCCCCACAAAAAAAAGAAAATATATTTTAATTTTATATAGTATCCAAAAATCGAAATATAAAATCTGTTCCTTTGGCGAAGGTAGCGCTGTCCCGTACACTATCAGCCGTGAGCGTTACTTTTCCATTCAGATCGCCTAAACCGATCATGATTAAGTTTGGTATGCACACCCCTCCTTCAGTTAAAGTTACGAACATACGGTAGCTAATGCTATCTTAAGAAATTTGGTATATTTTTCAATTTTAACAACATTTGCAAGACTAGCGTCTGCCACAAAAAATACTTTTGGGTGAAAAGGAACCGAGAAAGGGAGGGGGTAGATAAAAGTGCGAAGGTAGTTGTCAAAAGAGCAACCGATCTATCTGGCTAAGGCGCTATCTAATACTGGCCAAGGTAATCAGGTATTTAGCCAGCGTCTATGGCACGTTGAATACACCAGATCCCGTTCGATCACTGAAGTTAAACAACGTCCAGCGAGGTTGTTCCATGCGGGTGTCTACGTGGGTTCGCACCCTCTTGACACTGGCTATTTTTCCGGCCCAACCCAGGCTGGATGAGATCAATGTGGGTAGCTGGTTTGCAAGTTTCCAGCGAATGGAGGGTAAAACTCCCGTCTCGATGACCAATACACCCCCACAAAAAAAAGAAAATATATTTTAAGTTTATATAGGATCCAAAAATCGAAATATAAAATCTGTTCCTTTGGCGAAGGTAGCGCTGTCCCGTACACTATCAGCCGTGAGCGTTAAGGAGACGTTAAGCCAAATTAAAAAAAAAATCAGGTATTTTTTTTAATTTAAATTTAGCAAATTATTAGTTGAAAGGCGACACTATTTGCCACAAAGAAATAATTGTGGGTCAAAAGGAACATTGATTGAGGGAGAGAGGGATGGCAAGAAAAGGGTACGAAGATACTTGTCAAATTGTTTTCTTCACTTCTACAAATTTTATTACATTTTTTAGACGGGGGAAATTTTAAAATTTGGGGGTGTGAGGGGTGAAATCGAACAAGGAGAAGTTATGACGGACAGGTGACGAAGGGGGACTGAAGGGAAGATAGTCTGTCGTATGTCCTTCGGGAATTAGGATCAATTAAGAGTTTAACCACAACATGATCGGTACATTATAGCCCCTCACCCCACACGCCACCATATAAACCTCCACTGATCTCTATTACGCCATATATAAGAAAATAATTATTTCCAGGCCCGTATCCAGGACAGGGTTTTAAGGGTTCAAACCCCCCTCCCCGAAATTTTGAAAAGGTTTGATTTTTCCCCCTTAAAATTTTGACTTCAATCGCCTGCCAGGTTTTTTTTAAACAAACAAAAATGTATAAATTTCCAATTTAAAAAAAAAGTCAAATTTTTTTACTGATTTTCATAAAATGTGTCTGTTAAAATACGCTTATTTAGCATTCGATGAAAAGTACCACGTGCCAATGGATTCGGCACAAGGTCCAAATGGAGCAAGAGTTTAGCCGTATTGATGCAATAGTTTTTAGGGATCGGCGAACTTCATAAGAAGAACAAAATTTGTTTATCTATCTATATACTTATAAAACGCAAAGCCCAGTTAGAATATTGACTGACTGATAATCAACGTAGCTCCACGATGGCTAAACCTACAGACTTGAAACTTGCCACATAGATCCCTTTTAGTATGTAGGTGCGTAATAAGAAAGGAAAAAAGTTCAAGTGGGAACAATTTACCGCCAAAAATGACGCTTTTTGGCGGGTCTTTTTGTATTTTTTTTTCTGGGCAAACTAAAGGAGATAACGAAAAATGACCGAGAATGGACCCCCCAAAATAGTATATAAGGATCCAAATAATTTGAAATTTTCCGGTTTTTCCCCGATGTATGGACGGTTTACACCACCAAAAAATCGGAATTGAGAAGTACCACTTCGGGATGAGCCAGAAAGCTGAAATTCGATATAAAGGTGTTCCGCAGTACAAAAAGTCATATCCTTGAATAAAATATTGATTTTTTTAAATAGGAGTGGTGCTCACTCTGGGGGTTGGGTCCACCAAAAATCCATAACTTAGAAGTATCACTTCGGGATGAGCGAGAAAGCTTAAATTTAATACGAAGGTGTTCCGCAGTGCAAAAAGTAATATCCTTGAGTAAAATATTGAATTTTCTAAATAGGAGCCGTGCTTTTCCTGGAGTCTGTTCCAACAAAAATACAAATTTGAGAAGATTGTAGTTGAATTTCATAACC
>CM022876.1:33701653-33716334 GCA_012654025.1 Pachypsylla venusta
CTGAACCGATTTTGATGAAATTTGGTATGGAGATAGACTAAACTTTAGGAAAGGACATAGGCTACTTTTGGGGTTGAAACTATAAACGGCCATGCCTCTAAGGCGCCAAGCGAAGCGGACGTATTCTGCTAGTACAATATAAATACGTATACAATTTAAAAATTTGGTCTTCACTTGACCAACCCGTGGATAAACAAGAGATTTATATTTGTACGCCTGAATTACAGTTTAATTACATAACAAAATAACAATATGAGTTATCATATTTCGTTTTCCTCCTGGAGACATACTCAGAACAACTGCATGACTGTATTTTTACAGAGACAACCGCAAGTGGAGATCCAATACATCGCATTGGTTGTTCGTTTTTGAATCGACAGTTCATAACTTCAAAAGAAATTGAAACAGAACCTGTTTGGGGCAAAAAAGCGATCGAAGCTATCAATTTTAAAACTGAAAATGAGGTGATCAAATTTGTTGGACAAATTGAAGCGCTATCCAAAAAGGTGTACGATGAAAGAATACTTAACAATGTGGACAGTTTCGTTGCGTAAGTAAAAGTAAAGGGCCCCCCCCTCCCAGGGGCCCAATATTATGTTTTTGAAAATCAATCAATCAATCAATAGTGGCATCATCGTATACGATGGTAGCCAGATGTATGAGACATCAGCTCTAGATAAATTGTAGTATACTGCTTATGTTTTTAATTGTCATCATACATCCGTTCTTGGAGGCTGATAATTGACATGGGCCCCCAGAACCATGACAATCACTGCAATATAATTACGTCAGTAACATAAGAGTTATTAACATAATGATATTACAGAGTTGCTTTCTGCGTTATTTTACAGCATCAGCTCAGGTGGACTCGGCCCGTGAGGATGTCACCCTCAAGTAACTTGTTACAATCTCAAGTATGATTTACTTTTCCTCATGGAAAGATAGCAAGTCATATATGGATTGGAAGAAATTACGCCTTTGGTATATTTTGAAAATGGTTTTTTAAAATTGAAATAAGATATTTTTTTCTATATATGACTACCACACTAACGTGAACACTTGATCATATTGATCCACTAGTTAGTAGGCCTCTCAAATCCAAACCGAAGCTTGACTTAACAATTTATTGTACTTCTCAATAGAGACCACCAAATTGTAAGTTCATACCAAGTTTCATCAGAATGGGTTAGGTTCTTTCTTAACCCTAGGATTGCCAACCTCTATTCATTTAAGTGCATTGCCAAGGGGGAGGGGAAGTACTTGCCAACAAAATAAAGGAAATTACAATAAGTCGTTTTTTTTTTCTCTTAAAAATTATATACTATGATGGAAAATATTGTTTGTGACAATTATTAAAGGTATCATTGAAATAAGTATCATACTTTGATTACTATACAAGCTTTTTGCTAAAATGCGAGTACATTGTACCCTCCCCCCTTGGCAATCCTAGGGTTAAAGTTTTTGTCTATATTCTCAGTTTTAGAAAATTGTATAAAAGAAGCCGCTGTGCGCTATTATCAACATTTTTGTATGAAAAATATCGACCGACTGCAAATCCAACGACAATGAATGACTTTGTCAGTCACAGTTTGGTATTTATTGAAAAAATGGAAGAACATTACAAAGGCAATCCTCAAGTGTTGAACAGCTTGTACTTGAGCGCCACCACAGTTGACTACAATGCAGAAGATTTGGAGTATGCTGAAAAACAACAACCCGATGAACATCCGATGTTCAAACGTATTGGTTACGCCATGCGTAAGTTGAAATCTTATCTTTACACTTCAATTCAAGCCAACGATCATACCACGTTGAATACACCAGTTCCCGTCAGATCACAGAAGTTCAGCAACGTCGGGCGTGGTCAGTACTTGGATGGGTGGCCGCTTGGGAACACCACGTATCGTTTGCTCTCCGGCCCAACCCAGGCTGGGTGAGNAAAAAAAAAAAAAAAAAAAAAAAAAAAAAAAAAAAAAAAAAAAATTGATACTGATGACTGACTTGAACTTGTTGAAGGTTGTCAGTCAAAGGTGCATAGATTCATGACGTCACCGAAGATAGAAGTGACGTCACCATTTTTAACGTCACCATTTTTAGTCGTACCGAATAGTGACCCTAGGAAGATTAATTACAAACTTTGGGAAAGAATTTAGTAAAAAAGAAAATCGTCTTTATACAAGGTGCAACAAAATGCCACGGACAAAAATATATGGTGAGCAGTACAAACTTATTTATTTCGAGACAAAATCCGTAATAATGCTTCCTCTTCACTCTACGATTTTTGGAAGTTAACAAATAAAAATCGATTTTTTTTAAGAACAAAAAACAAAAAAAAACAGGAAGCACAGAACGAGTACAAAACAAACTCCATTACTCGAAGGGCAGAGGCGTGTATCGCTGCTGATGGAAGCCACTTTGAGCACTTCCTGTTACCTCCCCGGATTGCATAATTTCTAAACCGTAAGTCGAAGCCAAACGAGAGGTAGACCATTTTTGCAGTGTATTTTTAAACGAAAAATCTCATTTTGTCATCCATCTTGCAATTGGTTGGACCACCAAAAAGTTTGGGCCATTTTTCCACTCGGTATCTCCGGCCCTGGTCATTAGACAATTATGGGGCACATGTATCAAGATACCCCAAGATACGTTTAGGGAAGATTTTTTTTGTTTCATTAATATATCTTGAGTAGTTTTTTGTTATTAAAAAAAAAAAAAAAAAACTATTTTTATTTACTAACTTCCAAAAATCGTAGAACGAAAAAGAAGCATTTTTCCGGATTTTGCCTCAGAAGAAATAAGTTTATTTTTTACGTACTATTCACCATATGTTGTTGCGTACACACTCCTCCTTTCCTTTCCTTCCACCCTGTATACCACCTAATAAATTGGTGAACAAGTTCAACCTCAACACCACACTGACAAAGGAAGATTCAGTTACCAAATATCTATGATCGAAGTGAGTTGTGCATTCTGTTTTGAATTTTAACTATTACAAATTTCTAGTAAATAGTGTTTCGGTATACTCCTGTCGGCCTGCCGCTTTTTCGCATAACCCTACAGTCCACCGCTCTGATCCCTCCTCATCATGTGTTTTTGTCGGTGACAGTTTGTTACACCCTGTGTTGAGTTTCACTTTATATTGATGAGAAAATCGTTTTTTCCTGTTGTAAAATTATTGACAATTATGAGAACTCACTTTGAATTAGGCTTATTGAAAAAAAAAGAATATTTCTCGTTCGATGTTCCAAGATGTCTGTCTTCTAGACGCTCCGATCCGTTTCTTGATAAAATAGATCACCAAATGCGCAGGCGTGTGATTTCATCAGATGACAGAGAAAACATGGTCGCGTGTTGTAAGTTAATCCTACACTCGCGGAGTTGCCACATATACGAAGGCTATAATAATGATATCCAAAGTATTCATTTCATTGAGCTTCAATCCTTAAGGTTTGGAAACCTTACACCTCAACCTCATGAGCTCTTTGTGTACTTGAGGTGAAGCCTATTTCTCCAGCTAAAGTTCAGCTGCCAAAAGAGTTGGTGCATTCTTCTCCCCAGATTGTTTTGGCAGAGTTCCTCTCTGGGGTTCAAGAGCCCGGTGATACTCACTCTGCAATTAATTAGGGCATTGCAATCGACCATTAGATGAGAGGCTGTATCCTCTTCCTCCCCACATAGTGTACACAATGGACTTTCCCTAAAGATGTAGGTGTTTTCTGAGACCACAATGTCCCGTTATTAGTCCAGTGACCAGTCTCATTTGTTTCCTCTTCCTCCCCACTTCCTGTACACAATGTNAGTGAGCTCTCATCCAATTTGTTCTCAATAGAGAGGTACATGAAAAAATATAAGAAGGTGGTATAGGTAAGAGAAAGTCGTGTGTTGTTCAATTCAACGGAGAGGAGAAGGAGAAGTGAGCTCTCACCCAATTTGTTCTCAATAGAGAGGTACATGAAAAAATATAAGAAGGTGGTATAGGTAAGAGAAAGTCGTGTGTTGTTCAATTCAACGGAGAGGAGAAGTGAGCTCTCATCCAATTTGCTCTCAATAGAGAGGAACATGAAAAAATCATTGCAGTTTTTGTTTCATTTTCTTTATCTTTTACCTTTCCCCTCCTCCCAGGTATATTCTACCGTCCCTCCCAATCATATTCTCCCCTCCACGCCTCTTTCCCACTTTGGTCTTCTTTTCTCACAATCTTATTCTTCAATTCTCTCTGAACAAATCAAATAAACGATTATATTGTACAGACATAACAAAATGTTGGAGAGGGTAGTCACCAAACTGTACAGTGTATGTTTCGCTCGTGCTTTGGAGACCGCGAGCTCACTTCCAACTGTGACATACTAGTGTCAAGAGTGGTCACGAGACGAGACTCTCAAATAGAAAGAATTGTAAGAGGGGGAGGAGGATCCCCCCGGAGCCCGCTGTGTGGTTACTACTGTAACCACACAGCTGAATAGGGGTCCCTTACATTTTGTCCCAGACCCGGAAACTTTTCCAGATGTCGGAGAATTGACATGACCATAGACCTGACGAGAGGGGGATCCCCCCGAGGCCCGGAGTTCTCTAAGGGTCCCGGTGTACTATTGTAAGCACACACATTTTAAATGAAGGTGTAATTTTGAACGTTTTGCTGACGTCAGAAAATTGACGTGCCCATAGCCCTGACGAGAAGGGGATCCCCCCGGGGGATCGGTGTACTAATGTAACCATACACATTTTAGATGAAGGTGTAATTTTGAACATTTTGCTGACGTCAGAGAATTGACATGACCATAGACCTGACGAGAGGGAGATCCCCCCGAGGCCCGGAGTTCTCTCAGGGTCCCGGTGTACTATTGTAAGCACACACATTTTAAATGAAGGTGTAATCTTGAACGTTTTGCTGACGTCAGAGAATTGACGTGCCCATAGCCCTGACGAGAAGGGGATCCCCCCCCCCGGGGATCGGTGTACTAATGTAACCACACACATTTTAGATGAAGGTGTAATTGTAAACGTTTTGCTGACGTCAGAGAATTGACGTGACCATATTAGGCCTGACGAAAGGGGGATCCCCCCGGGTCCCGGTGTACTAATGTAACCACACACATTTTAGATGAAGGTGTAATAGTAAACGTTTTGCTGACGTCAAAGAATTGACGTGACCATTAACATGTGATGGACAGGAATGGCATGACGAAATCATTCTGCAGAAACGCAATAGACCAGTCATCTAAGACATCGAAGGTAGAAAAAATTGGCGTAGTTCTGATTTTCTAATATGTTGTTGGGATACATGAGAGGAGTGTGCAACTAAGTTTGCTATTTCAAAAGACCTATGCTACCTGGGCGGTGGTTGAGAACGTTCGATTTTTTCAGACTTTTTTCAGATTTTTGAAAAAATATCGAAAACCGTGAATCGTACGGAAATAGTTATTCCATCCTTATTTAGAGTAAACAAAATTTGCCA
Organism: Pachypsylla venusta; assembly: GCA_012654025.1. Lineage (NCBI taxonomy): Eukaryota > Metazoa > Arthropoda > Insecta > Hemiptera > Aphalaridae > Pachypsylla > Pachypsylla venusta. Next base: position 33,707,109 of record CM022876.1, read on the forward strand.
CAATGTGAGTCCAATCGCAACTCTGTGGCCTTAACAGATCGTGAGAATATTGTCGATTTTTTCGAAAAATCACAAAATTTCACTTTAATTCAAATTTTGAGCTAAATATCTGCTCCAATAGGAGGAAGTCATGAGGTAGGAAGTTGTAATCTATTTAGTTATCTGTTATTTAAGCCCATAGGGGAGCATTTAGGCCTAGTAGTTCTGAAATTCGCGTATGTTGTGAGCATACATGCGATTAGTATAAAACCACTTTGTCGATTTCGAAAGACCTGTGCTCACTGCGTAATGGTCGAAAACTTTTGATCTTTTGGATCTTTTTTCAGTTTTTCGAAAAAATCTCGAAAACTGTGAATCGCGCGGAAATAATTACCCCAGTTTGTTTTAGAGTAAATAATATTTGCCACGATTTGAGCAAGGTAGCCGAGAGAGCGATTGTCACACAAAAAATCTTCAAATGCGATAAATTACCGATCTATAGGCTACCACTTGTGTTTAATGAAAACATCATTATGCACTTAAACTTCATTTCTCATGACATCGTCGTAGGTATTAGGGGAAAATGATGTCAAAAGATGATTAAAAGTGATTTTTTTTATATCTTTTCGAAAAAATCGAAAACTTTCGATGTGTTATATCTGGGGATCTATTAAGGCTACGAAGCTTAAATTGGACTCAAATTGTGGCAAATTTTATTTGGTCTAAATAAAGACCGAAAAACTATTTCCGTACAATTCACGGTTTTCGATATTTTTTCGAAAATCTGAAAAAAGTCCGAAAAAATCGAACGTTTTCGACCACCGCGCAGCGAGCACAGGTCTGTCAAAATAGCAAACTTAGTTTTACACTCCTCTCATGTATCCCAAAAACATATTAAAAAGTCAGAACTACGCCATTTTATATCTATCTTTGCCATTTTTTATGTCTTAGATGACTGGTCTACAAATCAAACCTGATAATGTGTTTAGTATGATTCACGTTATGATAGTATCAATCACATATCATATGTTATTGATGCAGCACACATTGCAAACCTCATTAATCTAGTTATTCCTGCCAATGTCACGACAATGTCAACTTGTCAGCAAATAAACATCAAATTGTCAGCAAATAAACAAAACAAATCCACCCCCGGGATTAAATTTTCCACTCACAACCACAACCAAACTCACTAGTAGTTCTGTGAACTGTAGACCTCACTCGCTTAAAATTACCTCCATGAAGTTTTTTTTTTTAAATTTGGTTTAACGTCTCTTTAACATCATCTATTAGTCATCCAAGTCGGGGGTTTTATCTTCCAATCGTTGAAAACATGTAAACCAACTACCCACATTGACCTCACCCAGCCTTGCTTGGGCCGGAAAAAAAACCAGCATCACGAGGACGCAAACCCACGCGGACACCCACATGGTACGACCTCGCTGGACGTTGCTACGTAACTTCAGTGATCTAACGGGAACAGGTGTATTCAACGTGCCATAGACGCTGGCTAATGAATTCTTAATTGGGTGCATAAACTAATCGAAGAAGAAATTAACATAATTAATGACCATACCAGGATTCATCAGAGTCGGACAAGGAGTTAGAGAGAAAAAATCGTGGTGTTGAAACTAGTACTCACTTCGTTCGATCAATTACATTTACCTCATAGTGCTACGACTTTCCGCTATTAACTAGTCCTCCAGGTTTGGTGGGTATCAGACTGATATTGCATCACTTCGGGGACAGATCACTGTCACAAAGTGTCAGCAAATAAAGATCAAATTGATTTATGATAAAAAAAAACAATCCATCCCGAGATTAAATTTTACACACACACAACCCAAAAAAAAAACTACTGGTGGCTCTGTAAACTGTAGACCTAGGGTTGCCACCTGCGACGGGCCTGGCCCTAGATTAAAAATTTAAACTAGACTGAAGGGTGTGGATAAGTTATCAACAAGTGTCGCATCCCAAACAACGCTCATAAATACATGAAAACGCAAATATCGAACCATGTCCGTATCTGCTACAGATTATCTTTTTGATCCATATTGGGTCACACAAGGTGACCCAATATGTATCAAAAAGATAATCAGCAAATTCGATGAATATAATACATACAGACATATAATTAAAGCAAATTCGAAGATAGTTCTATTTTCCAGCCGATTGATGTTCACGTCTCTCATCTGTATTATAGAAACCAATATATCAAATTGAAAAACTCAGTCAATGTGACACATAGATTTATTATTTTTCTGGCAAAAAATAATAATAATAAAAAAAAATTGAGGTGGGTTCTCGTGACGATTCCAAATCTGGGGCGTAATTAGAACCTAAATTTGACATACCTACTAAATTTGAAGTTTAAATCTTTGAATAACATGTTAATTATAAGTGTTAAAAAATATTAACTATTAAATAAATTAAATTTAAACAAAACACTTACCAAAAACACTATTTATATTAATTTACGAAGAAACTAGTTTCGAATCATTCGATTCATCATCATTATTGAAAATTATAAACTAAAAATCCTCATACAATTGGGAGATATGATTTTTCTTCAATATACCGTACTAGCCGTTTCGCCTCGATTCTTATATTGATATTTTTATTTTTCAAGGAGAATGAAATTTAGGGGGAGGGGGTATGGGTTTGTGTCCACCCTGTATATTGCAACCTTTAAAAAACCAATATTTAAACATTTAGGCATGGCCGTTCTGACTTTTTTAGTATTTCTTAAATTTTATTTTATTTGTTTCCGGTTTCGAACTCGTAACTCTGAAATGGCTGGCCCTACTTTTGCAGAGAATGTCCTAAAATAAGGACTAAACGGCCGCCTAAAACTTTCTTGATTTGAGTTGATATATTGTTGCGACAAAATTTAAGATAAAGGATTTAAGATTAATTGTCCGATTTTGGCATATTTTGGTTCTGATAAATTTCCTGGGGTCGTAGAGTATGGTTTTGGGGGGGAGGGGTCCATTCACATCTATTTTTCGCTATCTATTACCATTTGGGCTGTAGTATTGTAACAGACAACCCCTACAACATAGGTACATATAAATTTCTGATTTACGGGTATATCATTGGCATATCATTTTTTTGTTTTGTTTAAGGGCTATTTAACATCTAAGATCATTTGTACGATCCTGTGGGTAGCTCACAATGACTCACACAACTTGGGATCTGAGCGAATTAGCCATCATCCTAGGTGGTCACCCACAAAGTAAGAGTCGTTCTGTGAACTGTACGCCACATTCCCATTTGGATGCTGATTAACTTCTGGAGTTCTCATGGTACAAAAAGACACAGAAAAAAAGAAAGAAAAATAGTGGGTTTAACCTTCAGATAGATGGGTCAAAAACTGTAAATTAAAATGAACGAAAAACAGACAAACAAACAAAACTTCGGTCGGTCAGAAACCTCTTCGGGCGTCGGTGATCTTAGGGAAATGGGTGTAGTCAATGTACTAGCATTCTCGATGTTGTAAGATATTAATTTAAATGTTGTAAGATATCAATGTACTTCAACTTTTTTCCGGCCCAACCCAGGCTGGTTGGGGTCAATGTGGTAGCCGGTATGCAAGTTTCCAGCGAATGGGGGGAATGACCAATAGATGTTAAAGAGACGTTAAGAAAAAAAAATATATACCAAACTAGCTTTTTCTTTTTTTTGAAAAATAACTTTATTAATAATAATAAAATATGATAATATAATTGTAAACATCCTAAGCTAAGTTTAACTTAGTTGTTCAATACAGTCTGGTGTGGCCAATCCTCATCCTGGTCAATACAACCTCCTCAGAACGAGTATCTCTAAAGTTGGTGGGCCAAGAACATATAGTTGGTTTTATGATCTTTAATTTGTTAGGGCCAATGAGATCCCAAGAGGACTTCCGCAGTCAGATGTTTAAAAAATCGTTTAAACTATATGTAGGTGACTGTAAAAGCTCATTTTTCAATGTTTTTTTTTTTTAAAAAAAATGATGTTGGTTCATTAATTCATTTGCTTCAAAGAAACAATTAAAATAATTTCATGAGATCTGGACAGTTTGTTGCAAAATAGCTCTAACTCCAAAAAAGTTAAGACATTTTTGTGTTCAGATATTTTTTTCTTTGGGGTCTAAGATTACGTTTTTGGGGAGTGGATTCATTCCCTTACCGTTATGGCTAAACAATTCGGACAAATAAACATACAAACAACATATTTCACATTTATGTGTTTAGATAGCAAACCAAAAACCTCTATCAGAGCAATGTGCGATTTCTTGTACTGTTTTCAAAACAATTTAAAACAACTGATTAAACAAAATCAGCTGAACAGCATCGGGAGAGCTATTACTGATGACTCTATATAAAATAATAGCAAAACTTAAACAAGTTTAATAGTTTAATTGAAGTCAGTTATCTGACTGACTCATTTCTTGCTAATTTCAATTTGGAGATGCAAAGTTTTATTTCTTAATTTCAAAAGAGAAAATTAAAAATGATTTCATGGATGTTGCTGGGGAGACGTCGAAATCAGTTTCAAGTATTTCTCGTTTTATGTTTAGTTAGTGCTCAGTTGGTGTTGGCGTTTGGTAAGTTTAATGTATTAGACTCAAAAGAGAGGTTTGATTCCCGGAAGGAACATTTTTTTTTCGAGTAGATCATGTTGGGGTATTGTCAGACGTAAGCTTGGCTCCCTCTTCCAAACCTAATAAACCTTAGCAAAACTTGATCCCAAATAGCAGGAAAAGCAGAGTCACTGCCGAACTAAGATAAGGAGGTAAGCTTGGCTCCCTCTCCCAAAAGTAATAAACCTTAGCAAAACTTGATCCCACATAACAGGAAAAGCAGACACCCAGTCACTGCCGAACAAAGATAGGCAAGTACTGTACGACGTCATCTCGAATATGGCAAGGAAAATAAACAAGAGATATCATGTTATCAACCGAACGATAAAGACCAGCGCTAGTTTCATCACAATTAAAAATTCTGATCAAGTGTTACATCAAACTTACTTCCACCGTATCCAGCAGACAAAGGTCCTCTCAAAGCCATAGCTCTCACTAATATCTCACAATGCTCTCACAAATCTATAAGTCTCCCACAGTATTTCGAACCCTGGGGTCTGCAATCTGTCGTAACTCGAAAAATGTTTGACATTTTTATATTGTGATATTTTTTCTGGTGTTTAGGCCTATGATTTTGGGGGGTCTATTCTCATAAATTTTTCGATATCTCTTACCGTTTTGGCTAAACAATTAGTGATACATACCCACACAAACACACACACATTTATCGTTTATCGTTACATTGAGTTTTATTATTATAGATAGATATATTATTATAGATATACAGGGTGTTTTTTAAAAAAACGTTCCACCCCTAAAACTCGGGAACCGTTTGAAATTCGGAAAAACGCAAAACGTATTTCTTTATTTTTGGGGGGAACCTGTTTTTAGGGGGTCTCAATTTTTTTGACACTATCAGGTACCGCCCCAGGGAGGTCTACTTAGGAATCTTAAATAGAACCACCCATATTGTGATACATTTTTGAAAATCCCATTAATTTCTTTCATTACAACAAATTTCTGATTTCTACGTCAAATAGGGCCGGAGTTATGGGCTCTCAAACTTGACTAATTTTAATATTTTTCTGTACCTTAATTTAATGTTTGTATTAGAATATAGGATGTTAAATAAGATCATGACAGTAATTTATCCTTCATTTACCTTAAATAAGATGCTCAATGTGTCCTCCAAGTTGCTCCATGCAGAAATAAAATCTCAGTTCGGTCTGCCGCAGGACGTTTTCAAGTTGTTGAGGGATAATATTTCTGCATTCGGTGACGATGCGGTTTTTCAAGTCGTTCATATCTCTCGGTTTAGTTTGATAAACGGTTTTCAAATGTCCCCAGAGAAAAAAATTCAGTGGCGTCAGATCAGTTGACCTTGGTGGCCATTCAATGGAGCCTCTACGTCCGATCTATCAACTAGGAAAGCTATCGGACAAAAAATCGCGGACAATTCTGGAGTAATGGGGAGGTGCATTGTCCTGTTGAAAAATTGAATGCTCGAATCCAATATTATGAGGCCCCTCATCCTCAGAAAGTTCTCTTATTCTTGGAATTATGTCATTTTCCAGCATCTGAAGGTAGCGGTCTCCTGTGAGGGTCCCCTCAAAGAAGAAAGGCTCCACAATTTCGTGTTTGTAAATACCAGCCCAGACATTTATTTTTTGGGGATATTGAGAATGACTTATGAATAGATCATGAAGGTTTTCTTGTGACCAATAGCGACTGTTTTGAGAAAAAACTACTTTCATCAGAAAAGCAAACTTTTTTTAAATAGTTGGGATCAGTCAGGATTCGGTTTGTAATAATTTCGCAAATTTCTATTCTTCGGTCCTCGTCTCCTTCACCAAGCTCGTTGACGATCTTCTGTGTATAAGGTTTGAACTTGTGCTTCCTGATAGTACTTACGGAAACACTCCTTTCAATCCTTTCATGTAATTGTCTAAGGGAAGATTTAGAGTTCATTTGTATCTCTCCTAACACACCAATTTCTATCACTTCGTCCGTACATGGTCGCCCCGAACCTTCCTTGCGACCTACACTGCTCGTTTGACTAAACTTTTTAATCAGACGGGATTAGAACACATGTGAAACGTTTTTCCGAAATCTAGCATTGAACTCTCTGGCAGCACGACGATGATTCTGGCCGTTAGAATAATAAAAAACCAAATGTTGACTTTTTCATTAACTGTGTAAGCAACACTATAAGACATAAAACTGAAAATATAACAAAAAGGAAACTGCAGACATGAGAAAAGTCAAACGACACGCTAGCGAATTGAATCATCTTGAAGAACTAGATAAGGAAATCAGTATTTCCTAAAGGCAACTTAAAAAGATACAGCAAAGGCATAATTTTTATTTTTGCTGGGCAGAAAACAAATAATTCGTCAAAAACATTCTCTGACTTTACCAGAGCCGGAATAACGCATAAATAGCATCAGAAAGTACACCATTAGAAAGCTTATTGAGCGTTGATTACTGTCATGCTCTATTTTAACGTCCTATCTAATGCAAACAATAAATTAAGATACAGAAAAATATTAAAAATAGTCAAATTTGAGAGCCCATAACTCCGGTCCCGTTTAACGTAGAAATCTGAATTTTGTTGAAATGAACTAAGAATTTAATGGGATTTTCAAAAATGTATCACAATATGGGTAGTTCTATTTAAGATTTCAAAGTTGAGCCCCCCCTGGGGCGGCCCCTGAAAGTGTCAAAAAATTTAGGCCCTGTAAAAAAGGTACCCCCTAAAAATAAAGAAATACGTGTTTTTGCGTTTTTCCGAATTTCAAACGCTTCTCGATTTTTTAAGGGTGGAACGTTTTTTAAAAAACACCCTGTATAACAATCGAATGATGATGGTGAGATCTAGGTTCAAACCGGGGAAATTACTTTTTTTTGACAAAAAGTGTCCATTTTTCGAGAAAATTTAATGGAATGGTACAAAGGTTTTATTTCATTTAAATAAAATTCCAGACAAAATAATGAAAAACTACTTTTTAATTTTTGAAAAATATATTTTTTTTCAAAAATATATTTGAGGGGTCTAAAATTGAATGTTGTTACAAGTTGTTTAACAGCTCCACATTTGAGATTTGATGTAAAAGGTTAGCTATTTCTCAAAACTGTCTAGATTGAACTTACCGAATTTCATTAGCCGTCTGTTTTTCCGTCTTTTCTTTCCATGAATATACTATCCATTGTCTTCGTCGATTTTTGAACCCTATAGGACCACCCGGGGTAAAATGGCGATCCATTATTAGAGTGAAGTATACAGTGCACAGAACTACTAAGACCCTGATTTACATCTGAATCAGCAAAATGTTTGCACGTATGATATCATTAACTCAGTCATATGGTGCAGCACAGCTTGCTCCTAATTTGATTTACATCTGAATCAGTAAAATGATTGAACGTATGATATCATCAAGTCAGTCATATGGTGCAGCACAGCTTGCTCCTAATTTGATTTACATCTGAATCAGCAAAATGCTTGCACGTACGATATCATCAAGTCAGTCATATTGTGCAGCACAGCTTGCTCCTAATTTGATTTACATGTGAATCAGCAAAATGCATGCATGTATGATATAATTAAGTCAGTCATATGGTGCAGCACAGCTTGCTCCTAATTTGATTTACATCTAAATCAGCAAGATGCTTGCACGTATGATAGAATTGAGTTAGTCATATGGTGCAGCACAGCTTGCTCCTAATTCGATTCACATCTGAATCAGCCAAATGCTTGCACGTATGATATAATTAAGTTAGTCATATGGTGCAGCACAGCTTGCTCCTAATTTGATTCACATCTGAATCAGCAAAATGCTTGCACGTATGATATAATTGAGTTACTCATATGGTGCAGCACAGCTTGCTCCTAATTTGATTCACATCTGAATCAGCAAAATGCTTGCACTATGATATATTCGAGTTAGTCATAAGGTGCAGCATAGCTAGCCCCTAATTTCAATCGGGTTCTTTTTTCAGAAAACCGAAACGACGGTGATCCACATCTCAAACTGTATCTTCAACCAAATCATATTACAAATGGCGAATACGATTCTCTGACTACCAAAGAAGCAGAAGAAAGAGGAATCTGTGCTCGACCTTGTGACGGAGCAACTCCCATGATCTGTTACTACCATTTCACCCTCGAAAATTATGCCACAGTTGGACCGTAAGTATACTATCGGAGAGATCAAAAAAAATCTTTGCTTTCAAAACGCATTGCAGGAACAAAAAATAAGGATCAATGAGAAAAAAGATCTCATAAATGAGTGGAAAAGATTAAATTCATTAAAAATGCATGATTTTTACTTTCTCTTCCATAGAAGATAAAGTATTGTATTCGTGCAGAAATTTTAGACATATTCTGGCTCAAAAAATCGTTTGACGGGAAGCCAAAGGCCAAAATAAAGATCATATATATTCGGCCATATTGCTTTTGGGCCATATTTTCAAAATTTTGGGTCATTTTTGAATTTTGAAAATATTTGGAGCCATGGGGCCAAAAAAAAAAATTCCGACGTGGGACGTGGGACGTACGTACCAAATCGTGTGCAGAGCTCTGGAAGCCAAACCACTGGTCCGATTTTGATGAAATTTGGCACAGGTCATCTTTGGGCAAAAAGCCCGACCCATATTTTTCTTTTTCTCGATATCACCCCCAGGGGC
>CM022876.1:33716387-33728091 GCA_012654025.1 Pachypsylla venusta
CGGTTTTCCGTACCATTTATTTTTAAATTATTTAATGTAAATTCTCTATCCACTGTCCACATCTGGTGACAGATGGGGCACCTGACCTGGGCAGCTGGGCACAGATGGGGCACCTGATGGCTTTTGCCTCGTTCTCCGGAATGATTGATAACAACACGAACAACGATTTTTTTTATGGGATTGCTTTTTTATGGGAACAATCCCTTAAATTGGAAACACCATTGGAACGATCCTCAATCTATTAAACTTCTTATAGGTTCTTTTGCATGAAAAAACCCACAGATACCAGTCGCCATTCGATTTTTTTATATACATAATTGGTCTTTGTAAAATTCGGGTATCCAAGATCAGCGCACACATCAGTGAGACATGCCTTTAATTGTGAGTGGACTGCTTAGAAGATACTGGAAAGATGTTGGAAATCCTTCTCATATATGGGAGGAGAGGGGGGACAGACCAATCCATTACCTTACTGTTTCAGAGCATGCGCCAACTGTACGCAGGGAAATCAACGAGATTGTGACAGAAAGTATTGTGTTCCAGCCGATGGATTTGAGAGAGCTGTTCTCACAATTAATCGACAAATTCCTGGACCTTCCATTCAGGTATGAAGGAACGGTTAGTAGGACCAGCTTAAGTTTTGTTTTAACTAACTAAATATTACTTGTGACCAATTCTAAGTGACGAAACACATTTGAAAAAGCAAATTCCCCCCTAATGAATGGCACTAAGGTGAATCAGGAATTGAGTGTGCGTCTGTCAGCAAGATCAACGTGATCTTTAAAGAAGAGGGGCATCAAATGAATCTACGAGTATATTTTTGGCCTTAGGCCGAGGTCTTCAGAGATTAGTTGGGTCCGACTATAGATAAGAAGTGCCAGCGATGCCAATCGAAATTCATATTGGTTATTCAATCCAGAAATATTATTTTTTTGGAACAGATATGAGAAGACATTTTTGCAACTTAAGTTCATTGCACTGTTGTACTAATGACGTTAAATGCACTCTGAAACTTGATCAATCTGACAGAAACTGGTGTATTCTAGCCTTCTACTGGGTACGATAATTTCAATAGGACTTGACAGATTTTGGTTTGGTTCATTATTTTCAATATTGAAACATTCAAATTTTCATAGCACGCAGTGGTATTTTTGGGGGTAATACGTACTATAGATTTTACCCAAATGCTTATTTGTCAGAGATTTTTGTATTTAGGTATGTTTGTACGACACTATTGTAGTAGATGTCCATAATCAAATGGCGGGAAAGACCGCAACCCTTCATTGGCATGGCTTCTACCAGAGATATGTTCCTTTCATGGATGGTGTCCAATTCGTAACACAATGTCCTATTCTACACAATACTAAGTTTAGATACAAATTTCCGGCTATACCGGACGGAACTTTCTTCTATCACTCACACATTGGTAAGTTGCCCATTGCTATTATTAAATTTCCCTAAATATCCCTTTCGATTTCTTTAATGTTAATAAGGAACATTTATAATCGACAAAAACAAAATCTTATATGATGTTTCAAGAGACGCACAGTTAAAAAAGCGTTCGCTCGCTGAAAAGTGCTTAGTATAAAAAATTTAGCCAGCGTGTATGGCCTGTTGAATACACTAGTTTCCATTAGATCACTGAAGTTCAGCTACGCCCAGCGAGGTTTTCTTAACTTCCGCTGAGGGAGACCAATGTGATTGTAGCTGGTTTACACGTTTTCAGCAAATAGGGGGTAACATCCCGATCTCATCAAATAAATAGATCTTGAATATGGGTTAAAAAAAAAAAAAAAAAAAAAAAAAAAAAAAANAAAAAAAAAAAAAAAAAAAAAAAAAAAAAAAAAGAGATTAGACAAATAAAAGGAGGTTAGACAAATAAAAAGAGATTAGACAAATAAAGGGAGGTTAGAAAAATAAAGGGAGGCTGGACAAATAAAGGGAGGGTATACAAGTAAACGTAGGTTAGACAAATAAAGGGAGGGTATACAAGTAAAGGCAGGTTAGACAAAAAGGGAGAATAGACAAATAAAAGGAGGTTAGACAAATAAGGGGAGGTTAGACAAATAAAGGGAGGTTAGACCCAGCAGTATTTTGTTTTACTATTTTGGGGGGGACCGATCATTCTGGGACACACTGAGGACTTCCTTTAGTCAATAATAATTCAGGTTTCCTTAAACCACAGGTTTACAGAAAATGGACGGTATTGAAGGATCACTCGTTGTGAGAGAACCAAAATCCATTGATAAAACCGCCAAATTGTGGGATTTCGATCTGCCGTCTCACGTGATCATTATCACCGACTGGTTACATGACATGACCGACCAAAGATTTCCAGGATTTATGAGGACCCAAGTTGGAAACTTCCCGGAAACCTATTTGATCAATGGCAGAAACAACTTCCGATACGTAAGTAGAAAGGGTTTTTCTTTAGTCGTCATGAAGTAGAAAGGACCAAATAGATCCCCATATTGTGGGGATCCAAAGTTTTTTCTCTTAGAACATTTTTCTTGTATGGACCGATGGCGTAATTTTTTTCCAATCTAATTTTGACTTACCAACTTCCAAAGTGAAAAATAAATTATAGTCGAGAAGATACTTGACCTATTCCACCTGAGTTGATGGTGTACTAAGGGGAATCCTCCCAGGTCCGGGATTTCCTAAGAGGCCCGGTGAAAAAATTATCATAATGAATTTTTTCAAGTTTTTTCTGAATAATAAATAAATCAACTTGAAAGTATTGAAAAAATTTCAAACACACAAAATCAGAAGTTTAGCGATAGTGGGCTAATATGGGACAATGGCTATTGAAGGACACTGATTTTAAAATATAGTGCGACCTTTCAGCTTGTATTTCCATGTCGTGGAAAACTTGAAATTGTCCCCAGCAAGGTGGAGTGGGTATAACACTGTCAATCCATTCTAACTTTCTTTATTCTATAAAAATGAAAGTATTTTTTTTTTTTTTTTTTTTTTTAAGTAAAATTTATTTTATATCCCAATCAGCATCCTAGGCCATTGGAGGGATGGAAAAATTAAAGTATTGTATTGTAATAAAATGAGAGTTGAGTTGTCCAAACTGATTTTTAGTTAATGTTTCGTCGGGTCGGTCCGTGTGTCGGTCTGTGAACAAGATATCTCAATAACGGTAAGTGCTACAGACGTGCAGGTTCAGCTGATGTGAATTTAATAAATGTCCATAACAAATTTGATCAAAGTAGAATCACTTTCGTTCTCCGGACCCGGTTTTCAATGACCGGCGTGGATAGAAAATGTTAGACTTTCCGTAGAAGACGATTGAATAGCTGCTTTTTTATAAATAGCGACCAGTAGCGGCATTACCAGGGTAAAAAGATTTGGTTTGGTATAAGACTGAAGGGAATATTAGTACTCGGGGATGTTAGTAATGCTGTGATACCCACAAAAATTGTGAAGGAGACTTTGGGTATATTACAACAAATATTAAACTCTCCATTTAGAGTCTATAAATGATCGAGTGGTTACTCATCCGTCCTCCATTTTGTTATTTATATTATTATTATTCGGTTAATAAAACTTGAAAGAAAAACAAAATAATATATTTATCTTCTCTCTAAAAAGAAAGTTTTGAATTTTAAAAATCGAACAAAAAGCCAGAGAGAGAGAGCAATCATAATAAAGTGGAAAGTTTTTGGGAGTCGAAATGTGTACTATTAATAATGCATGACAAACAGGCTACGCCCGCCCGCTCGTCCGGCGTGTCGTCCACCTGCCTCCATAAATGTTAGATTCCTCTTTAGGGCTAAATGAGCCCCTGCACCTAAGCCTCAATTGGGCCTTTTGTGCATTCCATAAATGTTAACAAGAAACCATTTTAATGTTCTGATGGAAAGTTCTAAGTAGTTGAAATGTGCTGATATATCATATCCTAGCTATTTCGCCCGTGCTTCGTACGATTCTTATATTGCTATTTTTGTTTTTCAAGGACAAAGGAAATTCGGGGGGGGGGNTTAATAAGGACTAAACGGCCACCTAAAACTTTCTCACTTTGAGTTGATATGTTGTCGCGACAAAACTTGATATACCGGAAATTAGATATTTGGGCGTAACTCGAAAATGGTTTGACATATTTTAGTTCTGATAATTTTCCTGGGGTCGTAGACCATGATTTTGGGTGGTTTTATCCCATCAATTTTTTGCTATATCTGCTACCGTTTGGGCTGTGGTATTGTAACAGTCAATCCCTCATCCCTCATACATAGGTACACACAAATTTCTGATTTATATATTCAGATTATAAATAATACACATTAACTTTCTATCACAAAATCGAAAGGGTTTCTTGTTAACATAAAGGCTAGAACCATTCGTTTGCTCGTCCGGCGGAGTGTTCTAATTGACAAGGGCCCCCAAAACCACGTGAATCCTGCAATGTAATCAGTAACACATACATAATATTGCAGAGTTGCTTTCTGTGTTATTTTGCAGCATCAGTTCAGTTTTCTGTGTCTAAGGACAGCCTCAGGAGCTCAGTTGATTGAGGCTGTGGATTAGTAACCAGCAGGCTTCTGTCTCGAATCGCTGCCTACTGGTCACAATAGATCTAAATTAAGGTCGCAGTGATAATTGCAGTGTCAAAAGAGATTTGCATCCAGTTCAACAATATTATTCATAAAGGCGGTCGTCCTTTGAAAGCGACTACGCGAGAATACAAGCTCACGCTACTACGTGCGACTTCCAGCGATAAATCCTACTCCAGGAGGATTTGAGGCTTGTAAATCCTTCCAATCCATTTATGATTTGCTAACTTTTCATGAGGGAAAGTAAATAATACTTGAGATTGTAAGAAGTAAGATGCAAGGGTGACATCCTCACGGGCCGAGTCCACCTGTGAGCTGATGGTGAAAAAATAAAACAGAGAGCAACTTTGTAATATAACAGTATTTGTCATGATCCTGGAGGCCCATGTCAATCGACTAAAACTTATGTGAACCTAATATATGATACATCTTGCTACCATCGGGCACGATGATGCCACTATTAAATCAGTGTATTAGTCTGTAGTTCATTGAAGTGTGCCTGTAGAAGCTTCCAAAGGGCAATCCTGGTAAGCCAAAAAGTGAGATTTATGAGGTAATATACCCGGCACAGTAAACGCCCTAAGACAATGAAGGAAGAGGAAAAAAACAGATTGGGCTGAATGGAACGAGACAAAGCAACGCTTGAGAGAGAAAAAAAAAGGAACATGAAAGTTGAAAGTACAACTTTCAAAACATTATATCAAATTACATAAATCAATTTAGTTGCTACCCTCCCCCTCCCTTGTAGCAACTTCCTTCATGTAAAACAAGTCCCTGCACTCGCCCCCCCCCATCCGCCCGCCCATTCCTTTTAAAGTGAAAGTCTTTTGTACTTTCTTTTGTATATGAGAAAGGAACAAAGTGTTAAATTTTTGGTAAAGAAAAAAACAGAGAAGTCTGATGTTCAATTGAAAACAAACAAGCTAGGACATATCCGAATTTAATGAGAGGAAAATGGCAGTAAGTAATTTTGGCTCAATGTCTCATTCAAAAAGATATTATCCTACGAACAATATCTAATGTCCAACTAAATTATCTCAGGGTCTGCTAACGCCATTACTAATGTCGAGAAATTGTATGCCAAAAAACTCAAAAATTCCCCAAAAAATTGAAGTAAGTCATCAGTTGTGTTAACGAATTATACTCCGCGATCAACCAAGCATAGTTCCAAAAAATATTTCGGTACAGCCAAGTCTCCCGGGTACATAGCCAGGGAGAGGGCTGCGGAAATCCCATATATAAATTATTATTTACTTACATTTGGAATGTGATACTGTTGGAAGGGTTGCGTAACATATTATGCTGATCTGAGGACGGCGGACTAGATGTTGATAATCCTGGTCCTAACACATCAGGCGAGCAGACAATTATTAGGCGACTTTTTTACCATCCCAAAACAATCAGAAGCTGATCATAACAATTAAACACAAGAGAAAATAAGAAAATGAACTAAATGCTGGGCAAACCAAATCCAATGCGGGAGAGGAGTTGATTGGTGCAATTGGTCTGTTCTGACAAAATCTGGTTAGCTCCGATTCTTGAGATTTAAAAGTCCTTTCTTGATTTCCTGATGGTCCATTAACAGTGGTGTATTTGCCATATAACATATAAGCAATATAGGACATGGCCTAGGGCGGCAAAATATAGAGCAACATAAATATATTCTTTTTTTATTTGATTTACCTGCAATGAAATAGACGCTCTATGTCCCTACATTTTTCTCACTTTTTACACAATTGAAAATCAGAAAGATACTGTACAGTTTGCATTATACATAACAAACTCCAACTGCCGTAAAGCTTTCAAATATACGCGCGTGAACATATTGATGTTGCCTTCATGTACAGTAATTGAAAATTGAAGTGTGAAACGCGAGCGGATAGACATCATTGCCCCTGGCGACAGAGCAAAATCGCATTTCCTGTCAAAATAGAGGCGGCAAGTTCTGAATTGCCTAGGGGCGGCGAAAGTTTAAATCCGCCACTATACATTATCCGCATTTGTGTTGACTCTCTTTGATGTATAAGCAAAGTAAACAAATAAAATCCTCCTGTAGTGGCAAATAACCCATTTCCCAGAGGAAACTTGGGAGGTAGTCACCCAGTATGCGTACTGACCTACTTGGCACAATTTTTTTCAGGGTGTTTACAAGAGAGCTAGAGAGAGAAAATCGTGTGATGTATATACATATCATAGAATTAAACAATGGAGCGAAAGAAACAAAGAAAAAACCTTTGTCATACATATACTCGTATAGGCACTTCCTACCAAACTCAAGTGTTAGGTGCACAAAAGACGTGAAGCTTTTAAGTTAAAAGTGCTTCATGGGACGTGATACATTTCTGGTGTCCGACCCCGCCTCCTCTCTCGATTTTTTTTCAATACAAATGTGCTAGCATACAACAATTTTTTCGCACTCATAAAATAAAGCGGTAAATACAAGTATTCAGTACAAACAGGACGCTACAAAAGTACGGATAAAATGAATGAGCACAATAAACGTAAATTTGCACGTTTTTTTTCCAAAGTTCGCGAAAACACAAAACTTATACACTCATGATTTACATAGCACTGTGTGACATATGAAATCACATTTTTTTTACCACATGGATCAAGTAGTAACATCACTTTTTAATAACTATGCACCTATCTTCTAACGTAAATCATACAAAAGTAAAATCCCATCTGACACAAAGTTTCGCAAAATCTGCCATTTTTATTTGAAAAACAAGCGATTTTTTTATAAATGTTATTCCATGTTCATAATTTAAGAATAATGCGCTTGAAAGTGTCAAACATTTGAATCATGTTTGTGTCTGATTTCATATGTATTTTAATTATTTTGTCGACAAATCGACAAAATAATTAAAATAGTCAATTTTTTTTTTTTAAAAAAAAAAAAAAAAGTTATGAACATTGCGTCAAAAAAGTTATGAATTGTATCAAAAGGCAACAACCCATCACAAGATGCAACCAAATGAGACATCTCCAATCAAAATCGGTTCGGTAGATTTCGCTGCGGTCCCGTCAACGTCCAGAAGATGAAGGACCATTTTTAAATGTTTTTTTTTTTTCTCAGTGTTTCCATGGCTAATTTTTTCGACGAAGTTTTACTAATAGGTAATAGTTTAGAAGAATTAAAAAAAAGAAAAAAAGATAACAAATTTGATTAAAGGAAGTAAAAAACACGGCTTGACCATAAATATATACAAGACAAAGATACTCTCTGAAATTGGCAAAGAAAAGCAACTAAAACATATGAATATCTTGGCCAAACTATATCCTATTCTGACAAAACAAAAGAAGAAATCGACAGCAGAATAAAAAAGGGATGGAAAAAACTGGTCACTCGTTAAAGTATTGAAATCAGCCCATGTTTTCCCCACGGTGACAGCAAACAAAAAGAACTCCATACCGAAAGTGATGCAGAATCAAATCCAAAAAGACAACTTAGAATTTAAAAAATCAAATAAAATTAATGTGGAGAAGATGATTGAGAAAATCAATATCGGAGATATCAGAAAGAAAGCACTAAAACTCAAATCGACAGGACAAATTGCGCGCATGGATAGAACTAGATGGTGTAAGCAATTAACGTTATTCGCAAATATTTTATATCCTATATCGCAACATACTCAACGGACTAGTATAGATTAATAGGACACGTAAAATCCGAATGATCAGCTGATCAATTATCAATATTTTTTACATTTCTACAGAATTGATGCAGAAAAAGCCCTTTCCCTGGCGGGAGAAATTGGGACTTATTTATTAATACACAACAGGGTGGCGTAATGAAAGAAATGGAAAAAAAACATTGTCGATACAGAATACATTAATCTAATACAGAAATATTATAAGAGTAAAATGGCACAATTTTATATATTTCTTTTAAAACGTTTGTCCTATTAGANAACTGCATTGCCCTCAAGCATGAGACACTTATGTGAATCTTTACCGCCGTAAGCAATAACAACATGGAACAGTATACCAATTATTACGAGTAATTCAGTAGGATATAGATCTACTAATGGTTGCCCTCCTTTCACAGAATGAGAAAAAAATATTTTTATCTCTCTATAAAAGCTCAGTGGAAAGAAGCAGATTTTAGCCAGTTAAAATTTATAGAAATAATTACCTAAGTATTAAACTTACCTATATAAAATTATTTTAAAAATCAAATTTCAAACTATAAGGCAACCAACAAAAATTTGGGTTAGCCGAACAAAATTTAAAATTTAAACTGATTGCCACGAGCTAGAAAAATGAATTGCATATCACTAGAAAGCATATTTATCACTGAATGTGTTATAAAAATATTTTTTTCTACAAGTCTTTTAGGAAAATATTATTTAAATTTAAAAAGTCACAAATAAATTCTTATGGGAAATCGTGTGTAAAATTTCTTATCAATTTTTTGTTTATAACCACCGCCATTTTGGCTACGTCAGACTTTAGTCTCTCATATCTAACATTCTAATACAGAAATATTATAAGAGTCAAATTTACCAATGGCATGATTTTGCACCATTGTATATAGATTTCTTTTAAAATAATTGTCCTATATCTAACATTTCAGCCCAATGGAACAACTCTGAACGCTCCCTATGCTCAATTTAACGTTAAAAAGAATTTCCGATATAGATTTCGAATTATTGGCGGCTCGTGTCTGTCTTGTCCGTACATTTTTACAGTTGAGAAACACAAGATGTTGCTGATTACGACGGATGGAACGTACACTCAGCCGGAGGAGTTTGACACAATCACAATGATAGCTGGTAAGTAATATCTAGGTTAACACTAAGGTAGCTTCCCCTTAGGTATAAGTTAAGGTAATTCACTTCCAAGATTGAGGAACAGGCAAAGAAACAACTATTTGAAGTTGTGCATGCGATCCGCAAAGTCCAGCACAGAAGAATCTTGGTTACAAAGTGCCATGGATCCCCCCTGTTAAATAAGTATGCTTCTGAATTTAGAATTATGATTTGGGAGAATATATTTTATTTTTAGTTTCATTTGCTAAGATTTCGAATTAGATTTTAAATCTTTGGCCAAATCCATCAGTTACCAAAATATATTTGGTTGACCACTATCTACTCTCTGCCCCGACGGCATAATCGCCAGACGCATGAAATTTCAGCTTTAAATTTGGAGCAGTTTCTTTTTAGTATGCAGGACTCCCTTCTGCATTCTTAAGAAAAATGCAGAAGCGAGTTTCTGTCAAAAAGTTTGTCTTTAGCGGCACAAAACGGAAAATATCTCGGAAACCGTTAGTGATAGGAAGAAAATGTTCGATAAAAAGGAAATTTTGGAAGGAAATTTAATGGTGACCTTAAAATTTTTCTCCAAGGTCGCATTCAGGGCTATTTCAAGGTCAACTTTGTTTTGTTTTAAAATGAAATTCTGTATTTTAAATTGAGGTTTTGAATTTTGTTTTAAAAAATAAATAATTTTTGCTTAAAACTTTTTTTCAATTTGACTTACAGTTTTTGAGATAATTTTGTCCCTGACGTGCATTACGACACGTTTTACTATATTTAAAACATTATTTATGCCCAAATANAATCAACTGGCAGGGGTATAAAAAGAGACGCTACTCTTCGTTGTGCCTAGGACGCTGGCAGGGTGTAAAACGGGCCTGCTGGGAGAAAAATTTCCCTAAGAAATAAGGAGGCCTTTTGTATCGAACGTTTTCTTCCTATCTCTAACAGTTTCCGAGATATTTGCCACTTTAACTTCATCTTTTCCCAATTTTATTTGGGGTCGGCTAACATGGCACATCCTTGTGTTCTGTGCGTACTCTCTTTAGCTGCAACCCTTTTCTGGCATGGTAACTTTGCTGATCATGGTATGAAAAAAATCGGGAATAAACCCCTGTATCCTAATTCGTGTCTCAGCTATGGCAGATTTTCAGATGGAATACAAAAGGACGCATAATACGATGTAGCCTGTAGCATATAGACCTTGTATTTAAATTAAAGCGAATGACAAAGAATTCAAAATAGACAAATTCAAATTTGCATGCAAACACAATCAGGTTTACTTCTTGTGTCAAAATATAAAGTTGGATAATGATTGATATTGAAAAAATCCTACGATGGGGAGCAGACAGATACTATTAATTTTTTTCTGAGCAACTAACCTAACTTAAAATATCGATTAATTGAAAGTAGAAGGTTAGTGTTCACGATTAAATGGTGGGAAATACGAGAAAACTCACTTTTAAACGTTTAATTCACAATTTTATTGCTTCAAAATCGACGAAACTTTGGAGAAATCAAATGTTTATTCGGAATTTTTTTAAATATGCAGAGAATTTTGTTTTTGTTTATTTAAAATTTTAGTTTCAGGTTAGGTAACATGAAAAAAAAAAAATCATTACGATTTAATTTATTTTAGTTTTTTTTTTTTTTGGGAGCGGCTTTTTGGGAAGAAAAAATTTAATCGAGGCATGGCCGATCAAAACGTTTCCTAACATCTCTGGGGGGGGGACGTTCATCTTAACGCTTATATTGATATAACATTTTAGCCAGCATAATGCTGCATGCTTGCCGTCCCCTTTCCTGAAAATCAAAATGGGGGACCCTGTATTCTATTGTGTATGTATCCTGCTGTTCAAAACATGGTACAGTGTGTAAGCAAACATGAACAGTGTAAACGTTTGATTGTGTGTTCAAAGGCCAGGAATAGAAGCATGCATTTTGATGTCAAAGGGGTTAGGGGGTTTAATGTAATTAACAGAATGTTGTATCCTACAGAAGTTGTTATCAGTTGAAACTAAATGTACCTAACACAAAATGGCAAACTCATTAGGTGCTTAAATAATTACACTTTTGATTCTATTGTACTAGAAAATTGAAAAACAAAGCGAGAGAGAGAGAGTATCTGGGGGAGGGGAAGAAGAAGAAAAGGATATAGAGAGGAAAATAATAGTGAAAGGAAGGGAAGAAAGGCAAGGAAGGGAAACTATACGAACATAGCTGAAAACAAATAAATAGGAGAGAGCGATAGAGAAAGAGGAAAAAAATTTGAACAAAATAATGGAATTAGATTGAAAAGTATACAGGGTGAGCCAAAAGCCCCCCCCCCCAGTNCACTCAAGATATCGACAAGCGGTAAAATACGGTTCTCCTCATTTTTAGGGG
>CM022876.1:33738095-33767984 GCA_012654025.1 Pachypsylla venusta
GAGTATTGACGGGTGTGAGATCTGTATCAATGGTCTCTGCTCATTACTCATAGGAGGTCTCATACAATATTGTTGGTTCCTGCAATGAGTATTGACGGGTGTGAGATCTGTATCAATGGTCTCTGCTCATTACTCATAGGAGGTCTCATACAATATTGTTGGTTCCTGCAATGAGTATTGACGGGTGTGAGATCTGTATCAATGGTCTCTGCTCATTACTCATAGGAGGTCTCATACAATATTGTTGGTTCCTGCAATGAGTATTGACGGGTGTGAGATCTGTATCAATGGTCTCTGCTCATTACTCATAGGAGGTCTCATACAATATTGTTGGTTCCTGCAATGAGTATTGACAGGTGTGAGATCTGTATCAATGGTCTCTGCTCATTACTCATAGGAGGTCTCATACAATATTGTTGGTTCCTGTAATGAGTATTGACCGGTGTCGAGATCTGTATCAATGGTCTCTCCTCATTATCATAGGAGGTCTCATACAATATTGTTGGTTCCTGTAATGAACGATTTGAAGACTTTCTTTATTAACTAGCTGTTTGCCCGTGCTTCGCAATGGTCTCGGCGCTTTGGAGGCATGGCCATTCCCATGCTTATAGTATTCTAAGATGACAACGGGAAATCGGCCGTAACTAGAAAACAAATGGACAGTTTTTTTGCAAACAACGTCGTAAATTAAGGTTTAAAGGGCCACTTAGAAATTTCTCGCTTCGAGTTCATATGTTGTCGCGACAAAATTTAAGATATCGGACCGCGACCAACTGAATTCGGTCAAAAATATAAAAAAATCGGCTATAACTCGAAAACGGTTCGACATTTTTATTTCTGATTCCTGTGGTTCATCCCCATCAATTTTTCGATATCCCTTACCGTTTTGGCTAAATAATTAATGGTAGATACATACAAATGATAAATATTCATCTTTACATTGAATTTTATTTAAGTTTCAATTCAGCCAGGTTTGGTCGCAATTGCTTTCTGTTCGAGGAAAAAAGCGACATCTTTCAAATTTCCTATCTTTGGTTCAACTTGCAGTGGATCCAGGAATTTTCTATCACCCAATGCATTTACATGGTCATGACATGCATATTATCGAACAAGGGAAAATTCCTCAGGAATTTATAGCAAACAAGACCAAATTTTTGGAAATTTTGATGGATCGAATGAAAGCAGAAGGACCCAAATTAGCCAAAGAACATGAAACTCCTTGTGTAAAGGACACCATCGGCAATATACCTGGAGGTTATACTGTGGCTAGAGTACATTTCAACAATCCAGGTAGGTGAATTTACGCGGAAACCGTTCTGCTGGGCATTCCCGTAAAGTCGGAATTTTCAAGATTTACAAAAATATTCGAATATGTATTTCAAATTAAGGAGCGAAGGAAAAACGAAAGTAAGGGGCAATGTCGTAAGAAATTGTACCAAACAAGGTTAGGTAAATTTTTGTAATGCTCGATAAATTGATACGATAATTTATCGTTGTCAATAAATTACCTTTTATTTATCCTTGTAATAAAGAACCGGCACAAAAAGATACTGAAATGGGCTTTCTGTTAAATTGATTTAAATTTTTGTGAGAGTTAGTTTTAGATTTTAGACCAAAGAGTCAATAAGTCTGAGGTGAACAGTTTTTGCGTTATATAGGGTGAAAGTTTGGAAGTAGCATCTATCAAATCAGTTTTTTTATTTCATTTATTGAGGAAAAAACTCTATAAGTTAAATCGATGCTAAATCTACCTCTCGCCAAAATTTCAGTGAATGGAATCGATAGCCCATTTCTTATCTTTTCTTTTCAAGATTAATTTATTTGCCCACATAACCCTTTAACGTTCAGGGCTAGTTCGAAGTCACAGTAAGGCCTATTGTAAAAGAGTCTCCTACGTTTGAAGAAACCTATATTTTTCAGGCGATACCAAATAAAAAACTCTGCCAAAGTGACACATGGGTTTATTATTTTTCTGGCAAAAAAAAAATTGGGGGTACCCCCACAAAAAATGAAGGGGGGGGTCTCGTGACAATTCCAAATCTGGGGCGTAATTAGACCCTCAATTTGACATACCTACTAAATTTGAAGTCTCTGGCTCTTACCATTCTCTTTTTAGACAGGATTAATGAAAACCGTTTAAAGCGGTAAAAACCGCCAGCGGTATATTTGATTGAAACCAAAAGTTTCCGAACTAGCTGAGACCCCAAATATGGCATACATACAAAATTTCAAATCTCTAGCTCTTACCATTCTCCTTTTAGACAGCAATACTGAAAACCGCTAAAAAACGGCAAAAATCGCCAAGGGAATACACCCTTGGCTTGCACCCGATTGCACCCAAAGTTTCGCGGCAAATTTAGAGCCCTGATGAGAACTATATACCAAATTTCATAAAAATCGGTTAACGCTAAGTGGCAAAATTGCCCATCACGGCGTACGGCGGACAGCGGACAAACGGATTTTTTTTATTCGATTTTTGGATTGTACGTACCTTGAAACGAATAATATCAAATTTTGAAGGGGGGGTATTTTTTTTTTTTTAGTGACANTTTTTTTTTTTTTTTTTTTTTTTTTTTTTTTAGTGACAATTCCAAAGTTTTGTTTATTATTGAAAATAATAAACCAAAATAAAATGAGAGGATCCTAAGCTCCAAAGCAGCAAAAATATTGTTTTTATGTCCAGAAGAGATTCAATAATTATAGGGTACCAATTTATTTTGTCTGTTTTTTTGTACAGGTTTTTGGTTACTTCATTGTCACTTCATTTTTCACACGGACGTGGGAATGGCAGTTGTAATACAAGTGGGTGAGAAATATCAAATGAGAGAACCGCCCGCTTTCTTTCCTAGATGTAACAATTTTCTTCCACCAGTTTATCCTCATGAGTTTGACGCATTCATGAACATTGATCGGCACAATCGAATTTTTGAACTCGACAATCAGTAGTCTACAATCTTTTGAAAGATATAACTAACCAATCTGACTCTATCCGTGCCGATTTTTTTTAAAGNATCAAATGAGAGACCCGCCCGCTTTCTTTCCTAGATGTAACAATTTTCTTCCACCAGTTTATCCTCATGAGTTTGACGCATTCATGAACATTGATCGGCACAATCGATTTTTTAAACTCGACAATCAGTAGTCTACAATCTTTTGAAAGATATAACTAACCAATCTGACTCTATCCGTGTCGATTTTTAAAGAATTTTTAACGGAATTATCATGGACAGAGAGAGTCAATTTAATTTGAAAAATACACCTTGAGTATCCGAAGAATCAGTTATTGCAATCGCCGCCTGGTGCCCTTAGCAAGTTTTTGAAATCTAACGGTTCCAGACAGAGTTACAAACTTAAAACGTTCTAGAGGTGGGAGATTAATTAATTAACTTTAATTTTAATTTATTGTAAAAAAAACTTTTTCTTTCGTATTTATTGAACTATTTGAATATAATGAACTGAAGCAGACATTTTTGTTTTGTTCGGAAGCCATAGTTGTAACAACATGAAAAAAGTAGCAAAAGCTACTAGGTTTTAATGTCCAGTGCAAGATTGTTTATTTTATCAATATAAGCGTTAAGATGAACGTCCCCCCCATTTAAACAAAAACAAAAGAAAAATTCTGTGCATATTTAAAAAAATTCCGAATAAACATTTGATTTCTCCAAAGTTTCGTCGATTTTTAAGCAATAAAATTGTGAATTAAACGTTTAAAGTGAGTTTTCTCGTATTTCCCACCATTTAATCGTGAACATTAACCTTCTACTTTCAATTAATCCATATTTTAAGTTAGGTTAGTTGCTCAGAAAAAAGTCGAATTGTCTGCTCCCAATCTAACAACTGTTTTTTACTTTCCTTTTCCTATAAAAAGGAAAGTATTGTAATGGGCTGAAATTTTCGATGTCGAGTTTTCAATGAATGCCAAAACACGTTTTGGGGTCCCCAGAGCCCAAATATCGAGATTGAGCCATTGGTCCGTGTGTGTGTGTGTGTCTGTGAACAAGATATCTCAAGAACGGCAAGTGCTAGAGACTTCAAATTTGGTATGTATGTCAGTTTTATGTAAAATAAGTTTATATAAAATGAGTTTAAATAAGCTTATATAAGCAAAATAAGTGGTGAAATCGAATATATCGTTGGGGGTTTTATGCCGCCTTTTAGCGGTCTTCGCATATCCTGCTTAAAATTAAAACGGTAATAGCTAGAACTTGATATTTGGTGCCTATTCATATCAATTTCATACAAGAAATTGAAAAATACAACATAGGTTGCAGTGTAATATATTATTGACCGCTAATTAGCGGTTGAAGGACGCTTTATGGCATTTTTGCTAAAACCAGAATTGAAAGAGATATCGAAATTTAGTGAAATTGAAATTTGCTGCCAAATCATGTCAATTTCAATAAGAAATTGAAAAATACAACTTAGGATGAAGTTTAATATATCAAGAAGTGTAATATATAATTGCATTTCCGCTTTGGGGACTTCAAAACGTGATGTTTGGGCAATGAAAACTCGACATCGAAAATTTCAGTTCATTACAATACTTTCTTTTTCTTTTTTATAGATATGGAAAGTCGTGTGATGTTCACACCAGATTTTTTATCTTTCTTTTTAAATATGTACTTTGTTTCACGAAAGATACGACTAACTTTGAGATCTGGAACTTGTAAAATATTGTTACCGAAATACGGCTATTGAGCTACAGATGTAGAACAACGAATTCTCAAGAGTGTGCAGTTATAAATTTTGACGAGCGTGTTTCAGTAACTCAAAGTAGGATTTCAGTAAAAAGTAACATTTATTTTTGGGCAAGGTTTTGTACCCTCTCCTGTGGGGAACAAATGAAAATGTGAGGTTAAATTACGCTTTATGTCTTCCCATTTTTTTTTGTAAAAAAAATCTCAAGATTACAAGCCCTTCAATACTCCCCAGAGGAAAAACCGTCCTACCTTTCACTACATGTTTATCCTCAGTTTTTATTCTCGGCAAAAAGTGACTGTTTTAGGGGGCCATTAGTTTTTATGGCATCAAAAAAATAAATATTCCTCAGAGAAGAAAAAATATCTACACACCTTATCACAGATTGAAGGAAGGTAAAATCAATGAAAATAAATAAATAAATAAAAACATGTTTTAATTTCACAAAAATAGTTTTCTTTGCTTTACAAAGAATTACAAGAATTGTGCATTTGTTTAACAAATTATACAGTTTAAAAAATTTCAAAACAAAATTTAGTAAAATGACATGCCCTCCTGGAGGCAATGTACAAATTGTTCTGATATTGGTAGTGACTGTACAAATTGTTCTGATATTGGTGGTGACTGTACAAATTGTTCTGATATTGGTGGTGACTGTACAAATTGTTCTGATATTGGTGGTGACTGTACAAATTGTTTTGATATTGGTGGTTTTGGTGGTGTTTTCTCGCCAGAAGAATTCTGGCGAGAACAGAGAAAGTAGCGATCATATGATGGTTTTGAGCCACGTGACTTAAATTCATAAAAGACATGGCGGAATACAGTGTTGTTAGCTTTGGCAAAATTTGATATTATACGTTTCAAGGTACGTAGAATCCAAAAAAAAAATCCGTTTGTCCGCCCTTCCGCCATCTGGGCTCTAACTGTGCCCCGGAACTTTTGGGTGCAGTCTACACCCTTGGCAATATTTGCCGCTTTTTTTCATTGGGATTTGAGTAAAAACAAAAATGTTTTTGGCTTCCGATCTTGCATTTTAATTGAGAAATGTTTCGAAATTCCCTCCGACACTAAATGGGAACTAAAAATGTAAACAAAACATCGATCCAAGAAAAAAAATGAGGTCCCAAAGGTTCTTTTTCCTTACGTTGGAAGAAACAGTGTTTGTTTCACTCGAACTTTCCACCTTCTCTGTTTCCTTATTTAATACGTTTGTTTTAAGTTTACTTGTCCGAAGAGTGGTCACTTTGTGGTTTGTAAAATTTACATTGCAGTTGAAATTTGGTTGAAACTTTCAGATGAGGAGAGGGGAGCAAGAAAATATATCTAAGTTATGACTGGGAGATGTTTACATATTACATTATTGAGGAACAAAGGTTCCCAAAATTATTTCGCAAACTATCTCATGTTTAAAAGAATCAACGTAATATGTCCTAGGTATAACCTAAACTCACAGGAGAGACAAGGTCGGGTTCATTTTTGAATAATGGCTTTTATATTTCTAGGAGTCGAACCGAAGCCCTCCACTAATAAATTATGAATTATTCTGTCAACCAGTATATTCTATTCTATTTTTTTTTTTTTTTTTTTTTTTTNCGAGAGTGTCCCAAAAGTCCGAGAATATCTATTTTTTTTTTTTTAATTTGGCTTAACGTCCCTTTAACATCAATTGGTCGTTCAAGACGTCATTCAAGACTGGAAACTTGCAAACCTGCTACACACATTGATCTCACCTAGCCTGGGTTGGGCCGGAAAAATAGCCAGCATCACGAAGGTGCAAACCCACGTGGCGAAATAATAGGAAACACTTGGGATAAAAGAAAAGAAACTTGGAAAGTCTGTTG
This sequence comes from Pachypsylla venusta, assembly GCA_012654025.1. Lineage (NCBI taxonomy): Eukaryota > Metazoa > Arthropoda > Insecta > Hemiptera > Aphalaridae > Pachypsylla > Pachypsylla venusta. The sequence goes on from CM022876.1 coordinate 33,744,635, forward strand.
AAAATTTAATGATATACATACCGTAAGTTGGGGATGACCCTAACACTCATCAAAGATCTGCAATAAGCAGAAAATTATTTGTTGCCCCAAATGCCTGCTGTGGGAATGCAAAATAATAGGAACCACTTGCGTTAAAAGAAAAGAAGCTTAGAAAGTCTGTTGAAAATTTAATAATATACATACCTCAAGTTGGGGATGAGCCTAACAGTCATCAAAGATCTGCAATAAGCAGAAAATTATTTGTTGCCCCAAATGCCTGCTGTGGGAATGCAAAATAATAGGAACCACTTGCGTCAAAAGAAAAGAAGCTTAGAAAGTCTGTTCAAAATTTAATAATATACATACCTCAAGTTGGGGATGAGCCTAACAGTCATCAAAGATCTGCAATAAGCAGAAAATTATTTGTTGCCCCAAACGCCTGCTGTGGGAATGCAAAATAATAGGAACCACTTGCGATAAAAGGAAAGAAACTTAGTCCGTTGAAAATTTAATGATACCGCATGTTGGGGATGACCTCAACACTTCTCAAAAGATCCGAAAGGAACTTTGAAGGAGATGATAGTAAAAACTGAAAGACTTTAAAGAACTCTATCTGGTGTTCAAGTCTGGTATGGTGCAAAGGGAGGGGGGGCGGTATGATTCCAACCGGGCCGCACGTTAATTCGTGAAAGGGCAAGTTTTTATGATTATAATATTATAAGTTTTAAACTCCACAATTTTGAGATTGCGACATTAAAGTGAGTGGTCATTTTTCGATACCACCTTGAGTTTTCCCTAAAGAAAATCATACATGCAAAAAAAACGTCATTTTTGCTGGTAACTCGCTTTCAGATAGGCTATTTTCAGATGATCGCGCGGTACGGCGAACCGCGCGGCACCAGATCTATCTAAATAGTGCATAATTTCTACATTGACCGCGCGGTACTAGTTCTACAAACTTGTATCGATTTGTTCATTTGATCCCGCGCTGTACCGCGCGACCATCTGAACATAGCCTTAATCTTTCGAATTTTTCTTCCTTCTTATTACGTACCTACATACATGACGAAAGGAAATTGTATGCCAAATTTCAAGTTTCTAGGTGAGAAATAAGACATCGTTCAGTTATCTTGTTCATGAATTAGTCTGTCAGTCAGTACTTTAGTTAATCATTACACCAACTTGGCTTTTTGTTTTCTAAGTATAGATTTAGTGAATACTTTCATGGGCCCGTTTATTTTCCTCTCTGGGCCAGGATTGTCCTGTTTAGAGCCCTGAACATCGTTTCCCCTCTGCTGCATCTTTCGCTTTTTTTTTTAAAAAAAAAAAGTGATGCTAAAATTTTATGTTAGCATTTTAAAAACCAAGTAAGAGGATTTTTTTTTTCTCTCCTCTTCCATGACCCTCCATTCTTCGTGCTTGACCCTGTCGAGATAAAACCAAACAGTTAGGGGGGCATCATGTAAAAGAGGTCATTATGATTGTATTGTTCCTGCACCAACATGTTTGTTGACAAAAAATAAAACTCCAAATACTCGTATCTACATTAAATAAAGAGAAAGCCGCTTTGACGTCAGCATAACAGTGTGTCCATGTTTCTAATTCTAACTAACCACAAACGTCCTTTGGAAAGGACTACGCACGACAATAAGATAACGAGAGCGACTGATGCAAATGAATCTATAGGTAAATATGTGTTATATGATGCCCAGGGCCGTACCCAAGATTTTTTCTTCAAAGCGTGGGGTGGGGGGTCCGAAGCATTGACAGCCAAGCCAACACCTGAAAATGATTATCATGGAAGGTGATGTTGTTTTTGTTGTTGTAGCTGTTGTTGCTGCTGTTGTTACTTTTGTTATTGCTGCTGCTGTTGTTTAAAACCAGAGTGAAAGAGTCATAGAAATTTGGTGAACTTGAAATTTGGTGCCAATTCATGTCAATTTAATATAAGAAATTGAAAAATACAACTTAGGATGAAGTGTAATATAGATTTGGGATCTGGGGACTTCAAAACGTGTTTTGGCATTGAAAACTCGACATCGAAAATGTCAGCCTATTACAATACTTTCTTCTTCTTTTATAGATAAGGAAAGTCGTGTGATGTTCATAACAGCTATTTTATTCTTAAATTGGTTGCAGATCTCTCTTGAGACTGCAATTATCACTGCGACCTTTATGGAAAGTTTTTGTTTTTCATGAAGTTCAAAAGCCCTAAAAAGGTGATGATATCAGGTTCTTGCATTCTTGCTTACTTTTCAAAATGATGCATGAGCTTCCGAACTAACAAATAATTTATACCACAAATGTTTGATTTGAACTCTTTGTTTCTCATCCGCGAAATATATGCACCGTCCTGTGCCACACAATCCCAGTGCTCCGCAACTGATTCGCGGGCCGCCAGTTCGTTATGGCTGCAATAAAGACCGTCATGTGCCACACAATCTCGATCTTCCGCAATTGATCAGCGGCCGCTTGTTTGGCGTGGCAGCTACAAATCGTTCTGCACGATCCATCTAATATTCTACTGATAAGAACAGAAGATTTTCCACTACTCTTTTCTTCTGGGACAGGAGTATACTATACCGCAGAAGACCATCATCACCGATGTTCGGAATTTCTGTTTCCACGTCAAATCCCTTAACGACAATGATCATGTTTTTGTCAAACGCCCGTCTCCTCCCCTCCCTGGAGGTTAATTTGTATAATTTTTGCATTTGCCTCCCATTTCAATGATTGCTCCTGTGGCATAGTTTTCTCCATTGCTTCTGTTCATAGGTATACTAACACTGACAATGTTTTTTTTTTTTTATTTCAATTACTATTCTGTTCGTTTATTTCCTTTGTGACGCCATTGTTGTTACTAATTGTCACTTAACTATATTAATTTAATTAATTTAAACAGGGTCACTTTTTTTACTTCGTATCAGTTCTTTTGCGAAATTCGAACTTTTTGCCAAACATTATTTTTCGGAATAAAAAATTCAGTCTCAATAGCTCCAGGTAAAAAGTTGGGAAAAATAGAAATTGTTGTGGGGGGGNGGGGGGGGGGGGGGGAAATAGACATTTTTTGGAAAAATTGAACATAGAATAATATTTTAATAAATATTAGGAACAGTATTCATGGGGTAGGTCATCACGCTGGAGATCCGGTTTCAATCCCTGGCGTGATCAATATTTTCATGATTTATAAAGACAATATCGAGAAGATATTTCGATTTTATGTTTTTATGTTTTACGGGAGGCGCTGAGCCTCTAAGGACAATGCAGTAGCTAAAGTAAAGATGACAATAACTGGGGAAACGTTCCCAGAGAGAAGATATAATTATACCTTCCTGAAAATTCATGCTCATGAATTTGAGATATTTGCCACTATTTGGAGGACATGGAAGAGGCCAGGATTATCAACATCTAGTGCGATGTCCACAGAATAGCATAATATGCTAACCAACCCCTCCACCACTATAAATTTCCGTGATGGACACGGAAACTACGTAACTACTAAGTTGGTGAAACAGAAAAAAAATAATTTTTCGGGGAAATAATGTACCTACCTATTCTATACATTTAAATAACATAAAGATAGTCGACTCAACCCAAATCTACATATGGTGAGTCCTCTAATTTCCAGTGTTGGACCACTCTTTTACAGATATATTTTACTTTTATGTATCGAGTTATTGCAATTTTTTTGGTCAATTGGGTCTTACCAAAGCACGCCGAAAATCTTCTAGTGTTAACGTTGTTAGGCTCAAACCTAGAAATTGTCCATTGAGCAAAAAAACGACCACATTGTGATGCGTTATTTTTTTCTTTTCAAAAAAAGGCTTTCCCCCAACCACAAAGGTTATAGCCAGCCTTCCCTTCAAAATGGCCTTACTTATAAATAAAAGGGAAATTTCTATTTAAATGTAAGCTGGGGTCATTGAAGCATTTTGCAGAATATCACATCACGATATATATATGGTTGCTAGATGAGCAATTTCGAAGTCCGAATCTGACATAAATATTTTAAAATAATAATTACAGTAAAAAAATATAGTAAATAGTACAGGCTATATTAAATCCTCGGAGCAAATGAGTGCTATGGTAATAGAGACAAGTGGTAGCATTATGAGGTAAATGTTAAATAATAAGTATAGCTCATAGCTTGGTATGAGTGAGTGTTAAAAAACTACCTTGTAATGCTATGATGACCACCGAAATTGTGATATAAACACAAAGAAATATACATAATACATTTTAATTTTTTTATATAATATAAAATAGGGAAAGAGTAAGCAAAGAGCTGTTCCTTCTTCCTTATGTCCGCTCTTCCCCCACATGTTTATTAAAACAATGGTTAAAATTAATTGCCACTTTTTTGTCTTCTTTCCCCCCCCCGGTATATTCCCCCTCCATGCCCCCACCTCCACAATGTGTGTGGAACTATTCCATGTCATAATACACAATATAATAAAATGCGTAGGGGGACAACACACAAATGTTGTGCTTCCCCTCATTTGATTTTTTTCTCCCCTCCACTCTCTACTCCTCCACCTCCACTTTATAAAAAACTTACACTTAAATTGTGCAGTGTACGTGCTAAATGATACAGGCTATTAAATTTTATTGCCAATTTGACTCGCTTTTGTACCACAATTCCCGTGTAATTTTCCATCCCCCTTCTCATTTCCATCCCTCTATTAATAAAGAGTCCCAAATAAGTTGAAAAGAGGGTTAGCATGAAACATGTATCATGTCACATTGATGGACATGCAAGTTTGGTCAAAACAATAATATAGGTACAATAATGTTAAAATGTATTTTTTAAAATATGATAATACTAGTGGATCAAGATGATCAGGTATTCACGTTAGTGTTGTAGTCATTTATAGAAAAAAATACCTTAATCCAATTTTAAAAAGTAATATTAAAAAAAGAAAATATTTGGTCCCCTGTCCCCTCGGGGGGGGCAGGCCCCCAAAATTTTCAAAGTCTAAAATCCCTTAACACCTTGCCATAACATATCAAAATTTTACGTTTCCACAACAAACCGCTAAAAGATAAAAATCACCTTGCCATAACATATCAAAATTTTACGTTTCCACAACAAACCGCTAAAAGATAAAAATCATTTTTTTTAAAAAAACAAAATATTGGGCCCCCCCAAAAAACTATACAGAAAAATTCCTTCATCTCTTAATTATGTATATCAAATTTCGTCAAAATCGGATGAAAACTGTGGCTTGTATCGCGTGACAAACAAACATACACACATACATACACATATAAAAGTGCACTTTCTGATATATACTGGGGTCAAAAGTGGAGTTCACTCACGTTCACAATTAAAAAAATATGCCCCTATATAATCGTTTTTACTTTCCTTATTCTGTTAAAAAAGAAGAAATTATCGTAATTGGGCTAAAATTTTTGATGTCGAGTTTTCAATGCCAAAAAACGTTTAGAAGTCCCTCCTAGAGCCCAAATCTCAAATTATAGCCATTGATCCTTATGTGTGTGTGTGTGTGTGTCACGTTTATGCCTTGGACGAACCACAAAGCTGTTGGTTGAAATCCAATCTACTCTTAGTGGTGGTGGCTTTCTGCCGCTTCAATTATAGAGGTTTTCATAAATCCACAGACTAAAAAGAGAACGGTAAGATCTAGTAGCTCTAAATTTGATACCTAAAAGCATATCAATTTTATACAGGGTGGGCTAAAAGTCACAATTGGGTTTAAAAATTTAATATCTTTTTCGTTTATATATATATATATCCATACTAATATTATTAATGCGAAAGTAACTCTGTCTGTCNTATGTATGTTACGCTTTCACGCTTAAACTACTGAACCGATTTTGATGAAATTTGGTATGGAGATAGACTAAACTTTAGGAAAGGACATAGGCTACTTTTGGGGTTGAAACTATAAACGGCCATGCCTCTAAGGCGCCAAGCGAAGCGGGCGTATCCTGCTAGTATATATATATTTAGATTATAGAATATACAAAATGATTTTTTTACACTAATTATGAAAAATAATGTCACTTAAATGACCTCCGTTTTCAGCTTCGCAGTAATGGGCTCGTTTTAAATTTTTCCATAACATCTTTCAAAATTTGTGGCTGTAGCGTTCGAGTTTCTGCAACACTATTGGCCTTGAGTTCAAGAATTGTCTCGGGCTTGTTCACATATACTTGCTGACAAATCTAGCGAACGCGTTGGCCAAATAATTTCCGCGTTTCTGGAAATGATTCGCTCTTTAAAAATTTGCTTAAAAGATAAGTGATCGCTGATTTCAATAATAAAATTCTATTGTTCAGAGTCATGAATCTCCCCATTATTTATTCTCCAGGTGTTATTTATATATAATGTGAATATATATATATATATATAAAAGAAAAGGATATTAAATTTTTAAACCACATGGTGAATTTCGACCCACCCTGGTACATAAAATAATCCACGAAACTTTTAATCGAAATCAAATCAATCTCCCCTGAATTCTTGCCACCCTGTATATCAAGATGCGTACGCAACAGACTCTTACCTTTGGATGAGCTCTTCTTGGAAAGGCAACTTTCGGATCAATCTGAAAAAAAAAAAAACTTTGTAAGAATCGGAGGGTAAAAAGAAAAAGGAGAAGAATAAAAGAATATCCTCAAAACAAAAAGCAAAAGCAATGATATATAAAAAAATTAATTAACACAAAGTTCTTGTGCAAAGCAAACTTTGCGAAGAAATGATAAGCGAGGAGGAAGAAGGATAAGGGCAAGAAGAGAAAATTAATAGAAACAAATGCAAAGAAGTGGATTTCGAAAACCTATTAGGTTACCGTCACCGGCAGAAGCCCACAACTTTGTTTCCGCGGCTGTTGATTTATTTTAGGTCACCTAAAATAAAACAATATTCCGTAGAAATGACATTATTCGCGTACTTTACAGGTACGGTTTTAGGGAGGTTCATTATCGGTCATTTTTTTATATCTCTTATACTGAGCGGCATCGTACGGGTTAAGACGGGGGGACTTTAGCCTCCATTAGCCGGGAAGCTAAGAAGTTACAAGAGTAACCTGGGGTGAGTTTAAAATATAATGTTGAAATTATTTTGTTTTTTTAAAAAAAAGAACCATATTAGAAACTAGCTCCGTATATTGGCCTAAACTACAAACTAGCTCCCTATATCGGCCTAACCTACAAATTAACTCCCTATGTTGACCTAACGTAGCTGAAGTTGGCCCGGAAATAGCCAGTCAGCAGCACCAGGGCTCAAACCTAAGTGGTCACCAAGTAAAACCCCGCTGGACGTTTCTTAACTTCAGTGAATACTAACTGACCAACTGAAGTGAGTTCTAGATTTAATCCACGATTTTTTAAATGTCTCTCGACAGGTCTGTTTGATTTTGAAAAAAAAAAAATGTTAGTATGTACACTTGTAGCCCAGTATAATTAGAAATTGAATTGAAAATAATTAGGACAAGCAATTTTTTGACGCGGTTTAGCATTCCGAGATGGTAAATCCGACTGAAATGTTGTGAGCGGCAATCTAAATTATTAACTTATTTGTTTATGTCTCATTATCTTCTTCATTTTTGGGCATACCTACAATTGGTACACTTAGGGCCATATTCTAAAACTCCACTTAAGTGTGAGTTGTCATTCCGCGACTACAAATTAACGAATGAGCCCCTCGCACTTGTAAAATTTCTGTTTTTATTTTATAATAAAACTAAAATTTCTGCTTTTATTTTATAATAAAACTAAATGTTTTAGTAGCCAACGATGATACGACGTTGAAAACACCAGTTCCCATCAAATCATTGAAGTTAAGCAACGTCGGGCGTGGTCATTACTTGGATGGTTGACCGCTTGGGAACACCACGTATCGTTGGCTATTTATTCCGGCCCAACCCAGGCTGGGTGAGGTCTATGTGGGTAGCTGTTTTGCAAGTTTCCAGCGAATGGAGGGTAAACCGCCCGTCTTGAATGACCAATAGATGTTAAAGAGACGTTAATCCAAATTAAAAAAAAAAAAAAAAAAAAAAAAAAAAAAAAAAACTACATTTTTCGCCAGTGCTTAGCTACGGCTATTGCACTCTCGCTCCAATGTATTTCTTATGGGGATTGTTTACTTTTCGCGATCGCTACCCTTTAAAATTTTGCTAAATCCTTTCTTAGTGCAACGAAATTTCAAGTGTGTAGCATTAATAGTTTCGTCTCTACGTTGATCAGTCACTCAGGACATTGCCTTTTATATATAAAGATTACATGTAATTTGTGGTCAGATTTTTTTTTAAATAAAAATCAGACAGTCTAGTGGTAGTGATCACTCCAACTCGCACTCAAGTTGAGTTTTAGAATATGGCCCTTATTTCTCGTAATGTGTTCATAGAATTTCCAAATTTTTGATCAGAACTCAGAAGTCTCAGAACGCATGGTTGCCATTTTTAGTGAGGTTCTAGATTTCACAGAGTTAGCCAGCGTCTATGGCACATTGAATACACCATTTCCCGTTAGATCACTGAAATTAAGCAATGTCCAGCGTGGATGTACCAAGTGAATGTTCACGTGGGTTCGCGGCCTCATGATGCTGGCTATTTTTCCGGCCCAACCCAGGCTGGGTTAGGTCAATGTGGGTAGCTGGTTTGCAAGTTTTCAGCGAATGGAGAGTAAAACCCCCGTCTCGAATGACCAATAATGTTAAAGAGACGTTAAGCCAAATAAATAAATAATAAAAAAAAGTCACAGAACTATCGTAATATATAGGTAATAATTGTTTTTCAACAAATAATTTATTCTGGAACATTGTGCAATACTCTTGAGCTTACGACACGAGAGGAAGCAAATGTTATTTTATTGCAAAGAGATATAAACTTAATTATTTTTCAACAACTAATTTATATTATTAAATTTAAAATTTAATAATATAATTATTAAAGTATTATATATTATCTCATTAGTCGAAGGAAACTGGGAGACCCCCGCACCCAACCCTGTCTCCTTTCCCCATAATCCTTTCTCCTGATCGCCTTATTTTTTAATTTTAATACTGCTCCACACTTCATTCTAAATTGTCTTATTTTAAAAGGCTGGCAGCAATTCCATAATGATATAATATGTGTTAACCTAGAAGTTCTTTATTTAGAACATGAAATTCAGAGGAAGTATCAATCATCGATCATACCACGTTGAATACACCAGTTCCCGTCAGATCACTGAAGTTAAACAACGGCGGGCGTGGTCAGTACTTGGATAGGTGACCACCTGGGAACACCACGTATCGTTGGCTCTTTTTTCCGGCCCAACCCAGGCTGGGTGAGGTCAATGTGGGTAGCTGGTTTGCAAGTTTCCAGCGAATGGAGGGTAAAACCTCCGTTTTGCATGACCAATAGATGTTAAAGAGACGTTAAGCCAAATTATAAAAAAAAATTGAAAAAAAAAACAACAACTCATGGTTACTTTATTGAAACAAGAATTGAGAATTTAAACGTTTCCGCTTATAGTCTAACCACACTAAACAGAACAGAACTTACTTAATCCATGAGACGGAAGCACGGTGACACTCTAGTGTAAACTCCATATAAAACCACTTACGGTAAAAACATTCCCGTCAAATCATTAGTCAAAAACGGCACTGAAATCTAAACAATTCCCGCCCAATTGCATATCTTTCTTCCCCTTTTTTGGGGAAGAAAGATTCGGGTCGAAACCTTTCTTTTTTACTTTCTCTTCCTATAGAAGAAAAAGTATTGTAATCGTGCAGAAAATGTGGACAGTTTTTTTGGTCTAAAAAATCGTCAGACGAGAACCCAAAAAACAAAATAAAACTAAAATATGTCATTTTCTATTGCTTTTTACTATTTTAGGTTATTTTTGAAGTTTGGAAATATTTGTAGACATGGGGTCCAAAAAACCGATATGTCCCACATTCCACGTGGGACGTACGAAACGAGTCATCTTTTTCTTTTTCGGCGCCCCTAGGGCCCCGACAGCTTTTTTGGGACTGAATCTCTAAAATCCAAACCACATAACCAATTTTGATAAAATTTAAAATGGTCTCACGCGGGCGTATCCCTGTCAGTGGGGCCCCGCCCCGCCAAACAAACGCCAAACAGTGTTCCCGTTCGGGTTCCTATCCGAGTAAGTGACCAGCCAAGCGTTTTTTAACTTAAGTGATCTGACGGAAACGGACATATGAAGCGTGGTAAATTGCCGGGTAAGCACAATTGGCCAATTCATAATTTCACCTCATGCTGAAGATTGTTTTTCGCCCGCCCAGTATATTTTTTTTACAATTCCAGAAAATTGCTCCCTAAAGTTCCTTGTGCTCCGAAATTCAATTATCCTTTTATTAATTCAAATCTAATTTTCTTATTTTTTCCTTTCTATCCCCCTCCCCCCAAGCGCTGATTCTCGCCTTTCCCTTCCTTCCCAGAAAACAACTTTGAATAATTTCTAATGCCGATTTGGCAAAGATACAGAAGTTAAAGGATGTGTAGTTCATGAGAGATCCAACTCTTTATGAGGACCTAAAACAAGAATCAACCCTTATCAAAATTAGATATTTTACCTTTAGGCTAGATTCACATGACCGCGCAGTCTATCTAAATAGTGCATATTGTTTACATTACCGCACGGTACTAGTTATACAAACTTGTATCGATGTGTTCATTGGACTTGCGCGGTTACCGCGCGGTCATGTGAACTTAATAAAAGTAACACCAAAAATACATTCGTGTTAAAGAAAAGCTCACCCTACTAGGAATCGCCTTGGTCCCTTGTGCGGGTCTCCACTGAGTTTCTGGTGATATTTGGCCGCACCAATTCCTAATCCAGAGAATAGGTGCTGCATAATAAGTACGGTTCACTCTTGACAAAGAGTTAGATAAAGTGAAGCCAGCGCATATGGGATCACCGAAGCTAAGAAAAGTTAGAGGAGGTTTTACTAGGTGGGTGAACCTGAACATGGGTTCGAGCCCACATTGACCTCAACCCAAGCTGGGTGAGTTCAACGCAACTGCATAGTAAGTTTCCAGCGAATAAAGAGTAAAACCCCTGTCTAAAAAAAAAATTAAAAAAAATAACATTATAATTCAAAATTCCATCTAAATTTCCATGGGCAGTAAAAAGAAGGATAATAAAAAATTTGAAACCACTGTTTCGAATGACCCACAGATGTTAAAGAGAATTTATGCCATCAAAGGAGTTTTTTTATGTAAATTTTAGAAACATATATCTTTTGAATGACAGCAATATGAGGAAGAATTTCGAAATCCATTTTTATCATAATTTTCGATTTTTCTCATTGAAATGTTCAGGAGGAAGCAGATATATAAAACGGAAAAATGTTTTCGAAAACGGAAATTAATAACGTCATGTTAGTTCCATACTAAATAAATGTTCCCCGTGTCGAAAAATGTTCAACGTCGATTTTTGGATTATTTTATCATTGTTTATAATCACTATCGATTTACCCCACCCATACACCTCCCCCACTCTCCAATACAAAATTTCCATTTTCACACTGTGTGTCGCCCCTAACATTCTTTTCATTCTTCTCCCCGTGGGATGATAATATCTCTTTCCAAAATTCAAATACCATCATGCCTAATTTTAACATCAGAGATCATATTTATTACCAAATCATTCTACAGAAATGTTTCGCATACATAGGGAGAACAGAATTTTTTGGGGCCAAAGAGGGACGCGGTATATTTTTTTTTTGCGGGGGGGAAGCAGATTTTCATGGGTAAGGGGTGGTTTGGAGGGGAAATTTTTATGGGGGCCTTTATTTATTTATTAGTGTTAATGGCATGCATACTTAACAAGGTAGATAGAACTCTTTTACCTATTTAACTTATTCATTCCCTTAATATAAAGTAGGTACACACCACTACCTATATTACGCAGCATTCGTGGTTGAGAGGTACCGCTTCTAGCTTTCAACATAGCAGTAGCGGCCCGTACGATACATACGAACATACGATATTTTTTTTGCAAGAGAACAGCAGATATTTTAAGCAACTCGCAAATTAAAGGGATATATTTTTTCAAGTTTTTTCCCTTTTTGGGGGAAGAAGAATACTTTGGTAGGTAAAAAATTAAATTACAAACAAAATATTTTTATGCTTCATTTTCTGTAATTTTTGGGGGGGCTGTGCCCTTTTGTCCTTAAGGAGCAGCCGCCCCTGCAACATAGGTACCCGGTTTCCGTCCGGAGCCGATTTTTCTCAAACTGAAGCATTTATTTTTAAAAGGTTAGTTTCATCAAAAAGCGGGACATACTCCTTGGTTTGATCAAAGGCGGCACATTTTAGCGTCCCCACGCTATTGCTGGGGACAGCGGACCAGGGTCTCCAAAGCGAGAATGTCCCGCCGAAAGCGGGACGTATGGTCACCCTATCCATACATTGTATAGTTCCATTTCCGGTTCGAAACCAACTTTTTTTACAGAGAACCTAAAATGTTAATTTATGGACCGGAACTATAGAGCGATTTTTAAAGTGTTACCTAAATTAAGGACAGTTACGCGTTGAATACACTAATGTCCGTGAGACCATTGAAGTTATAAAACGCCCAGCGAGGTATTACCTTGCTGGGTGAAGTCAATGTGGCTCGCTGAATNTTTTTTTTTTGTTCAAGCGAATGGAGGATAAAACCCGTCCCGAATGAGTTACGCAAAAAAAAAAAATGCAAGATGAGGCTCAAGAATGATTTTTAATCTAGAAAGTATGCCAAATCTAAAAGATAAATATTAAATATTCATGATTTTCAGAGAGATTTCATCTTGCTATAGCCTATGAAACCATTTCAAGCACGCAAATGGTGATACATATAACGTCGTAATGCCAATTTTTGACAATTAACCCTAGGATTGCTCGCGGTTTAGCAAAAAAGCTGTAGTAATCAAATTATAATACATTTTAATGAGACCTTTAATAGTTGTCACAAACAATATTTTCAATCATAGTATATAAAAATATGTTTGTTCTAAGCCTTCTACGGGATGATATTGAAGCCAAACTTTGGGCGGGTACTTAATGACCCCCCCCCCCTTGGCAATGCATGTANCATTATCTGTACCACCTGCAAGAAATGAGTGTGAGTAGACACTGTCTAAAGACATTTGTCTGTGTGGGATGTCAAGAAGGACAAAGATCTGGTTCAGAATAGATTTTTTAGGGTCAAGCAATTTTTTTTTATTTTCACTTACATTATTTTATTCCTGGTTATGTAAGATAATAATTGATTTAGTTTATATTTCTTTAGTTTTTAATAAATAAAGCCTTATTGTAATAAAAAAAAATCGTTGTTTCCTTTATTTTGTTGGCGGGTACTTTTTGCCCCACCCCCTCGGCAATGCACGTAATTGAATAGAGGTTGGCAAACCTAGCGTTAAAGAATTAGAGTTAGTATCTCCGCAAGATATACACACGGACATATCTGAAATATAAAATGAACATTAACCATTCTGAAAGGCTGTTACCTCTAAAGCGCCTAGCGAATCAAATGGAAAGCAAAAAATGATCATCACCCCTTGCCACCACAACCACCTTCTCGACATCGTCAAAAACATCTTACTCAACTATTTGATCTTGTAATGCATTTTAACTCGGCACAAGAAAAACTATAAAAGACTCAATAAAATGAATGCTGATGGATGCATTTCACTTTGAATTTGAGCTTGCATCAGTAAATGACAAGGAGGAGATAATTCCTCATCCAATCAACTAAAGTATACTAGTCCCGTAGAAACTAAATTATTGTGACAGCAGAATATAATTCCTCATCCAATCAACTAAAGTATACTAGTTCCGTAGTAACTAGTAGATAATTCCTCATCCAATCAACTAAAGCATACTAGTCCCGTATTAACTAAATTATTGTGACAATCAGGGGGAAACTAGTAGGCCTGTGAATTGTAAATTTCACTCAGTTAAAAATTCCACCATTAGACTATAATAAGCTAATCTATAGCTTAAACCTAGTTTTCCTTACATCTACTTTTGTGTGAGAAGATAGTTATATTGAATTCAAGGACGTGGGCTGTCTTTCCAATTCTGGTACCAGACAGATACTATTAATTTTTTTTGGAGCAAATTATAATCTTAAAATGTGGTTTAATATAATTTAAAAAGTCTTTTTAAATGTTTTACTCTAGATTAATTAATTCACTTTAATTTTAATTTATTAAAAAAAAAAAAAAAAAAAAAAACCGTTAAATCAAAAAAAATAATTCTCTGCATATTTTAAAAAAATCCGAATAAACTTTGATTTGTCCAAAGTTTCGTCGATTTTCAAGCAATAAAATTGTGAATTAAACATTTGAAAGTTATTTTTCTCGTATTTCTCACCTTAATCTAAAAATTAACCTTCTACTTTCAATTAATCATCTTTTATGTTAGGTTAGTTGCTCAGAAAAAAATTAATAGTATCTGTCTGGTCCCCCCAATTCTATTGGGCTCGGCTTTGCCTTCAATTTTCTCTTTTCCATCCACTCTCTCTCTCTCAAGGCTTCCTCCAGCTTATCTTTCCATCTCAACTTTAGTACACCCCTCTTTCTTCTCCCTCTGCTTCTATTCTGTCCACTTTTTTACCCGAATTTCAGGTTGTGCTCTAAATTCAAAAAGCCCCATGAGTCACAAAATTTGTGGATGATATGTTATATAGACTGTTTGCTTTAAATTTCATCAAATCGGGCATGCCGTTCGTGTTCTAGAGTGTCAACCCAAAATGACCCCTTTTGACACATAAATGTAGCCCAGAACTTTCTATGTCCGATGTTACGGTTTTGGCTGGAATATTGGCTTCAAGGAATATTGGTTCCAAATTTCATCAAAATCGGACTAATAATAAAGTCTGTAAATGGGAACACGATCCGCGGACGGACGGACACACATTTTTTCTAGACCCGTTTTTTGGAATCTAGTCGTCCTAATTCTTTCACAAAAGCAAAAAAAAAAAAAAAAAAAAAAAAAAAAAAAAAAAAAACGATATCGAAATTTTTGACCAATACAATACTTTACTAACCTATACTTCGTACATGGGATAAAGCAAAAAGGTCGCGATGAAGCTATGAGTTCTAAACAAGTGTAACGTACAGTAAACAGATAAAAATTAAAGAAAAATTGAGGTACGGAATCTAGACCTCACCTTGTCCGGTCAAAACATGGTATTAGAATGGCACAATGTCTTCCTTTAATATCAGGCCCCCTCTTTTATAGTCTGTATTTTATTTCCTAACGAACTAAACCACAAAGTGTTACTTAGGAAAGGAGCAGACTTAAAGTAAACTTTTCCCCCTTTCCTGCTGTATCTCCCCCCCGCCACCACTTTCTGTAAATATAAAGTACAGAAAGAACTCCGCTCTTGTTAAGTACCTACGTCTCCAATCCTCAGCCGAGTTTTATTTAATAAGCTTATATATTCAAACCCCAGCCACCCCCGAGAGCCGCAGAAATGAAATTCTGTGCCACATCTCCTCAGTGCAACCACACAGAAGAATGAAGAAGGTCTTCAGACCCAGTGAACCCCTCCCCCCCTATGCAGAACAAAAGTTTTAATGAGCTGCAGCTTCTGAAACTATAATAATTTTTTTCTCCAAGAGGGTCATTTCACAAGTGGAGCCTATAGATAGATAAGGGGACTATATTGTAAAATTAGTCTCTCCAATAGTGAGGATGTACGTTCAATGCCCAGATAGGGCAGCATATTTCACTTGCTAATTCGAGTAGTTAGGAGGATGTGCGTTCAATCCCCAGATAGGGCAGCATATTTCACTTGCCAATTTGAGTAGTTAGGAGGATGTGCGTTCAATCCCCAGATAGGGCAGCATATTTCACTTGCTAATTTAAGTAGTTGTCAACGTAAAAATCTATGCGAAAAAAAATCGAATCTATGACGGCAGTCCGGATACTGAAACCTATAGGTGTGGATAATTGCTTTACATTGCTTTCTACATCCATCAATCATTTTTTCAGACTTTCATTTTTGACTGCCATCGTATATCCGACAGTTGGTCTTATATTACATTATGTCGTATAGGTCTAAAACTGTTCTCAGTATGATGATTTTAATCTAAATGAGCCCTGATTGTTTGTTCTTGTTACAGTGGTGTTACTCTTAAAATCAAAGATTAGAAAGAGATATGAGGTTACCGGAAAGGTTTTAATGCCTAGTAGTCCTGGTTGAGAGAGTTCGTGAGTCTTGACACGTCAAGGTGCGGATGTAATGTCCCAGGGAATGGAAAGATGGAGAGAGCGAGATATGGGTTCTCCCTATTCTTGGATTCTGGTTTGGAAAAATGATAGAAATAGATTGATATGAGATATGAGGTTACCGAAAAGTTGTTGATGCCCAGTAGCACTGTGGAGTGAGTCAACGACAACGTGCCGGATGCCCCATTGAATGGAAAGGTGGAAAGAGAAAGAGAGAAGAACAAGGAGATGAAATAATTCGTGAAAGAATATCCAATGAAAGTACATAGAAAAAAGGAAATAGATACTCGAAGTTAGATTGGAAATGAAAGGTTGGGAGGGACAGGACGAGAGTGAAAGGTTAGGAGGGAGTATACAGGTCCTTTATATTAATAATGCAACGATTCATTTAGAAAATCTAACTGTGCACAGTGATGCAAGTCTGCAAGGTGTGACTTGAGGAGCGGATATCAAGGAGCATGTGGCAAATGGCGGTGACAGTGAAGAGGGGGTCATCAAGTTTTTCTCGTCACAGGTTGCAAGGTGTGACTGGAGGAGAGGAGAAGGAGCATCTGGTAACTGACGGTGACAGTGAAAAGGAGGTCATCAAGTTTTTCTCGTCAAAGGTTGCAAGGTGTGACTGGAGGAGAATAAGGAGCATCTGGAAACTGACGGTGACAGTGAAAAGGGGGTCATCAAGTTTTTCTCGTCACAGGTTGCAAGGTGTGACTGGAGGAGAGGATAAGGAGCATCTGGTAACTGACGGTGACAGTGAAAAGGGGGTCATCAAGTTTTTCTCGTCAAAGTCTACAAGATGCGACTGAAGGAGGGGATAAGGAGCATCTGGTAACTGACGGTGACAGTGAAAAGGGGGTCATCAAATTTTTCTCGTCAAAGTCTGCAGGATGTGACTTGGGGAGAGGATAAAGAGCATCTGGCAACTCACGGTGACAGTGAAAAGCGGGTCACGTCTTTCTCTACAATCTTTTTGCAGGAGGAAGTGCAATCAAAGGTGACACAATTAAATGCAGCTCCACGAGTAATAATGGTATGCGAAGTGTGGAAGAGAGTAAGGAAAGCATCTGGTAACTGACGGTGACAGTGAAAAAAGTTTTTCTCGTCAAAGGTTGCAAGGTTTAACTAACTGGAGGAGTAGTGAAAAGCGGGTCACGTCTTTCTCTACAAACTTTTTGCAGAAGGAAGTGCAATCAAAGGTGACACAATTAAATGCAGCTCCACGAGTATTAATGGTATGCGAAGTGTGGAAGAGAGTACGGAAAGATCAATCCTATTGCATTACCATTGTCTAGGTTGAGCTTGATTTGGAACGTCACGTCAGTTCATCAGTTATATATACAGTGAGTAACAGGTTGTTGTGCCCAACGGTATACGTGTAATAATAATATGGGCAAAACAAACATTTTTTTTCTTCTAAATCAGATTTGTTGTAAGGTAAATATGATCGATTCAAAAATAACACAAAACACTCTGTAAATTTGTATCAAAAACTCAAAAGAAAAAAAGTTTTTTGTTCATATTAATGTACCTATGCTGTTGGGCAGAAAAACCACTCCACCCTATATTTGAGTTCCAATTCATAGTCAAACCGACTGCACGGTGATAGGACGTCCTAAAATATTTATGACGTCTGACTGAAATTAAAGAGAATTTCAGAATGAAGCGAAGAACATTCTAATAATAATAATAATGCTGTGAGCAAAAATTTTGCCGAATATCTTAAAAAGATTCCAGGAACCATGAACCACCAACTAATAAAAAGAACTCTGCAGAAATCAGCACTCCTGGGCACAGCACATATAATAAGAAGAATAATGTCTGTTATATTCCCTGAGGGATAAAGATTATCCTTGGGAATATGCGAATCATATACCAGCTAACGCATTAGCTGTGAAACCTCGGAATAATAATAATATTTATTTTATTAAATAAAAAAAAATATAAAAACATATAAAAAAATAGAGTCTTTTCCTAAGCTAATTTACTTAGCTTCTAAGAATTTATTACCTATTCTAATTTATTATTTTCAATAAAGAACTCTTGGAAAGTTCACTTTTATTTTTGGTAGTTTTCACCATCTTTTGTGTCTTGCCTCTCAGCTAATCCAAAAGAGATCTCCACACTTTGATAGAGTTTATAAGATCCTTCTAGGACCCATATTAGGCTTGTTTTTAACATTGAGACAACAAACTGTACATTTTGCAACACTGATTGGGTAAACAGAATTGCAAACCTATGCTGGTAGCCAAGACTTGTAGCATGAATATCAGCCTAAACGCTGTAAAATATGAGCCATTTTGGCTCAATTTTACCCCAATGTGGGTCATTCCATTTCGGCTCAGTGTTACCAACCACTATTTTAACCCAATGTGGGTCATTCCATTTCGGCTCAGGTGTTACCAACCACTGTTTATCCCAATGTGGGTCATTCCATTTCCGCTCAGTGTTACCAACCACTGTTTAACTCAATATGGGTCATTCCATTTCGGCTCAGTGTTACCAACCACTGTTTATCCCAATGTTTCTCCTTGGTATCATCACCACCGCTCTATACCCAACAATAGCAGGAACTTTTATGTTTATTGTATCATTCTCTCCCAAACAGGAATTAACGATGGCAATTATGTGAAGGGGTAAGTTTTCAGGGATAGGTAGGTGGAAGATAGGTACCGTCATAAAATGAAGAGAGAAGTAAGAACTCGTAAAAGAAAAGATTTTCAAAATGGGTTTCTGTTCTGAGGCGTATACTGATGATGCGACGCTCGGGAACTTAATTTCGTTCTGTAATTTTTCGCAGCTTTCCAATAGAAAATAGAAATACAGTATCACAATTAATTTTTTGGGTGGAGAAGATCAATTCTGCGAGAATCATAGGAAATACTAAAAGCTGAAGCGTTGAAATACTAAAAGCTTAGGCGTCGTTGAAAACCACGTGACTCAAGATGGCCAACTAGGACAACTTGGAATACAAATCATCAAAGTTTTAGCCAAGGGTAATGTATTCGATAACCTTATATATTTCTAACAAGTAAAATGATATAACTTAACTGGACAGGCCTATCTCAGAAATTGTAGACTGTGTATAATTTAGACTTGTTAAACAAATCAAACACTAAATGTAGCAATCACAGCATTACAAGAACTAAAGAAATTAGTCACGAGAAACAATATCAAGTGAGCAGTTGAAACCCAAATCCAGAAATGGAGAAAATAGTTGATTTTAAGAGGAACACCGCTACCACCACCATCACTGCATACAAAAGAGACTTGCATAGCATAAGTCATAACTTTTTTCAATAATCTAACTCAAAAACGATTAAATTTTGCCAAATTGTATACTTTTGGAGGTGGAGTTTTAGATTGAAGCGTAAAATAACATAACAAATTTTGAGGCGGTATTATTAATATTTTTTCTTTTCTTTTTCAATAGTAAATGTTTGAAGTTTCCACGACATTAACGTAACGTTCCTCAAAATTTGATATTTTACATATTAAAGTAAAATCCGTTTGATCCGAGGGCGTCCGCCGTGAGTGCACTTTTGCCTCTTTAAACTTTATAGGTACAATGTGTTCATAAAGTCGGAGGCCACCCTTATAACTTTTTTACTATCCAAACTAGAAATTTGAAATTTCAAATGCCGCCCTTGATAATGCAAAATAATTTTGAGAGGTATTCAAAATTTGGGCGGCCCCAGGGGGGTCAACTTTAAAATCTTGAATAGAATAACAATTTTTTTAGTTGCTATATTAAAGGACCTTTATTTTGGATGTATTTTGCCGAAAAGAGACCAACTTTATCTCAAACCAAAACAAAATGGCGCCAATTAAACTTAGCCATGAACCAAGTTTGGGAAAACCGGATAACTATGATAGGCATAGTATGCCCCTGATAACTATGCGGAGAATGTTATGAGATTGTACTTCTGTTAANCCATTCGCTGGAAACTTGCAAACCAGATACACACATTGACCTCACCCAGTCTGGGTTGGGCCGGGAAAAAAGAGCCAACGATACGTGGTGTTCCCAGGAAGTCACCCATCCAAGTACTGACCACGCCCGACGTTGATTACCTTCAGTGATCTGACTGGAACTGGTGTATTCAACGTGCTATGATCGTTGGCTGACCTAAGTAATGATTTATTACTGACCTACCTTTTTCTTGATGTTCCTATCGCGGTTATCAGGGGTTGCCAAACTTGGTTCAATGGCTAACTTTAATTGGCCGCCATTTTATTATGGTTTGAGATAAAGTTGGTCTGTTTTCGGCAAAATACATCTAAAATAAAGGTCTTTTAATATTATAGCAACTGAAAAAGTGGGTCATTCAATTTAAAATTTTAAAGCTGGGGTACCAAATTTTGAGTACCTCTTAAAATTCTTTTCCATTATCAAGGGTTGCATGTAAAACTTCAATTTTATAGGTTGAATAGTAAAAAAGTTATGATGGTGGCCTCCAACTTTATGAACACACTCTATAAGTATAATGTGAAGTGCCGGGGCACAATAAGATTCCCAAAGGAACTTTGGGGAATTCCATCAAAATTGATTTTTGGATTCAACGTACCTTGAAACATAAAATATCAAATTTGAAGGGATGGAACTTTTTTTTCGTGGTCAATTTTAATTCATTATTGAAAGTAAAAAACCCAAATTATACTTTTCCGCCGTCAGTTCTGACTAAGAAGATTTTCTTTTCGGAAACTGAGGCGGTTGGTGCTGTGCTTTCCATATAAAATATACGAATGTAGTAAAATTAGAAAAATGAGAATAAGTGAGAAAGCAAAAGTGTGTCGGAGGGGGGCGGGGGACTCCTTTTTCAATTAGTAAGATTGAAAGTTTTCTATGAGGAGAGATGATGGTGTGATGGAGTGCGAAGTGAGGTCGCAGAATGACGTTCTAGAGTTGAATACTTACGAGTCACTTTTAAAATAAAAACACATCTTTGCATCATAGCCTAGGAATTTTAGATGAAAAAACAGATTGAAAAAACATGAAATGAAATAGTTCTAAATTTTTGCAGAATGTTAGCTTAGACCTCCATCATCAATATTATAAAAAGTCCCGAGGTGGGGTGGTTGCGGATCCTTCCGCCATTTTGTCTTTTATCGGCCACCATCTTGAATTTTAGGTTATTCTTTAATTTTTTGCAAATATCTCGAGAACGGTTAACTTTATCGGAAAGTGTATAGGTCTTAAATGAACAACAATTTAATTTCTGACAAAAATAATTTTGTAAGTTTTTTTCGCCGTTTTTCTAGATTTAGAATAGTCCAAGACTTGTAGATTTGCAATGGGTTTTAAAAAAAATTAACGATAAAGTTCTAAAATGTTAGATTAGATCACCCTTATATCTCGAAAACAGTTAATTGTATCGAATTTACAACTAAACGACAGTTAAATTTCCTACGAGGTAATTGCTATACATTTTTGTCGTATCTCCGAGCGTTTTCGAGTTGTAGGTATACAATAACCAAAGTTTCGATTTTGCTTACATTAATAACATCGAAGACGGTCAGGGATAGGAAAAAAAACGGTATAGAAGTAAGCGTGCCGGAGCTTAAAATTCAAGATGGTGGCCGATAAAAGTCAAAGTTGTGGAAGGTTCCGCAATTGCTGCACCTCGGACCTTTTCATAATATTGATGAGACTAAACTATCATTGTCAGCCAAATTTGGAACTGTGCCAAAAAATTTTTTTTTTTAATTTCCTAAACTTCCTGGGCTATCACGTAAAGCAAAAGGGATTATAGCTCAAGAAAGTTTGATCACTTGGTGTTAACATCCTCAGGGCCAAGTTCACCTTGTGTCCATTGTTTTGTAACTCACGGGTCAATTGCAATAAGAATATAGATCATCCTTGAAATTGGTCATGTGAAGGTACTTTGGGATAACATCCCATACAACCTACCTCCAAATGGCATTATTAATATTTTCAGAGGGAGGTTTGACTGCCTCTGCCAAAATAACCGAAACCAAAAATGATACCAAACATCAGTATAGGACAGACACCCTGTCAACCGTCTACACTATCGGTATAGTTTGGCTTAAGCTGAATTAATGTGGACAAGTCGTTTAGGACTTAACGACGGCGACGTCCCAAATTGATGTCCACAGTGTGGACGGTGAAATTTCCGATCGGTTTAGGTCGGCCGGAGGGCGCAGTTGACCACAGTTTGGTGTGGTGTCGGGTTTTTTTTATGATTTCATTCGAGTCCGGGCATAATTAAATTTAAATCAATTTTTTGGAACTTGGACAGACAAACAAATATAATCATATCGCACTTTCACTTTTATTAATTTAAGGATAAACAATAAACATATGCTGGCTGGATCTATTAACTTTTAAATAAATTAAAACAAAACACCAAAAACACTATTTATAATTATTTATGAAGAAACTAGTTTCGAATTCGATTCATCATCAGCCTGGTGGAGTCCTTCCACTCGACTGGACTGATGATGAATCGAATGATTCAAATAAATAGTGTTTTTGGTGTTTTAATTTATTTAAAAGTTAATATTTTTGAACACTTATAATTAACATGTTATTTAACCCTGGATCTATTAAACCTAGAAATTTGAAAATTTGATTCGATTCTTGACACAGCTTTGAGAATCACCTTATTTCTTACATGAAGGAGAGATTGTTCCGCACTTCTGCAGTTTCACTGAAATCAGTGCTCAGCTGTCCACATAAGGCAAAGTGCATTCTGTACGCACGTTGTCCTCACGAGGATGAAGTGAAATTGGAGTTCATCTAAAATGTAAGAAGATTTCTTTAGAGAACCCCTTAAGTTCAAGTAGAACTTGTCCTTGGCCGTGGGGCCCGAACACCTAATAATTTCCCAGAAATTCCTTGAATCAGAAACACCTCAAAAATCAACCCCCCTCTATTAATATTATTCCCTCTTTTAATTTTCATCTATTGTGTATTATTCCCCTCTCCCCCTGACTGGAGCTATTCCCCATAAATTACACTATTATACAGATTAAAATGTATAGACCTTTAAACTTATACTTTACTCATTTGTAACTTTTTCTAAGCTCCCCCTCCTTTTAAACATCAGCTTCCCCTTCCTCCTTTTTCATTTAGCAGAATTTTAAAGAAATACGAACATTTCATTTATCGAATGAATTGGTTATGGAGAGCCAATGTCAATTATCAGCTTCTAAGATTA
>CM022876.1:33776681-33813127 GCA_012654025.1 Pachypsylla venusta
ATGTTTAAAGCGAGCCAACAGGTTTTACTTTGAGTATTAAAGAGCCAACACGTTTTTTTGTGTGAGTTTCAGGTTGCATTGTGATTGTGATTTGGAATTTCACAAATGTTTAAAGAGAGCCAACACGTTTTACTTTGAGTATTAAAGAGCCAACACGTTTTTTTGTGTGTGTGTTCAGGTTGCATTGTGATTGTGATTTGGAATTTCACAAATGTTTAAAGAGGGCCAACACGCTTTACTTTGAGTATTAAAGAGCCAACAAGTTTTTTTGTGTGAGTTTCAGGTTGCATTGTGATTGTGATTTGGAATTTCAGAAATGTTTAAAAAGAGCCAATACGTTCGCTTCTATTGGCGTCGGCATTGTTTATTTTAATATTTTAAATTCAAGATGCTTCAAACAGGAACATCCTATTGTACGATGTATCAAACTGAATGGGTAAGTACCCTAACATAGGTCCGTTTGGAGGGGGGCCAAACAAATTGACCGTGGTGAAAATATGTCATTTTGAGGGGAGCCAAACAAATTGACCGTGGTGAAAATCGGTCGTTTTGAAGGGAGCCAAACAAATTGGCCGTGGTGACAATAGGTTATTTTGAAGGGAGCCAAACAAATAGACCGTGGTGAAAATAGGTCATTTTGAGAGGAGCCAAACAAATTGACCGTGGTGACAATAGGTTATTTTGAAGGGAGCCAAACAAATTGACCGTGGTGAAAATAAGTCATTTTGAGGGGATCCAAACAAATTGACCGTGGTGAAAATATGTCATTTTNAAAAAAAGATATGAAAAAGGAAAATATTATTGCAAAATGTAGATATCATGCAAAAGCAATAAAATGCAGCTTTCTGTATAATCGTTAATCCGACTAAAAGAGATGCGAGGTTCATTAATTGAACGGATTCATTGAACTGTGATATTCATTCAGTATTTCAAATTCAATGTCACTGATGAATCTATGAGGGATGTGGCGTTCAGTGAGTGAACTGATTCATTGAGCATGTTATGTTCATTCAGGATTTCAAATTCAATGTCATTGATGCATCTCTAAGAGGTTCGTTGAGTGAACGGATTTAGCGAAACTCATTCAATGTGCATTTTTATTCATTCAAATCAGCGCGACCTGAAATGGCTACACAGATCTCATTCAAAGATAGAATGGTCTAGGTATTAATCGTCCCCAGAACATAAATCCCATTTCAACCTCAGCATCAACTTGCGATGCTCACATATTCCTGATTAAAATTCTAGGGTTTTTCTTTTTCCTCAAGTCACATTCGTCCAAATCAATCTTAGCATCACCCACCGAGGTGGGTTTTTTGCACTAATCAAAAGATTATAATTGTCTAAATTTCTATTTTTCCCCAACCCATACTCAATCTCAGCATTAACCCATACACTCCCATTTCAAAATCCCATAACCACGTAAGAGGAATCCTCTTAATTAGAATTCTATGGTTTTCCAATGTTCCCAACCCAACCCAGATTTCTATTTTCCTCAAACCATATACGCTCCATCTCAACCTCATCATCACAATCCACGCGGTCCTTCCACTGATTAGAAATGTCTAGATTTCTATTTTCCCCAAACCATACGCTCCATCTCAACCTTATCATCAACATGCACGTGGTCCTTCCATTGATTAGACATGTCTAGATTTCTATTTTCCCCAAACCATATACGCTCCATCTCAACCTTATCATCAACATCCACGCGGTCCTTCCATTGATTAAAAATGTCTAGATTTCTATTTTCCCCAAAACCATATACGCTCCATCTCAACCTTATCATCAACATCCACGCGGTCCTTCCATTGATTAGAAATGTCTAGATTTCCATTTTCCCCAAAGCATACGCTCCATCTCGACCTCATCATCACCATGCACGTGGTCCTTCCATTGATTAGACATGTCTAGATTTCTATTTTCCCCAAAGCATGCGCTCCGACCTCGAGCCCAGCATGAACATCCCCGGGCTTTCCATCCTCCCATATGCCCCCTAAACTTCCTAACAAGTAATAGATTTTAGTATGTCTTTGTTTAAAAAAAGTCATTCTTTGTAAGGGATCTTTTTCCCCAAACTGATTTATGGGCCTTTATTTCAGCAAAACAGCAAGCTGTTATTCTAATAAGTAAACGAGAGAGTGTGTGCGAGAGAGAAGGAGGGAGATGGAGAGGGAGGGAGGGAGAGAGAGAGGGAGGGAGGAAGAGGGAGAGAATGGTTAAGCAGTAATTTTGCAAAAAATTGTAAATTACACCCTGTATATTATCTTCGCATTTTTCAATAATGAACCTTTGGAATCCTCACAAAAAAATATTTCAGTGAGGTAGAACATATGGGAAAGTCAAATCTATTTTTTTAGAATTCTAAAATTGCGCCGATTTTCGGGGTAGAAAGTGTGAAGAAAGATTGTGTTTTGGAACAATCAATGGAATGAAAAAAGAAATTTTTACCCAAAAACGTAGAATCAAAAAAATCTTAGAAGTTGAAAAACTGTAAAAAGAAACGGAGGCAGCTGGTCAAAAAGATCCTATAGTGTTTTATACTTTTCAAAAATGCTATTTATTTACGGTCTTCAGGGTCAACACCCTGGAGCCTCCCCTGATAATGACAAAAATATAAAAACCACTAGAAAAAATTACACCTTCAATAAAGAAATAGATGTTTCAGCGTTCATCGAAATTCTAATCCGTTCTCAAGATAGTCAAGATCATCTCTAAAAGCATTTGATAGCGAAACTTAATAAGAAGAATAGGCAAGATTTGTTCACAAAGAGGTACCAAGTAGATACCATTTTACAGGCGTTCAAAAGTTAACCCCTAAAAATATGTAGGTGATTTTGGTTCTTTATGAAGGAAATATTTTCTATTTCAACTTGTCATTAGAGAATTGAATTATATTTATGTTTTTATAAAAAAAATCATGCAATGTAGTCTATTGAAAATAAATATTTTGCACAAGTAAGTGTAGCTGTTTCAAATCAAACAATTATAATAGAAATAATTATGTCTACTTGTAGTTAAATAGCAAAGCTACTGAAAATAAAATATAAAAAACTACTAATAAATAGCTGACTAGAAATAAATTCAAAAAGAAAGCTACTATTTGAATAGGCATTAGAAATACATGGTATGATCTTGCGCAATAAAGTCTGACGCCACGAAAGACCATGAGGATAAAGGGGGAGGGTCCATTTTTAAAAAGAATTGGTAATGTACATAATAAATGTAACGCTCATTTCCGGAAATAAACCATGACTTCGCGATTTAGAATCTGCAAAATGCTGCACAATCCTCGAAATTTGGCAATTGAACATTTTTTTTTTTTTTTAAAAAAAAAAGAAAGGTTTTACCACAACTGGAGAGGGTAGAAAACGTTTTTACAGTCATCCCCCTCCAAATATAGATTGAAGTAAAATTTCTTTCTATAGTGAATAGATTGAAGTAAAATTTCTTTCTATATTTTGATACCACATCGCGATGTGGTGGGTTTCGATGGTTAGTTAAAAAAAAGAGGATATCGGGCTATGACTATTCGAAAAACAAAATATTACAAAGTTTTAAGTTGAAATTGTGAAAACTAAACAAACTAGAATGAACCCTCTTAATTTTCTTACCCCAGTGGTCATAAAATCTAAACTAAGCGGTCTTAGTTAGCGGTCTTTTCTTAGCCAAGTGGTCATAAAATCTAAACTAAGTGGTCATAAACTAGTGGTCTAGTCGTCTCATATTTCAAGAAGTAAACTACACTAAATGGCAGGAAAACTGATGGAAATATATACAAAAAGGTCACTTGTGACATGCGCAGAAATATGAGACGACTCAGCCAGAAAATCATACCTTGTATATTCTTAGTACTATGCCAGATACAAATTATTAATACTAGTAAATAAATTAAGCTAACGTATCAAGGTTCTTATTTAGACCTCAGGTAAGCCGGTAAGCCATGGGGTCGGACTAGCTCAGCTGGTGTCTATATAATGAACTTTGCAAAGGTATAAAGAAACACCAAACACACACTGACACACGCTCAAACAATTTTCGGATAGCTCACACTCGAACCCACACCACTATTTCTTGGAAAAACAATTTTTGCTGATTTTATCGCTAAAAATCAATATTGCCTTTTTGGAACAGTTGTGAGTAATCAGCTCTCCTGTTAATACTACTAGATTAACTTAGGTATAATCTTGCCAGCGTCTAATATGGCACGTTGAATACACCAGTTCCCGTTTGATCACTGAAGTTAGGCAACGTCCAGCGAGGTTGTTCCATGTGGGTGTCCACGTATAAGCCAAATTAAGAAAAAAAAAATCTTTTGATATTGGCTCGATAAACCAACAAATTTGTGAGCTATCCGTTGATACCAATCGCAGAAGAGAAGATTGGTGGGTACATACCTGGATACCATAACATCCGATCCAATAGTGACCTCCGGCACTCCTAGCCGGCTGTAAAAACCACAAAAACATCCCAAAAAATACAATTTTATACATAAAGCATATACATATTAATATACATTTAGCGAGACATCACGTCACGTGGCGTGGCTTGGTGGTCTGCACCACAGCACACCAATCATAGTGGCAGCTATTGTGGGACCAAGTTTAGACTTTGACTTTGTCACAAGATTCGTCATACTTATTTTTGTGTGCCATGATCACGTTAGCAAAAATACAAAAATACAAATAATTCACTAATTGGCCGAACGAGAAGGCCTGCTTTTAAGGCCAAGATTTTTCTCTCGTTTGTCTTTTTTTTACCAGAATAACTTTTGTACGCTTCAACCGATTTTTATGAAATTTTATTTAGAAATTCCTGATATTCATAGAATTCTTGGCTACCTATTTGTCTGCCTTGATTGGTGTTAGCTATTTTGAGGTCTACACGTCACAAAATTAATAGTGTATCAACATCTGATTAGATGTACGTCGAATCCCAGCATTCGCCGAACGACATAGCAAAGGTGTAGAGCGAACTTTGCATAAGGCATCTATTATCTACTTTCCGTGTCGTTTGCGGAAGGTGATGGTTGTGGAAGGAACTAGATGCTGGAAATCCTGGCCTTGTTGGTTGGGTTTTAAGCCACGCCCTACTGTTTACCAGTCAGAGCGTCTTACCACACTACACCACCAACTCAGTTTTTCATAGTTAATATTCAGTGTGGCCCATAGAAAGAGGAAAATTTCACAGTTATGGTGGCAGCCCTAAGAAACTGTTAGAAATGTAATAATGGGGGGGGGGCATATGACAATAGATAGTCTGGCCGCCGCTCTCAGAACATTTCAATGCCATTACAATTTCTGTCAAAAATTCTTAAATCTTTCACGCGTGTCTTGATGGAACCTTGTCGAGATCGCTATTTAACAAAATTCACAGTCGTTCCCGAACATGAAGAAGTTCATGTTCAGGAGCACGCCATCGAAAATTGATTAATCACCTAGTAAAATTATTTTTAAAAAAATATGACATTTCAGATGACAAAGCCAAAGGTGTTAGGCACAAAGGCCCCTCAAAGTAAACATTAAGCTACAGTGCCTACAGAAGCAGTGCGATATTTCTTAGTGTTATCATATCACGTTATGTCAATTGGCACAAAAAATGGGAATACATTTTTAGAACATAAAGTCAAGTGTTTATACGACATATTCATTTCTTATATTGTAACAAGTGTTTAAAAGGTTAATATGAGGCATCACACACTCGTAGGTACTCATTTGTCCTAAAGAGGACAAATGAACCTCAAAGATAGATAACATGACAAATTGGAGATAAATATAAAATATTCAACACGACCCGTAAACAATCCAAGACTGATGCACACCCAGAGTTAGACACCTGGGACTCGGGGAACTTTACTGATACACACCCAGAGTTAGACACCTGGGTCTCGGGGAAAATTACTGATGCATACCCAGAGTTAGACACCTGGGGCTCGGGGAACATTACAGATACACACCCAGAGTTAGACGCCTATGTGTCTGGAACATTCCTGGTACACACCCAAAGTCAGACTCCTGTGAGACAAGACACCTGGGGCTCGGGGAACATTACAGATACACACCCAGAGTTAGACACCTATGTGTCTGGAACATTCCTGGTACACACCCAAAGTTAGACTCCTGTGAGCCTGAGAACATTACTTATACGCACCCAGAGTTAGACACCTATGGGTCTGGGAACATTACTGATACACGCCCAGAGTTAGACACCTGGGGCTCTGGGAGCATTACTGATACACACCCAGAGTTAGACACCTAACATGTGTCTGGGAACATTACTGATACACACCCAGAGTTAGACACCTATGTGTCTGGGAACATTCCTGGTACACACCCAAAGTTAGACACCTATGGGTCTGGGAACATTCCTGGTACACACCCAAAGTTAGACTCCTGTGAGCCTGAGAACATTACTGATACACACCCAAAGTTAGACACCTAGGCGTATGGGAACATTCCTGGTACACGCCCAGAGTTAGACACCTATGGGTCTGGGAACATTCCTGGTACACACCCAGAGTTAGACACCTATGGGTCTGGGAACATTCCTGGTACACACCCAAAGTTAGACTCCTGTGAGCCTGAGAACATTACTGATACACACCCAAAGTTAGACACCTAGGCGTCTGGGAACATTACTGATACACAGCCAGAGTTGGACACCTAGGGGTCTGGGAACATTACTGATAAAAATTTAAAATTACTTATGAAGAAACCAGTTTCGAATCATTCGATTGTCACCTTCCATCCGTCGACCCGACAAGACTGATGATGAATCGAATGATTCAAAACTAATTTCTTCATAAATAATTGTAAATAATGTTTTTGGTAAGTGTTATGCTTTAAATTAATTTATTTTAATAGTAAATATTTTTTAACACTTGCAATGAACATGTTAATCAAAGATTTAATTTACATGAAGAATACAACAAGTGATGGTAAGCGATGCAACTCACGTTACAATTGCTTATCGCGACCCTTCCGTACATACCATCCCGTTTCAAAAGCCGTTAGACTAAATTAAGAAAATGGTTGAATTTGTGAGTCTCATCGCTCGGAACAAATTGCAACATTTACAATTATTATACTCATAAAGTGTTACGAAAGTTTGGTATAGGCAAGCATATAAGTGCCTACCTAATACAGGTACGTTAAAACAGTGTTTCCCAACTGGTGCTCCGAGGAACCAAGAGGTTCCGTGAGTTGATGCCAAGGGTTCCGCGAGAAAATTTGAGAAGTATAATTTTAGACTAGATAAAATGATGTTTTGAACTCAATCGTAGAAATCCTAAATGAAGAATTTAAAAACCGTAAAATGGACTTTGGATGAATATAGAACAGTTCAATGCATTATGTTCAGGTACTTTCCTCGGTGAAAACACGCATACCTAACATAAACAAGATCGAGGTGGCCTTAGGCTCTGTGCAAAACCGGTTTTTAGGCCTATTCACTTTTTTCCTTGTCTTTTTTTTCTAGTCTTGTGTGAAACTGGCTTTCCAGCCTACTCAAAAACAAAGGACAGATTTCGAAATCAACTAAATACTGCTCCAGATATGCGTATATAGCTCTCAGGTATCTCACCCTACTTGACAGCAATCATGAAAAATAGCATGAAAAGATATCAATCATCACATTAGCTCATTTAGTTTTCTGTTTCATAATATTATAATTATTATTATTGTTAACAAACAAAGACTTGTATTTTGTATATTTTTAAAAATTAACAGAAAGTTTAGCAACCTAAATTAGGTACGAGTTACTTATAATTTACGTACTCCTTTTTTTGTAGTCAAAGTCTATATTTTTTTAATATTATATGGTAAATATAAAATTATACATGGGGGTTTTAAATGAGACGTAAAGGAGAATGAAGAGCTGGAAGTCATAAAAATGCACGGATAAGAAAGTACGTTGACAAAGGGGGTGGGGGGGGGCGTTTAAAAAATTAAAGGTTCCGCACATGAATAAATAAAGATAAGTTGGTGGGCGAAAAGTGACTACTCACATAATTTAATACATTTTTGGTTTATTATTTTCAATATTTGGAATCGTCACGAGAAAAAAATGACCCCCCCCCCTCAAAATTATAAAATACGTTTCAAGTTACGTATAATCCAAAAATCGAATTAAAAAAAAATCGTTTATTCGCCGTGATAGGCACTTTTGCCACTTAGCCGTAACCGATTTGACCGAAATTTGGTATATAGATCCCATCTGGGGTGTATTCTATGGTTTGGGTGCCATCGAATACACCCTTGCCGGTTTTTGTCGCTTTTTAGCGGTTTTCACTAATATACTCTCTAAAAACAGAATGGTGAAATATACATACTTGAAATTTGCTATATATATCATATTTGGGGTCTCAGTAAGGCTCGAAACATTTGGGTGCACTCAAATAAACCGCTGGCGGTTTTCATTAATCCTGTCTAAAAAGAGAATGGTAAATTTAGGGTCTGAGTAATATCCCTCCACCTAAACTGAGGAGAAAGAGTGCACTCCTCCGGGAATATCGTAAAATACACCAGAATGAGAATCTACCCATACACGACGACCTCCAAGATGTCCAAGTAAAAAGACTCTTGTCAAGAAACCCTCCAATGGCTGAAGGTATTTCATTGCACAATGGAATGAAACAGCTCCCCCGCTGTACAAAGATCTCCCATGTATCAGTGTTCAACCTCCAGGTTTTGATATGTCTCGTAAGATATGGGTTACTCTTAATCGCATCCGAACGAACTGTAGGAGATGTGCATTCTCTCTACACCAGTGGGGCAAGTCAGAATCAGCAGCATGTGACTGTGGGGCAGAGCAACAGACAATACAACATATTGTTGCAGAATGCCCTATACGGCGATACACAGGAAGACTGGATGACTTTNGTTCAGTATGAAATGTGGATAGGGCACACCAAAGCATTGTTCTAGAAGAGATTGTTCAGTGTGAAATGTGGATAGGGCACACCAAAGCATTGTTCTAGAAGAGATTGTTCAGTATGAAATGTGGATAGGGCACACCAAAGCATTGTTCTAGAAGAGATTGTTCAGTGTGAAATGTGGATAGGGCACACCAAAGCATTGTTCTAGAAGAGATTGTTCAGTATGAAATGTGGATAGGGCACACCAAAGCATTGTTCTAGAAGAGATTGTTCAGTGTGAAATGTGGATAGGGCACACCAAAGCATTGTTCTAGAAGAGATTGTTCAGTATGAAATGTGGATAGGGCACACCAAAGCATTGTTCTAGAAGAGATTGTTCAGTGTGAAATGTGGATAGGGCACACCAAAGCATTGTTCTAGAAGAGATTGTTCAGTATGAAATGTGGATAGGGCACACCAAAGCATTGTTCTAGAAGAGATTGTTCAGTGTGAAATGTGGATAGGGCACACCAAAGCATTGTTCTAGAAGAGATTGTTCAGTATGAAATGTGGATAGGGCACACCAAAGCATTGTTCTAGAAGAGATTGTTCAGTGTGAAATGTGGATAGGGCACACCAAAGCATTGTTCTAGAAGAGATTGTTCAGTATGAAATGTGGATAGGGCACACCAAAGCATTGTTCTAGAAGAGATTGTTCAGTGTGAAATGTGGATAGGGCACACCAAAGCATTGTTCTAGAAGAGATTGTTCAGTATGAAATGTGGATAGGGCACACCAAAGCATTGTTCTAGAAGAGATTGTTCAGTGTGAAATGTGGATAGGGCACACCAAAGCATTGTTCTAGAAGAGATTGTTCAGTATGAAATGTGGATAGGGCACACCAAAGCATTGTTCTAGAAGAGATTGTTCAGTGTGAAATGTGGATAGGGCACACCAAAGCATTGTTCTAGAAGAGATTGTTCAGTATGAAATGTGGATAGGGCACACCAAAGCATTGTTCTAGAAGAGATTGTTCAGTGTGAAATGTGGATAGGGCACACCAAAGCATTGTTCTAGAAGAGATTGTTCAGTATGAAATGTGGATAGGGCACACCAAAGCATTGTTCTAGAAGAGATTGTTCAGTGTGAAATGTGGATAGGGCACACCAAAGCATTGTTCTAGAAGAGATTGTTCAGTATGAAATGTGGATAGGGCGCACCAAAACATTGTTCTAGAAGAGATTGTTCAGTATGAAATGTGGATAAGGCGCACCAAAACATTGTTCTTAAAGAGATTGTTCAGTGTGAAATGTGGATACAAGATCAGATCCACCTATTGGAGTGTTTGGCATCACTTTCTTTGCAACGTCAAGAATAATAGGGAAACACATTAAAACTAAATCTCCCTACAATTGAGCATTTTGAACAAGAAGACCATCAACATGAGATCACTTTACAAATAGGATTGCCCCTATTCAATGATATACGGCTGAAGATCCTACTTCACCATAGCTTTTAATCAAGCAAAACTCTAGCTTTGCAACGCCAAGAATACTCTAAAGACCTTTGAACTGTACACTGTGACAAGAGGTCCCACTGTATCTCTTCTCTTCATTTAAGACCAAGGTATTCGCAGCAGACATACTGGCTTATCTTACTGCATAGTATGCAATATGCTATGTAATAGCATAGATAAGTAAGAAATGCGGTTGTCTGCGAGCACCCTAAAATGATCAAATCTTCGAGTACATTAAACTTGCATTGTTAGTACTTTAGACCGGGGATGACGAACTTCTTTTGTCCGAAGGACCACTTCAATACTTTTACTAAAAGCGGGGGCCGCACAAAAAAATTAAGGCAAATTTAGCCTATATCTACATAATAAAAATCAGTTGTATGTGTGTGTGTTTGTTTGCGCATTCCGAAACTACTTATCCGATTGCGATGAAATTTGGCACAGTTGATGGGTGCATTCCTGGGAAGGTTTTTAGTCCCATCCCTCCAAGAAACATATTAGAAACGGTAAGATATGTAGAAAAATTGATGGGAATGGACCCCTCCCCCAAACCGAAGACTGGCACCCCAGTGAATTATCAAAACTATATAACCAGCCGAGGTACAGCGGATTTTCCAATTTTTTTTATGAGAAATCATAGAATACTATTAGAAACGGTGAGAGACCGAGACCCCAGTAAAATTAACAGAATTCAGAACTCTACAACCAGCCGAGGTACGCCCGATTTTTTTTTTTTTTTTTTTTTTTTTTTTTTGAGAATTTTTTTTAATACTATTAGAAACGGTAAGATATGTAGAACGATTGATGGAAATGGACCCCTCCCCCAAAGTATCAGAAAAGCCTCATTTACCGATACACAAGAACCCTCTAGAACTGTCCCACGAAAGACAAAACGGTCTTTCGCATAAGATTAATTCGAAGTAAGGATTTAGATGATAAGGTTGTGTCTGACAGCTTTTTGCTATATCCTTTTGTGTGTGTGTCATGATGAAATTTTATCAAACTGGAAATTTGATCAAAAACGAAACTTCCAGAATTGTGTTATGATTCTCTATCAATTTCGTACTTAGATAACTTAATATTCCTTTAGTGTACAAAATTTCAATTCAATAAAAGAAAAAATCAGCTCAGTGTATTGATCAACAATTGAGACCGCATGATGCAGCTCCGTTTTTTTTTCTTCTGAAAATCAAGGGCGCGTTTGATAATTAAGAAGCTGAGCATAAATTTTTAGTTGTAAACAAAGGTGCCTGATACCACACACAGACGGGCGTTAGTGTCACAATAAGAGTATATTACACTTATTTTCATTATCTTAATCTATAAATAAGAAATTTGTGTGTACCTATGTATGAGGGGTTGTCTGTTACAATACCACAGCCCAAAGGGTAGCAGATACCGAAAAATTGATTTTCTCGAAAACTCCCCAAAATCATGATCTACGACCCGAGGAAAATTATCACAACTAAAATATGTCAAGCCGTTTTCGAGTTACGCCCAAATTTATAATTTATTCACCAAAATTGGACAGTCACGGTCCGATATCTTAAAATTTGTCGCGACAACATATCAACTCAGAGCGGGAAAGTTTTAGGTGACCATTTAGTCCTTATTTCAGGACATTTTCTGCATTTTAGGACAGTTTGTGCCCAGCCATTCCAGAGTTACAGGTTCGAAACCGGGAACGGGTAAAATAAAATTTTAAAAATACTATTAGTCAGAATGGCTGTGCCTCTAAGGCGCCTGGTAAAACGTTTAAATGTTGGGTTTTAGAGGTTGCAATATACAGGCTGGGCGCAAACCAATACCCCCCCACTTTCCATTGTCCTTGAAAAACAAAACTAGCAATATAAGAATCGTAGCAAACCACGGGCGAAACAGCTAGTTCCGCAATATAAATAGAAATATCTCCAGAAAGTTGAGCAAGTAGCAGCTTAAGATCAAATGAGGTCCAGATTACGAGTGACGTCATTTTGTATTCATACTATGAAACCACCAGAACTGCATAAGAAGTTTGCTAGATGACGTCATTTTTTATCAAAATACATCTATTACATGTTATGCAGTTCTTCCTTTACCACCAGGCTCAAATGACATCATTTTGCTACATTTGATAACATTAAATCTGTTATCCCCCTCCCCTGCACTCGGGGACCGGATCCAATTTCCGGCAGGGTCCGAAAATTTTTTGTGATGCTTGTGATTTCAGCTTCGCGAGCAGCTGCTATAATGTGAGTAGCGAACTAGCGGCAAGTAACGGCATTAGCAGAGTAAAAAGGTTTTGGTTTGGTAGATAATTGACGCGATTATTAGTTCTAATATTCACAAGAATTTATGCAGCGGCCGTTAGGCCTTAGCCCAAGGAATTTCTACATTTACATACCTACAAATTAAATTACTAATCCACCGCTGTTATCAATGCCCAAAGGAATTATTTTGAGTAAGATCATAGGTAACCCAAAAATAAAATTTACGACCAGTACGGTTGGAAATTTTTAACTTTATGTATGCAGCAAGGTGTAAGTCATAAAATGGACCTGCATTGCTTTTATACGGGGGACCATTTCTAGTCACCGGATTTATTTTTTCGATAAAAAGAGAGACAGTGGAAATAATTTGCAATAAATTGGATTTTTGTGAAACTTAGACTTTGTGAGTTTGTGGATGATGTCCCATATAGCTCCCACGAGAGTGCATGGCATTGTGCTCGTTTTTCGGCATTTTCTATAACTTTTCTCAAGGTTTCGGGCTGAATAAGCGCTATTTTTTTTTGTCGAATATTATTTTCCAATGCTTTCATCACGGTTCGCGGAGGAAGTTTATTGGCCAATACCTTTTAGATTTTAAGTAACCCCACAAAAGAAGCCTGACACCGTCAAATAATGCGATCGCGCCGGATAGTGATAATCCACGTTTTTCGATATCAGAGGTCCGAGAAACAAAAACGAACCCTCGCGATAGCCTGAGTTAACGATGCCAGTCTTTCTGTGGGTTTACTTAAAACCTAAGGTCCTTGCGAATAATCCACGAACCCTAGAAGCCTTGAAAACAAACAGACGAAAAGAAATAGCCCGAAATATTGAGAAAAGTGATGGAAAAATTCAATTGTTCTATCAGCTCTCGTGATGGCCACCGACGCAAAATCTTCCACAAGTTAAGATAACAAATTAGAAAAATCAGGATATTACAAAAATGTAATCCATTGCAAAATTATTACAATCGATTCTCTTTTTATCAAAAAAATAAATCTGGTGAATATATACAGGGTGATTCAGGTTGTTTGTATCAAGGGAATATTACGAGTTGTAAAACATGAAAAAAGAATCACTTTTTACAATAGTGACTTTTGATTTATTATTATCAATAATTAATGAACCTTTTTTGTTTAGGGCTTAGTTTGGGAGTTATCGCTAAAAAGGTTATTTTTTTTTATAACTCCTTCAAAAATGGTCCGAATTTCAAAAATTTAAATGATCTAAGAAGATAATTTTAAGCTGCATTTATTTAGTTTACACATTGATTTGCTCTTAATCAATTTAAAAAAATTTGAAAAAAATTTCAAATGGCCGCTGATTTTCTCGAAAACCACTCCTTGGATTTTTAATTTTTACTTTCTCTTCCTAGAAGATAAAGTATTGTATTCGTGCAGAAAATTTTGACTTTTTTTGGCCCAAAAAATCGTTTGACGGGAACCCAAAACCCAAAATAAAGATTAAATATATCATTTCCTATTGCTTTTGGGCCATATTTTCACTATTTCGGGTCATTTTTGAATTTTGGAAATATTTGGAGCCATGGGGTCCAAAAAACCGATATTTCCGACGTACTACGTGCTACGTATTTTATTTCATTTTTGTAGAAATAAAAAGCACTACAAATTTGAAAATTGGCCATTTGAAATTGAAAATTTCAAATGGCCGAATCAATCTCCGAATCAATAGATCAAAATGACGGCCATTTGAAATTGAAAATTTCAAATGGCCGTCATTTTGATCCATTGATTCGGAGCAAGTCAATGTGTAACTAATAAAAGTGCAGCTTTTAGCTTCTCAGATCATTTTAATTTCCATAAATTGGACCATTTTTAAAAAAATTATGAGCTCTAAGGCTTAAACAAAAAATGCACACCTGTATAAAGTTATTCTTTTTTCATGTTCTACAACTCCTATACCCTTGGAAACAAACAACCTGAATCACCCTGTATAGGCCATTCTGTAATACTGATATGGGCTAAGAGATCTTCTATGAAGAAATAGCTATCAAATCTATTTTACCTAAAATTGCATATCTAACATTTCTGAACACCTACATCTACATTAGGTTTTGAGTGCATTTTCTATGAGAAAAAAAGCATTCACCATGTGACGCTATCGCTTTGTAACGTTAGGAAATCATACCTAGGATAATATCATACACAAACTTAGATAGAATAATTACTGGATTACTGATTTAATTAATTCTACAAGCGGTTTTAGTTAATGGATGAACGATTGTACAGTTCTCTAACAACCGGTTGTTAATGAATGAGGTGCTAGAAAACTGTATGCAATCGGCCAGAAATAATAATGTATAGCTAAAGTACTAAGAATGCAGTGTTAGTATAAAAAATAACGTTTAATTAAAATGTGTTTTAAAAAATTAACTTTGGCCAGCGTCTTGAATTCCCGTTAGAACATTAAAGTTAAAAAACGTTCAGCGAGGTATTACCATGCGGGTGTCGACGTAGGTTTGCGACCTCGTGATGTTGGCTATTTTTTCGGTTCAACCTAGGCGAGGTGAGGTCAATGTGAGAAACTGGTTTCTAAGGTTTTTGGTTGTATCAGTAAGATGAAATAAATAAAATAAATTTGGAAAAATAGAAATTGGAATTTATTTTTGATGATTTTGAAAAGTTGAAAAAGTGATCCGAACAGCACTGGCTAAATATTTATTTAACGTAAATAAATATCTAGCCACAAGTTCCAGCGAATGGAGGATAAAATTCTTGCCTCGCATGACAAATAGTAGTTAAAAAGACGTTACCTAAGCCAGAAAAAAAAACTTTTGTTTTCCGGCGATATTATTGCGTGAAAATTGACAGAAAAAAAATTAGGATGTGAGAATTGACAGCTAATTTCAATGATCAATATTGCACAACAACAATATTCCTGGTCATGTGTGTGATGGGGGATATTGGATGATTTGATGAGGATTTTTACTTTAAAATGTATTTAGATCAAAGAACATAATTTGGAAAAAAAATATCAAACTGGAACAAGTTGTATGGCTGGCACCTATAGCCCAGCCAAATTAAAGAACATCAAACTGGAACAAGTTGTACGGCCGGCACCTAGCCCTGCCAAATTAAAGAAAATCAAACTGGAACAAGTTGTATGGCTAGCACCTATAGCCCAGCCAAATTAAAGAAAATCAACCTGGAACAAGTTGTATGGATGGCACCCAGCCCTGCCAAATTAAAGAAAATCAAACTAGAACAAGTTGTATGGCTGGCACCTACGGTGGACAATTGAAATGGAACAAGAGGCAGATCCAGCATTTGAAGCAACCACTTTGTTTAAGAGTTTCTCTCTCCGGTCCCGCCCCGGTGGACAATTGAAATGGAACACTTCCTCGCGCACGTCTCAACAACAATTAAAAGCATCATTAGTAATAAGTTGCAGATCATGTGTTGATTTGAATCGAAATTATTTACGTTTCATGATAGTTATCTGGACATATTTCATCAAAAAATGGGAATAATGCGACGATTTTCGTGTTCATTAGCAGCCTAGAATACCGGTATGTTTTATTTGATGCATGCCAATATCTTAAAAATTGGCAAGGGTTGAAAAATGGGCCGAATTTCAATGCAATTTTTTGACAAAAATGTAAAAATTAGGAAACTTTTGAATGATCGAAAATTGGGTTCATTCGTTAGTTAAACTATATTTGAACCAAATAGCGTTATAATCGATTTTAGAGAGTTAGAGTGTCTTTTGTGAGAAATGATGCATTCCATGCTCATAGGGACTGTGGTAACTGGTCGACCCTGAACCAGAGTTAGCAATAGTACAATAATACACATAATATATATCTGTCTACGTGGTAAATGTCTGACATTCATAAGGACAAAATTCCATGGGTTGGATGGGTTTGATCCCATTCCCTACTCCCTGTAAGAGCGTCGTACCACTATACAACACGACGATCCCAAACATAGAGGAAAATGAAAATCTGAAATTATTGAGGGGGCAATTGCCAAGTTCTGGTGGTCCCGGTGCCCAATGCCTCTTTACAGAGACGGCAGGTACGGCCTTCAGTCATTACCCATCTTGTTCAGATGTAAGCTGAGGCTGCAATCTGCAATGTCCTGTAAGGAGAAACGTAAGGATTCTCAGTTCATCTATAATATTGACACAAAGCACTTCTTTTGTTTATTTGAGGTGCTTGTCCACTGGAAAGTTCCACTTTCAGATTCACATGATCTACCACTTTTTGATTTGTCAGAGCTTTGGCTTTTCCACGCGCGAAAACATAGAAAAATAAAAAAATGAAATTATGGAGAGGGAAGCGCGCACCTCCCTCCCTTTAGTGTACGCGAATGTGTCACATCATTATTCTGCACTTCAACAGAAACATATTTCCTCCGTGTCAACAAACCCCTAATTAGTTTCTTCTCCTCCTCAATCCCCCCAAGAAAATATAAACCCTATTTTTTTTTCTCTCTTATCCTCTCCAAACACACCAACGCCAAAATATCCTCATTTGTCAAATGATAAGCTTTTGTACAAAATCTTTAATTAATAGAGATGCTAATCTGTGGGACCCCTATACCACATCCTTCAACCCCCAACCCGACCCATTCAGTGGAGGAAAGAGCAAAACTAGCATTTTATTTTTTATACAGGGCATCATAGAAATACTTCAGGGATCAATCAAGAACCGACTAGCAGTATAGTGAACTCTAGACTACACTCATTTAAAGCGCTAACCTAGTTATGTAGATATACGTTCCTGAATTGTTATCCCCAAAAATACTTGGTCCAGAGATCGTTCGTTCGAATACTACCCAGACTAAGTAATCCGAAATCGGTTCTGTGGAATAACTTTAAAAAGAATACTACCACGATTTTGAAGGACACTTTCATCCAAATGGGACAAGGAGTTCGAGAGTTATTCGGATACAAAAAGACAAACTAAATCAAAATTGCAATGGAGTTAATAAATATTATTATAGAAGATCGTAAGGTAATAAATAAATCAAATAATTAGACAGTATCGATTCGGATTAATTATAAAGATGGCAATCTTTCGATAGTACTCAGACTATCATCGTCAGGCCGATGTTGACTCTACGGTGTTCAGAGTAGAAGTGAGGGTATCAGAATATGAGATGTTATTACTTGTGAAGATCGAGCAAGTTCTGATATATTCGTGTGTTGTTTCCCACATCACTTTTATAGTTAATAGAGCACGGATTTTGATTGATATGGAAAGCCTCTAGGATTTTTCTTTTTTTATAATGTTTTTCGTTATCTATTATTTTAGCCTCATCAAAATTAAAATTATGCTGGTTTTCAAAAACATGATTACTAAAAAGAGCCGTGTTGTTCTTTTCCTTTTTAACGTCATATTGATGTTGATATATAATGTCTTTTTTAGATATTGACCAGACTCTCCTATATAGTTCGATCCACAATCGTTACAATTTATCTGGTAATACCAGACAAGCAAGGTTCGCCAGGAGTCCCAGAGGCATGTCATTTTTGTGTGTGTGAAAGAAAAATAATGTTGCCAGGTTTATTTAATTCACCAAATACAGGATTATTGAAATTAAACTATGTAGGGCGAGTGTAATACTCACATGGGATTTGGCTGCTGTTATTTTTTGTCTGTTTCAGCTCACAAACCTTTAACAAGACATTTTACCTCTGCATTACCAAGCTAGGATTTTTTTTTTTCATTTTGAAAATAGAACATAATCTCAGGGATACCCCAGGATTTTTCGAAACCTTTGGGAGAACTCTGGCGGAAACCCTTGTCAGAACTCTGAGGGAAACCCCAGGCAGAACCCTGAGAGAAACCCTTGACAGAACTCTAAAGAAAACCTCGGGAGAATCTTTTGGGAGAACCTGAAGGATGCCTTTGGCAGAACCTTGAGTAAAACCTTTGGGAGAACCCTTAGTGAAAACTTTGGGGGAAACCAGAGTGAAACCCTTGGTAGAACGCTGAGTAAACTCCTTGGGAGAACACTGAGGGAAAGCCTTGGCAGAACCTTCAGTAAAATTCTTTGGAC
Organism: Pachypsylla venusta; assembly: GCA_012654025.1. Lineage (NCBI taxonomy): Eukaryota > Metazoa > Arthropoda > Insecta > Hemiptera > Aphalaridae > Pachypsylla > Pachypsylla venusta. The sequence goes on from CM022876.1 coordinate 33,795,327, forward strand.
AACTCAGAAGGAAACCCTCTGAGGGAGAATGCTGAAGGAAACCTTTGGGAGAACGCTGAAGGAAACCTTTGGGAGGACCCTGAAGGAAACCTTGGGAGAACCCTGAGTGAAATCCTTTGGAGAATCCGGAGTGAAATCCTTGGTAGAACGCTGAGTGAAACCCTTGGGTGAACCCTGAGTGAAACCCTTGGGTGAACCCTGAGTGAAACCCTTGGGTGAACCCTGAGTGAAACCCTTGGTAGAACGCTCAGTGAAACCCTTGAAAGAACCATTGGGAGAAACCCCCTTGGAAAATCCCAAGTGGAACCCTATGAGGGAAAAATATTGCTCATTATACACATTACTTTGAACATCCATCTCTGAAGAATCTGGAGTTTAGACTTTTACACCTTGTATACGAGAAAAAAAAACAAGCCCTAGACGCCCACGTCTCACCAGACTCCTGTTATGATGTATATATGAGAGGTTATTATGGGTACGTGTAACACTCAATTCTTTGCCGAACCCTTTTTGATTTTGATTTTTTTTTTGTTTTTCGAATTTTCTCCTCATTCTGTTTCATTGCCTAAGTATGTAAAAATTCCAATTTTTTATTTTTTTTTTTATCGAAAAGGTCTTTTAAGGACTTTTGACTTATACTGAGAAACCTGTCCAACGCTTTTCATGAAATTCTACAACAGAAAATTTTGTGCTCGTGTTTTACCCGTTGAAATATTAACGTGTAATGTCAGGGGATAATTTAGGTATTCTAGGTGTTTCTTTGCTTATTTCATTGACTGAACAAAGTGTCGTCTAGTTTCAACTCCACAATGGTTCTTTAAACGAGAGTTTATCAATACGTACCGAGATAAAAAGATATTTATTACAAGCATAGAATGGGATGATCACTTTGGGCCTCATGGCCAAACAATTAAAACTATATTCCTGCATTAAATGCAATGATGTCTACAGTCAATTCAAACCACTAGCATTATTAGTATGTGACACGATGCTTGCAATATTAGTTTGAGACACGGTAATAGAAATATTAGTGTATGACTACAACAGAAGTGGTAGGTATTGGGCTTAACAGATTTCAAACATTAAAAGAATCAGATGTCCTAACAGCCCTGTGATAAACGGACGAACGAACAAACAACCATTATAGGTAGAAATGGACAATCGATATATCGGAAAATCTTTCGATATCAAAAATCAATATTTTAACTTTTCAATATTATTGAAAATATAGATATTTATATTTTCAAATTTTTATTTTTTGGCCCTCTGGTGTTAGAAAACCCTAAAGAGTATCACATAGTAAGAATCGCAATAGCTCAGCACTTGAGAGGCCTGAGTACAAATTTCTTGCAGGGCAAAAACGTGGCACAGACAGGGCCACCGAGGAGGGTAATCCCCGGTCCCGGATATCCCAACTAATACATGTTATTTTTGATTTTAAGAATGTGTTCATTTTATTAAAGAGGAGCGTTTGGTCCTGGGCTTGGATTTTCTCTCGGCCCTGGGTACTTATGTTTGGATGTTATGGGTACCACTTTTAACAGGTTTTGATCAGCCGTTTTTCTTAATGCTGTCATTATATTATTTTCCCCAGTTTATTTTTGATAGGAATCATAAATGCCAGTTTGGAAAATGCCTATATTGTTCAGAAATAACCAAGACGCCTAAGAGCAAAAATGAAAAACATCACTAACTCGGAATACTGATCCTTCGGAGGAAGAGTAAAGCCGCCGATAGGGACATGATTCAAAAAACCAAGACGCCCAAGACAAACTATTGGGCAAAAAAAAATCACTAACTCGGGATCCTGATCCTTCGGAGGAAGAGTAAAGCCGCGAATAGAGACATGATTAAAAAAACCAAGACGCCCAAGACAAACTCTTGGGCAAAAAAATCATCACTAAGTCGGGATCCTGATCCTTCGGAGGAAGAGTAAAGCCGCCGATGGAAACATGATTAAAAAAACCAGGACGTCCAAGGCAAACTCTTGGGCAAAAAAATCATCACTAACTTGGGATCCTGATAATATCCTCCGTGTTGTGAACCAGTAACATATTAATATCAACAATATGAAATGACGACCAATATAATATTTTATAATCACTATGTCCAATATAATATACATATATAATATAGGTATTTGATGTTGGTAAATTATATTGGATGAAGTTATTACACAGTTTAAATTCTTCAATAAAAAACAAGAAGAAAATGAGCCTTTCAACAAATTCTTAAGAGAACTAAAAGAGCTAATGAAAGCTTGTGAATTTAACAAAGAAAACATATTACGCACTAAGATTGTGACTGGTATTCATAACCAAGACTTAAGAGGGTACTTATTGAAAAATAATTTAAATCTTCAAAAAACTATTAAAAATTGTCGAGCAAGTGAAGCGGCAAGAAAGAACATTGTTGAGTTGAATTCAAATAATGATGAAAAACATGAAGTTCATGAGATAAAGAACAACAAAAAACAATATTTTAATAAAAATAATAAAAAATGCACACGGTGTTCTTATATTCATGAACCAAGGAAATGTCCTGCTTATGGAAAAATTTGTACAACATGTAGTTATAAAAATCATTTTTCATCCATGTGTCTTCAAAAAAGAAAATTGACAAAAAACTCAAATGAATTAAACATTAATGATGAATATTGCAGTGATGACAATATAGATGTTGAGAGTTTGTCATTGGATGTTCATGATGTAAGTCTAACCGTGTGGTACAAAGAAATAGAAATTAATAATTGTAAAATAAATTCAAATTGGGCACGGGTTACCAGATAAACACCCTTCCTTATCATTTGTTCAAAAGATTAAACTTGAAATCCAAAGTTCAAAAAACAAATGTAACTTTGCAAGCATATGGTGGGTTCAAAATAAAACCATTTGGAAAAATATCTGAAAATAAGTATAAAAAATAAAGAAGAACTTTTAAATATGTATGGAGAATGTTTTGATGGCTTGGGCAAATTTCCTGACAACCAGTTATTAACTCAGCAAGAAGAGTACCAGATGTAATTAAAGATACATTGAAACAAACATTAGATCAAATGGTTAAAAGACACATTATTGAACCGGTGTGCAAACCGACTTCGTGGGTCAATAATATTGTGGTTGTGGAAAAACCTGACAAAACTTTACGTGCCTGCCTGGATCCAAAACACTTAAATCAGTATCTTATGAAACAAATTCATCCAATTCCCACAATTGAAGATGTTAAATTGAAATTAGGAAATAAAAAAATATTTACTCCTGTTCTTGACGTGAAAGATGGTTTTTTCCACATGGAGTTAGACGATGAGTCAAGTGATCATTGTACGTTCAGCACTCCATTTGGCAATTATAAATTTCTAAGATGTCCATTTGGACTTCCCATTGCATCGGAACAATTTCAATACCTTGTGAATAAATATTTCTCAGATATAAAAGGCCTTTTGATTTATATTGACGATTTTACTATTTGTGCTGAAAGTGAAGAGGAGCATGACAGCATCATTCGTCAAGTTCTTGAAAGAGCAAAAATGTTTAATATCAAATTTAATATTAAAAAAATTCAATATAAATTGAAACAAGTCAAATTTATAGGTTTCAAATTTGGAGAAAACTTTATAAAGCCTCATTTAGAAAGAATAACTGCAATTCAAGATTTAAAAATACCAAACAACAAGAAAGAACTACAGCAAATTTTGGGCTTGATAAATTATTTAAGAAGTTTTATTCCAAACCTTGCGGAGATTTCCAGTCCACCTAGAGAGATATTAAAAAAAGATATAGAGTGGAATGGGAGAGATAATCATGAAAAGTCATTTCGAAATATAAAAAGTTTAATATCTGAAACCACCGTGTTTACCCATTTTGACACTTCCCTACCAATTGAAATTCAGAGTGACGCGTCACGTGATGCTGTTGGTTCATGTCTCATGCAAAATGGAAAACCTTTGTGTTATACTTCCCGAACGTTGAATGAAAATGAACGAAATTATGCACAAATTGAAAAGGAGTTCCTAAGTATCGTGTATGCATGTCAAAAGTACCATAACTACATATATGGCAGACCTGTTAAAATTTTCACTGATCACCAGCCTTTGTTGAGTATAATGAACAAAATTCCCAACAATCGCTTGAGAAACATGAGACTGAAACTCTTGATATGCAATATCGACCTTCATTATAAACCTGGAAATTATTTATATATTTCTGATCTGTTAAGCAGAAACTTTATCCAAAGACACCCCGTGTCACACCAAAGTCAAGGTGATGTTCAGCTACTTGACGTTGTTCACACAGTTGATATGATGATTGACTTTTCATAAGAAAAAAATTGAAAGTTTTAAAACAAATACTCAAAATGACCCGATTTTAAGTTTTTAAATTTTGTAACGAAAAATGGCCTAGAAATGGCAAGGCATTCAACGGAGAACTGAAATATTATTTTAATCTACGAAATGACATTTGCATTGAAGATGGTTTACTTTACTTTGGAACCAGGTTGATAATTCCCAAATCTTTCAGAAAATACATAATATCTTTGTTACATGAAACTCACCTTGGAATAGAAAAGTGTGTCATGAAAGCAAATGATTTAGATTTCTGGTCTCAAATGAATCAAGAGATTCGAAATTATATTTCTAATTGTAATATTTGTCAGAAATATTCCCGAAGTAATTTTAACAAACAATGTTAAATCACCCATTTTTTTAAAGTTGGAATAGATATTATGAAATATGCTGGTAATGCTTACCTCGTTCTCGTGGACTACTATTCTCGTTGGCTAGAAGTTGAAAAATTACCAAGCAAAACTTCCAGAGCAGTTGAGTCTGCATTGAAATCAATCTTCTCTAGATTTGGAGTTCCTAAATATGTCATAGCTGACAATAATCCATTTGGAAATTATGAAATGTCGAAATTTACAAAGGAGTTCAATTTTAAAATTATTAACACTAGTTTTCACTAGGCTGTTGGACTATCAAAAATGATGTTGAGAAAAGCTTTTATAGAAAATCAAGATTTAAACATATTTTTATTGAATTATAGAAATTCAAAACTAGGTGGACTACCTTACACTCCCTCACAATCATTGCAAAATAGAATTCTGAGGGATAAATTCCTTAATAATATAAATATGTTAAAACCTGAAATTATATCTCATAATAGTTGCTATAAAAAAAATGATAGAAAATCAAGTAACCCAGAAACATAATTACGACAAAAATGCAGTAAAGTACCACAAAAATGAACAAGTCCTTATTCAAGACCCCATAAAAAGAATTTATAAACTATCGTTTCCTCCACGTTCATATATTGTTTATGTAAATGAAAAAGACTCAGAAGGAATGGAATTTATTTGAAGAAATTAAATAATTCCCAACTGAGTAGGGTTTTCCACTCGTCAAACTTTAAGTATGATGACATTGAAACCAACAATGACATGCATGCTAATAATGGAGAAGAAAGAATTGAAAGATGTCAGAGTTCAGAACCCGTAGCTCCACCTTCTGAACCTCAACTAAGAAGATCAGAAAGAATAAGGAACAGAATGATGAGAAGGGAGGGGGGGAGATGTTGTGAACCAGTAACATATTAATATCAACAATATGAAATGTCGACCAATATATTTTAGAATCACTTTAAAAATATCAAAAAATGAAAAAGAAAATTTAAGAAAAATATATTTTCAACACAATTAAACACTTCGGAGAAAGAGTAAAGCCGCCCATGGAAACATGATTAAAAAAACCAAGACGGCCAAGACAAATTCCTGGGCAAAAAAACATCACCAGCTCGGGATCCTGATCCTCCGGAGAAAGAGTAAAAAATTGGATTTTGAGGTTTTCTTTAGATATCGATATTAATATTCGATAATATCGTTCGCTATTCATATAGATTCTTTCGATAAGGAAATATCGATATTTCCATTCGATATTCCATCTGTAATTTATATAATTCGCACCTACCCTTTAAAGCCACCAGTTCAAGGGAAACTTATCACACAAATGGAGTTTCTAAATCATGGCAGTGAGAACAATAGAAAATGTCGAGAAACAAATTTTTTGACTTTAAATTACACTCTATTGTTAGTGGAACAGAAACATCACACAAGAATGTCTGCCCCCGCCCATGCCCAAAACTTATAAAGGTTGGGGGGTCAAAGTTGAGAGAAGAAAGGGACATTTTAGGATACATTTTTATAAGTTGAAAACTTTTCATTCCTAAAGACATTTTAAACTAATTTATTAGAAATACAAAAGACCAAAAAGTTTTAGATTTATTAGATGTAGATATCAAGAAGATAAACTACTGTGATGAGGTTGCCATGGAAACCAAGACTGTGGAGACGAAGCCGTGGACCTATTAACAAGAGTAGCTGCAAACACAAGCTTTATAGACCCGGAACCTGTGCTGGGGCTGCCAAAACGGTTGATGAGTGATGATCGCTTGCCTATGCACTGGGTTCACAGCTATGTGACTCTTTATTTGAGTGATGAACGCTTGACTATGCACTGGGTTCATAGCTATGTGACTCTTCACATTTGAGTGATGAACGCTTGTCTATGCACTGATGGGTTCATAGCTATGTGACCCCTCATTTGAGTGATGAACGCTTGCCTATGCACTGGGTTCACAGCTATGTGACTCTTTATTTGAGTGATGAACGCTTGACTATGTACTGGGTTCACAGCTATGTGACCCCTCATTTGTGTGATGAACGCTTGCCTATGCACTGGGTTCACAGCTATGTGACTCTTTATTTGAGTGATGAACGCTTGACTATGTACTGGGTTCATAGCTATGTGACTCTTCATTTGAGTGATGAACGCTTGCCTATGCACTGGGTTCACAGCTATGTGACTCTTTATTTCAGTGATGAACGCTTGCCTATGTCTACATTGAGTTCAAACCTAACTTCATTACGGACTGAATATTTCAATCAGAGAGGAACGGATAGGGTGGTGCAGTGGTGAAGAATTAGCGAGGGGTGGAGGTTGTTATCAACGTCTGGAGTGACTCAGATTTGATTATTCGTAATTAAGAGGCAAAAAGATTTTTAATTAATTTCCTTGCTAAAAAAACTCGAGAGATGAAAAAAGGAATCGAGAGGGAGGAAGAGAGAGAATGGGGGAAATGTAAAGAGAACTGATGATGTAGGTATTGTAAATAGGTCAGCATATCTTCCTCACCATAACACTTGTACCTTTAAGGAATGCATGATTTTTTGTAACTATCTGATCATATATCTCCCCAAGGTATAACTATAATGTGACGACTTGATGTCATTTAGCAGCTTCGAGGCTTAGAATACATCAGTAATCATTTGGAAGCTAACGTTGCTGAGAGCGAGTTTTAAATGGAGTATGTCGATCTGTCGATTGAAGTCACTCGTAGTAGCGTAAGTAGTCGCTTACAAAAGAAGCTTAAACGGTAAATATCTATTTCTGGTCCGAATTTCAGTTCTTGTTTTTGTTGTTGGGTAACCCCGTAGGTTCGAGCTCTCATGGTAACGTTTGGGTAGCTGGTTTGTAAGTTTCCCTCGATTAGACAGTAAAACCGTCGTCTAGAGCCTCTAGAGTGTTAAAGAGACATTAATCAAAACAAAAAGTCAATTGCTTAATTCTCTGCTTTCGTTTGAATGTCCTGATGACCTTTGGTAATTGTGAATTACAAATACAAAATATTTTTGTATTTCTGTTTTTGTCACAAATAAAAAATATTTTTGTATCTGTATTTTTATCGCAAATACAAAATATTTTTGTATTTGTGATCAAAATCGTTTTTACGAGAGATTTTTTTCAAAGAATCCCGCGTGTCCCAAAACCTTCCCGTTTATCCCTCACCCCAACACTCAAAATAATATGCATATATCATCATATTGTAAAATAGTAAGTATACAGGTGGATTACAATGTGTGAACCACTCTTATATCTCAGGAATGGCATGAAATTTTGAGATGAAATAAACGACTTCTACATGATTTCTAGTAATAATTCATTAGGTGTGTTCAAATTTTGCAAACACTTTTTGGCACAGTTGTAAATTTGGACCCTCAGTTTTGATTTTCAAAGAGAAACCCACAATTTTTCTTCCATTTTTGAAATGAGCATAATATTTAAGTTGAATTTACTATTAACACTTAATTTGCAATTTTGCGTAAATTTGCAATTGTGCAAATTTACGCAAAATGACATTTGTTAATAGTGATTCGGAACACAGATGTGTGATACAGATGCTATATTGGCACTGCGTAGAATGATGGAAAGGTGTTGTGAAATGCAGCGTGACGTTCATGCTGCTTTCATTAACTTGGAAAAAGCGTATGATAGAATACCGAGAGAGGAAGTGTGGAAATGTATGAATATGATAGGAGTGCCTGCTAAGTATGTCCGATTAGTGAGAGAGATATATGAGAGAGAAGAGACAAAAATAAGAAGTAGTGTGGGAGTGACTACGGGATTTGAAGTGAGAGTAGGATTGCATCAGAGATCGGTTTTAAGCTCGTACCTTTTTAACATGGTAATGGATTTGATGACAGAAGAAATAAGAGGAGGAGCCCCGTGGATCATGTTATTTGCTGATGACATTGTTCTCTAGGAAATCACTCAGGAGGAGCTGGAATTGAAGTTATAAAGTTGGAGGAAAGCCCTAGAACAAAGAGGATTAAGAATAAGCAGAACAAAGACCGAGTATTTTACAACCCAGCAGGTGGATTACAGATTACATCTCAAACTTCAAGACCAGCAACTACCTGCAGTGGACCAGTTCAAATATCTAGAATCAGTCTTGGAAAAGAATGGGGATATAGGATGTGAAGTGAATCATAGAGTAAATTGTGGATGGATGAATTAGAGAAAATTGAAAATTGTGTGATATTAGAAAAATTAGTGGGAGAATGAAGGGTAAACTTTATAAAACAGTAGTGAGACCAGCTTTGATGTATAGTGAGGAGACGTGGGCTATAACCAAAGCACAAGAGAGAAAGTTGGAGGTAGCTGAGATGAGGATGTTGAGATGGATGTGTGGATTAACAAGGAGAGACAGAGTGAGAAATGAGAAAGTCAGAGAAACAGTGAAAGTGGGACCATTGGGAAAGAAAATACAAGAGAGTAGAATGAGATGGTTTGGGCATGTTGAGAGGAGAGATGAGAGTTACGTGGCCAAAAAGGTAGAGAAAATGGGTATAGAGGGGAAGAGAAAGAGAGGGAGACCAAAGTTGAGATGGAAGGATAAGGTCGAGGAAGATATGAGAGAAAAAGATTGAAGACGAGAGGAAACGTTAGATAGGAAGGTATGGCGAGGCAGAATTAGAGAAGAGAACGCCGATCCCAAATAGAATTTGGAAAAGATGAGTGAAAGAAGAAGAAGATTGCATTATCTTTTAATAAAAAAGTGTAGGTATGATGTTGCCATGCAAAAAAAGAAAATTATGCTAAATTGCGATTTCACGAAATTTTCCTATGATTTAAAATACCCAAGCGTGACATATCAAATTGCATTAATGTTTTATGAAAAAGTGTATGGTGATGTTTTCAGTATAACATTCGCATTCTTAGCGAAATTGCAAATTCACGAACTCCCGCGAATAATTGATGCGCTATGTTGCTTAGTTCAGAAGTTGCTCAAAATGGCCCCCTTTCTTGTTGAATACACAAAAAACACAACTAAATAACAAAAATTTTAGTTAGAAAACTTTGTAATGACTTTTTACTAAAAATTAAATGAAAGTTGATAAAATCGCGAAGTTGCAAAAATAAAAGTTTTGCCATTTTTCCATTTTTTCCAAACTGGATATATCAAATTCGGATAAAAAATTCGCGAATACGCAATTTTGCTAAGAATGCGATTTTTTTTTTAAACCATGCAATTTGATATGCCACACTTCAAGGATAAATAGCAAAAAAAAAATTTTTTGGACGACCCGTGTTTCAAGTCACTATTAACAGATACGATTTTGGCGAAAATTTACAAAATTAAAAAATAAGTGTAAATAGTCAAATAACCCTGAAATTAGATGCTGATTTGTTTTCTTTCAAAAATGGAAGTAAAATTAGGGGTTCCCATTTGAAAATCAAATGTTTGGGTAAAATTTGCAAACTTTGAACAAGACGAATCATTGATAAAAAACATGATAAATGCCGTTTATTTCATTTTAAAATTTCAAGCCGTTTCTGAGATATAACAGTGGTTCAAAAATTGAAAATAACCCTGTATACTTGTATAGTCTACCTAATGTGCACTTCATCCTCAAGTGTTTTAATTATTTTTCCATTTCAAGTAAGTTGGCATTAAGCTAAGTAAAGAGCATAATGCATTGTGCATCAGCACAGCTACTTGTATATTTACAGAAAAGCTCTGCATTTCCACACGAGGCAAATAACAAGTATCTAGGTATCTACCTGGATACAGAGAGAGGATAAAGCCATGGAACGACTTGATGCATTGTGCATCAGCACAGCTACTTGTATATTTACAGAAAAGCTCTGCATTTCCACACGAGGCAAATAACAATTCAATGTTAGAAATAAAACATTGACTGATTGAAAGAGAAAAAACTTTCTCCAATTGCAAGAAGAAATAGAATTTTACTTCATTGGAAAAGATGAAGATTGTCTAGCAGAACAATTCAATGTTAGAAATAAAACATTGACTGATTGAAAGAGAGAAAACGTTCTTCCAATTGCAAGAAGAAATATAAGTTTACTTCATTGGAAAAGATGAAGATTGTCTAGCAGAACAATTCAATGTTAGAAATAAAACATTGACTGATTGAAAGAGACTGATTGAAATATTTGCCTTTTCTATGAAAACCTTTTGTGGAAACACTGGAAACTAAATCAGTTCATAAAGTCAGAGGAAAAACAGGTAGTGGCGGAGCACCCTGGACCTTCCGTGACATGTCATTTCAGACCTAAGTCAGAAAGTTATGATCCGGAAAGTGAGAATATAAATGACTTCGTTTGGACACTCATTTTAGTTCTATATGTTGCAAAGAGGATAAGTCTAAAAGTACTTTTGCTTTTAAATTGTGTCGATCCGAAAATCCATCATAATGTTTGTTCCACTCTTTAACCTGTAGACTCCACAAGTATGAGCATTCAAGATTTGGTGATTGTTTTAGGAAATATGTAAGAAGGTGAAAAGAATACATTTGCCGAACAACACAAGTTTATTTCGAGAGAACAGCATGGTAATGAGCAGAGCCGCCAAGAGAAAATCCTGGCCCTCGACTGAAAAGTTACGGGCCCCTATACAAAAATCCATGAATCCTCAAATACAAATGACCTGAACATTAAATATTAGTATCCATGATGTATAATATAAACTTACAGTCAAGTGAAGATATAGTATTATATTATCTACCTCATTATGGTTTTACTTGACATAGTATCCCAATTTAACAAAATTAATGATGTTAAATTACTTCTATTAATAACAAATCATGATCAATGAATCAAATCAATCAAGGTTTAAACAGTAGGTAATCGGGGGTGCTAAAAACTTAAAAAAAAAAAAAATTGTGGCGCCTTGGAATTCCGGGCCACTCCAAAAACCCCGGGCCCGTTAGGATCCCCCCCCCATTCACCCTCTTTCGGTGGGCCTGGTAATGAGTCTATCTGAGAATGTTGTGCTGTGCTAAAGGCACTAAGAGCCGACTGCGATTGTGGAGAATCAAGGTAAGAACTTCCATTTATATTATTTAGTGTTTCATAGACCAAAAAAACACTAGCAGTCCACTTCGTTATAGCACTACGCATATGTGTTTGGGAAACTACCAGCCAAAACCAGAAAGCCCCCCCCCCCACACACACAGCCCCTTCAATACATACGTTGAAATGTAAAACATCAACTTTTGGTGGGGCCAATTTGAAAGTTTCATTAATGAAAATAATAACTCAAAATATTAAACAATATATAATGAGGAAGAAAATCAGAGAGGGCGTGGTTCATTGTGTGTGTGGGGGGGGGGGGCATTTTACGATTCTACTTCCGCAGTATTCAATACTTAGGTACTGTAAACAAACAAATTAAAAACTCAAACATTTCTAATAACCTACTTGAACATTTGTCCACCCTGCACCGCGTGGCATTATAGTCCCCCCCCTCCCCAACCATTATTAGTAAAAACAAGTTTTCAGTAAGTTTGTCGAATATATATATATATGGATCCAAAATTCACAGCTATTATTTAATTATCAGCAAACTATTTTGACAGGCTATAATTTGTACACATTCCCAAACTTTGTTATTGCCGGGACATTGTGGGTGTAGGGTGAGCTATTATACTGGGTACACTAGATTCCCACAGTTCACCATATATCACTTGGGTGTAGGGTGAGCTATTATACTGGGTACACTAGATTCCCACAGTTCACCATATGTTACATGGGTGTAGGGTGAGCTATTATACTGGGTACACTAGATTCCCACAGTTCACCATATATTACTTAGGTGTAGGGTAAGCTATTATACTGGGTACACTATATTCCCACAATTCACCATATATTACTTGGGTGTAGGGTGAGCTATTATCCTGGGTACACTAGATTCCCACAGTTCACCATATATTACTTAGGTGTAGGGTAAGCTATTATACTGGGTACACTAGATTCCCACAGTTCACCATATGTTACTTGGGTGTAGGGTAAGCCATTATACTGGGTACACTAGATTTCCGCAGTTCACCATATATTACTTGGGTGTAGGGTAAGCTATTATACTGGGTACACTAGATTCCCACAGTTCACCATATGTTGTTACTTTGGTGTAGGGTAAGCCATTATACTGGGTACACTAGATTTCCACAGTTCACCATATTTCTGAAAGATAGTGAACTCCACTTTTGACACCGGTATATATCCCAAAATGCAATTGTATATGTGTATGTTTGTTACGCGATACAAGCCACAATTTTCATCCGAATTTGACGAAATTTGTTATACATAATTAGGACATGAGCCCCAGGGGGCCCAATATTGTGTTTTTTGAAAATGATTTTTATCTTTTTAGCGGTTTGTTATAGAAACGTAAAATTTTGATACGTGATGAATGGTGTTAATGGCTTTTCGATTTTGAAAAAGTTTTGGCCCTCCCACCCCGTGGGGGAGAACCCCCCATTTTTTTTTCCTAAATTTGATTAATATATTTTTTTCTAGTAATGACTACACAACACTAATGTGAACACCTGATCAACTTGATCCACTAGTAATACTAGTATGTATATTACATGTCACTATGTACTAGTGTCATACTTGTAATTTGTATAGTTTCGCTGCACAAATTAAAAGTACAAGACTACGAGGAGTGATATTATTTTCCATTCCTATTTTCAAATTACAGTTAGCTGAATTGCAGTGCATTTGTCACCGTTTTTCATGTAACCAAAATCTTAATTTAAAAGAAATAGACTAGTAGTTTTGTGGACTGTAAACCTCACACACATCAATTAATTAAAATCGGAAAAAACTTTCAACAATCAAACTAAAATTAAATCTAGACCTCACTCAGTACGGTGTACACAATACTGGACAACCTGGTCTCTTAGAACCCTGCTCACATTGTACGGGGTTCCTTTCTGTGTTATTTCACATTATTATCAGCTCAGGTGAACTTAGGCTGCAAGGATGTTACCCTCAAGTTACCCCTCACAGTCTGAATTCTCAATCAGTTAGAATGGCCACGGCGGTTCAGCTTTCTATGCATTAACTAACGACTTCTCTACATCACATTCGGCTTGCACCAGAAAAGTACTGGGTTCGAATCCTGTCCGGGTCAAAAATTTGAATGTGAAAAAAGTTCGAGTTTTCTACTTGGTCTGGTTGTGTTCGGGGGTAACTCAGACACCTGAGGTCAAGTAGTATTAGCATTACGAGTTACGTAATTGTTAAGTATAGCTTGGTGTATTGAAGTGATTGTTAGAAGCTTGTAATGCTATGATGCCCACAAAATTGTAATCAAATTACACAAGGAAATAGACATTTCCATTTTTTACAACATAATAACTAACCATACCTTTCTTCGTAATCGAACATTCAATGAAACGACTAGACAGGATTGAAAAATGTTGGAGTAAAAACTAGAACCCAGTTGGTTGGATCAATGATTCATGAATGGAGCCATGGCCTCTAGGGATGGACTAGTCATCCACGAGTCGAATCATCTTTTTAAAATGAGTCGACTCTTCAAAGAGTCAACTTACAAGTAGCTTTTTTTTGTTGACTGATAAAGATAATAAAGGGAGAAATATTTTTCCGGGTGTTTGTTTTTTACTGAAGGAAAATGTTCTTTTATTCTGGTGACTATTGATTGTGATGTCTTTTTAATGTATTCGCCGAAGTTGGGGACGTTTATCTGATGACCCTTTTGTCAATTGCTTTTATTCGGTCTTTCTGATCAAATAAGGTGTTTTTGAAAATTGTCACTCGATGCTACTCTAAGTGAGTCGAAAATCCCATTCCTAATTGGCCTCAAAAGATATGAGCCAGCGACACGATGTCCGGTCCTAGACCACGTATATACTGTGGATGAATGAACTTTTTACATCATCAGTTTGGACGTCTGTATAACAAGGAAAAGGAAGCAAGCGTAAAAAAGAGACTTATTAGAGGCAGGAGTTGAAATGCTGGAAACGGGAGAGATGGATGGATAGTGTTGGGTGGATAATTAATGAATATTAAACAATTAACGTTCATCATCAGAATGTTATATTTTAGGCAAGTCAGAAACATTCGCCAAATTACATGTGGAGGAGTATCGCAGTGGGGGTACACAAAATATGACGCATAGAGGGGGAGGGCGTCTCGGAAGAGATAAATGGACAAAGTTCTCGGTCCGACACGGTGGTAGAGAGGGCGTCTAGGAAGAGACAAATGGACAAAGTTCTCGGTCCGACACGATGGTAGAGAGGGCATCTCGGAAGAGACAAATGGACAAAGTTCTCGGTCCAACACGATGGTAGAGAGGGCGTCTCGGAAGAGACAAATGGACAAAGTTTTCGGTCCGACACGGTGGTAGAGAGGGTGTCTCGGAAGAGATAAATAGACAAAGTTCTCGGTTCGACACGATGGTAGAGAGGGCGTCTCGGAAAAGACAAACGTACAAAGTTCTCGGTCCGACACGATGGTATTGGCTCTGTGCGTAGTTGATTTATTTTCCTTCTTAATGTCTCTTCAACATAAATCACTCGAGACAGAGGTAGCCATTTTACAGGCCAATTTCTG
Source organism: Pachypsylla venusta (assembly GCA_012654025.1). NCBI lineage: Eukaryota > Metazoa > Arthropoda > Insecta > Hemiptera > Aphalaridae > Pachypsylla > Pachypsylla venusta. The sequence continues at coordinate 33,810,541 of CM022876.1, forward strand.
TGATTGAGTTGCTAAGGTCATGTTCAGATGACCGCGCGGGATCAAATTAACAAATCGATATTTGATTGTAAAACTAGTACCGCGGTAACCGCGCGGTAATGTAGACAATATGCACTATTTAGATCTTGTGCCGCGCGGTTTTTCGTACCACGCGGTGTAGCGCGTTCATTTGAACATATCCTAAGAGTCCTGGTCCGCAGATAGTGGGTTTGAATCCTGCCCAGACCGAAATTTTTCTGAACCATAAAATTTACCGAAATAGCATGGCTTAAAAGGATAGCTCTGAAGTAATGTGAAAGCGATTCCGGGGGACTACTTTTTTTAACATCCTTTGGGTTGGACCAGGACTAAACAGCATCACAAGGGCGTGAAACTAGTGGTTACCCAATTTTTTAAAAACCTCGCTGGATGGTGCTCAACTTCAATGATCTAACGGGAATCGGCGTATTCAACGTGCCATAGACGCTGGCGGGCCGTAGTCGAATTCTGATACGTATAACTTGTCTCGAACAATCGAGGCTGTTAAAGAGACATAAAATGGGGAGCGCTGGCCATTCAGAGATGACGAATTGACAACAGAAATTCCGCCAATTTAGCACATGGGCCCATCATGTTAGTTTTACTGATGTTGACAAAAAATGTTTCCTCACAACATTTTCGTCCACAAAAGCAGACACCTTTCTACACGATTACAATACTTTATCTTCAATAGGAACAGAAAAAAAATGCAATACTTTATTTTCATACATTTTGTATACAGGAAGATAAAGCGATAATTGTATTGGAATTGGTGGCGGCTTATTAAATAAAGGTTCCAATTTAACTCGTTAGTGTTCTTGATGTAGCGTAACATAATTATTTAAAGGCAATTATTTTCAAATAACGCGAGTAGAGATGATTTAAAATTTAAAGAAGTACTCCAGTTGGCAAAACAAAATGTATTATTTGATACAAACCAAAAATTTCAAGAAAATGGTAAACGCCAAGTGGGATAGATGCGAACGGATTATTTTAACCCGATTGTGGGTCTTTATTGAGACTGATTGCAATTATCACTGCGACCTTTATAAGTCTATAGATTTATTGTGACCAGTATTTCAATGAATTGGTGATGGAGTTAGATTCGAACCAACAACTTCCTGGCAACGAATCCACCGCCTCAACCAACTGTACACTATTAACAAAATAACAACAGAGATATAACACAAGAAAATTATGGAATTATTTGTATTTTTTTTTTAAATCGCTTTAAAAGAAAAAATTAGTCGCTCTTTTTATTAGACCCATGAGACCTAAAATTTGTCGATAAGATATTTGAAAGAGTGTCTGTTTTAAATTCATCAAATCGGGCTTGCTGTTTGGGTTCTAGAGGGCCACCCAAAATAAATGACCCTTTTTGACCTATAAATGGACCCCAGAGGATACTATATTCAATGTTAAGATTTTTGCCGGAATTATGGCCCCAAGGGATACTGGTGCCAAATTTAATCAAATTTCATGTAGATGCGCAAACACGATTTTTGCAGAAGAATGGACGAACTATAGTTGTCATAATTCGTCCACAAAAGCAGACAACTTTCTCCTCGATTACAATACCTTATAGGAACAGAAGAAGAATGCAATACTTTATACTTTATTTTCATACATTTTGTATACAGGAAGATAAAGCGATAATTGTATTGGAATTGGTGGCAGCAAATTAAATAAAGGTTCCAATTTAACTCGTTAGTTTTCTTGTTGTAGCGGCGTTCCACTCTCATCAAAGGTCGCTTGAATTTCAAGGGTAACATAATTATTTAAAGACAATTATTTTCAAATAACGCGAGTAGAGATGATTCAAAATTTAAAGAAGTAATTTTGAATAGTCATAAGGATTGAAGTCCAGAGAATATTTATATACGAGCAAAAGTACAGAACTTCAATTACAATCAATCAAAATTCAATTTCACGAAAATCAAAAGTAAAAAGGAAGATGAACGATGAATTTATTTGGCAGAACAGTTCCCTTCAATGAACTTTAAGAATAAATCCTCGAGTAAAAAGGAAGAGAAACGATGAATTTATTGGCATAACAGTTCCCTTCAATGACCTTTAAGAACAAATCCTCGAGTAAAAAGGAAGATGAACGATGAATTTATTTGGCAGAACAGTTCCCTTCAATGAACTTTAAGAACAAATCCTTGAGTTAAAAAGAAGATGAACGATGAATTTATTTGGCAGAACAGTTCCCTTCAATGACCTTTAAGAACAAATCCTCGAGTAAAAAGGAAGATGAACGATGAATTTATTGGCAGAACAGTTCCCTTCAATGACCTTTAAGAACAAATCCTCGAGTAAAAAGGAAGGTGAACGATGAATTTATTGGCAGAACAGTTCCCTTCAATGACCTTTAAGAACAAATCCTCGAGTAAAAAGGAAGATGAACGATGAATTTATTTGGCAGAACAGTTCCCTTCAATGAACTTTAAGAACAAATCCTCGAGTAAAAAGGAAGATGAACGATGAATTTATTTGGCAGAACAGTTCCCTTCAATGAACTTTAAGAACAAATCCTCGAGTAAAAAGGAAGATGAACGATGAATTTATT